>JAYKKI010000002.1:9587500-10150000 GCA_039881145.1 Druceiella hillmani
ATGTTCTGAAATAACATATGATGTAGAAAATCTGATTTTGATTTAGGCTAAATTTTCAAACAAAAACAAAAAAAATTCAAACTTTTTGCTAAGTATTCGATCTTAGAATATAAAAAAACTTCAACATAAGCCAATAAAATGGCCAAATATGGCCTAATTTAGACTAATTAATATTTGACTTGTATGAATTTAGCCTAATTTAGTATTTGACTTGTATGAAACAGTGCAAAAGTGCATGCCAATAAATTTGTTTGGAATTTTGTCAAGAATTGCAAAATAATGATCATTTACCTACAACAGAAATTTTTTTATTTATTCACAGGAATATTTTTTTTTAATTTTGTTCATTACAGGAATACATTGACTGAAGCTTGAAAACCAATTGCATTATTAATTTTACAGGGCAAGACTGCTATTATTTCGATAAGAAGCACGATTTCAACGCACTCATTTTCAAATTGTCTTCTAAATTTTTAAAGTTCAATTATATACAAAGACGCTAAGAAGCTGTGGAATTACTCGAATTGAAAAAAATATATGAAAATTAGCTTTATGGTGAGATAAACAAGTTATAGATAGTTCATTTTTGAAAACTGATGTTTCAAATTTTTAACTGATTTGATAAAGTTGACACAATTACGATCAGATCAATCATGATCAGAAACTTGACACAATTACAATTTTGTTAATTGTATAATTTTTATGATCTCGGTGTTTACAGTTTTCCAAAGGTAGCAGCCCTACATAGAATAATGGTTAAAATCTTTGTTCAGATCAAATAAGTATATTTTAAATTAAAAATATATGAAAATTAGCTTTATGATGAGATAAAAAAGTTACTAGATAGTTCATTTTTGAAAATTGATGTTTAACATTTTTAATTGATTTGATAAAGTTGACACAATTACAATTTTGTTAATTGTATAATTTTTATAATCTCGATGTTTACAATTTTCCAAACGTAGCACAACCCTAGCCTAGTATAATGGTATAAATCTTTGTTCAGATCAAATAACTATATTTTATATTAAATTGTTCAAAAATATCTATTTAAAATAAAACTCATTTTAAATATAAAAATAAGAGCTTAGTAAGAGACAAATATTTACCTGAGTAGTCTTGCCACAACCAGTGTTACCACGAATAATAATAACTGGATTATCATTAATGGCATCCATAAGAGTAGGTCGCATTGGAGCCACAGGCAGCTCACTTCGCTCTTGTAGAGTTTCCTGAATATTAACAATATCTATAAATACTCTTCTATAATAATTGAATGAAATGCTTCTTATTGGCTTGCCCTTTTATAGGTCGCCAAAAAGTTCTGGGGTATAAAGTTCAGAATCACATTACAAATATTCATTTAAAAAAATTGCAAAGGGCCAAAGTGCAATATTTGAAAATATTCTTGTAAAAATCATTTTAAAATTAACATACTTAGTTGCTAAATTTTTTACAAAAATTCTTTTTTTTAATTTAATTACCTGATATAGCTGACTATTCTGTGTAGTCTCTCTGTAACGCTTTTCCAAATCCTCACTAATGGCCTCCAGGGTAGCCGTTGCCAAGGGTCCTTCGTCTAAAATATTATTAATAACTTTAATGATAATCTATCTCTTACACATTAATAAATAATGCACAGGTTACAAATACATAATGATAGAAAAAACAAAAACAGAAAAATCAAGATCATTGTGAAATGTAATATGTCGCACAAGAAATATAACAGAATAACAAAAATTGGTTACAATAGAATGAATGTGTCTGCATTAAAGGAGCTAGTAATGTTGGAGTAAAAGGAACTTTTGTATATCATAAATACACTTTAAAATATCCTTAATATTAGTAACTAACGACTGCCCTGAAGTGGAGATTATTACTAATTAAGACTTAAAATTATCAGCACATTCCTGGAACTGGTAAGTTCTAAGCTTTAAATAAATAATATAATACAATAAGTAATAAATGTAAAATCCAGACTGTGGAAGAATAAGGGATAACATTAGAAAGCCAGGTTTTGTAATAGAGACAGGTAAATATGTGTCTTAAGCTTCAAAGAAAAAAGAATTATAGTTGGAACTCTCCAAGTAGTTCTGTCTAATGCCATTTACCATATCAAAAATAGTTTTTGTCTTTTGTACGACACAAAAGACCAATAGGGTGAAGTTAAAGAGGCATATAATAAAGAAATTAGGAAATTTTGCTAAGGTTATACCAGAAAGAAATGAAAAGTAGTAATTAATATAAATATACACTAAACTGCTTCCTTTATTGACTGTAAAATTTGACATTAAAAAATTTTTCACACCACGAAAAAATATAACAACCTGATCTGTACACATTTTTTGTCCGCGACTGCTTTTATTTTCTTCTTAATTATTTTATTACATTCTGTTTATATTTAAAATTGTAGGTAAACAGCAAGTTTCTAGCAAAATGCAAGGTTGTTCATATCTATCAAGGTTATAATAGCGCATAGAAATATTATTGTTTTATCGTATTGTAAAAATATTATTGTTTTATCGTACTATTACTGCACCTCGTCTCCAGCTCTGCCCTCGCCGTATAAAAGCACACAATTTATTTCACTTTTATATTAGCAAATGAATAATAGCATATTGTAGAACTTATAAAATACTAATCGTGTGTTTCATCCGACATGATTAGTAGCAAATACATGAGTAGTGTAAAAATTACACACACACATACAGACATTTTTATTTTTCTTCTTTTGATTCTATATGTAGTATTTTCTTGATTTTAACACTGTATGCAGTGCTATACAGTACAGAATCAATTTCGATTAAAAGCAAGTCTTCAATTTTTTTAAAAAGATAAATAATTTTGTCAAATCTCGTTTGGTTCAATTACACCTGTTCGTAATTTCTTGTCGAAATATTACAACAGGTAACAGGAATCGAAAGAAGCATTTGTTTCGGCATATTGTTATCTGCATCACAATTTTATTGTTTTTGTTTTGTTAAAAAATCCATTTTATGTATCAATTAGTTGATATATTAACAAAAGGAAATCCAACATTTTCTGTACAGATTCCTACCAATATTGCAAGCTGTCCAAGGATTCCAATTCGGCTGAGGCGGTGACCAAGATATAACACCAGGTGGTTCTGGCTTGGCATTTCTCATGCGTTCCAATGGATCGATCTGCAACAAAGTTTGCGCAGGTGGCCGAGGAGGCAATGGAGGCTCGCCAGGTTGGGGGTGCGTAGACATTGGTGGATTCTCTGTAACTTTCACAGGGGTCACACCAAGTTCTACAGTGGGAAAAAATAACACTATTAGTTTAGGTCAGCTGGTGTGTGACAAACCATGATAAAAAAATTTGTTTCTTATGTACTATTCATTATTTGAAGAAATAAGCAAGACTGTGTAAATAACAAAATTATAACATGTCATGAACAAAAAAAAACAAATTTTTTTAATAACTAAAAATATAAACAACTAATACTTTAAACCATATTTTTAATATGACATTGTGGTGAAAGTTATTATCAAACATGTATAGAACTGCATTACAGGCAATACTAACCAATTAAAAAGACAGACATTAAATAAAAATGAAAAAAAGGATATTAGAAAATTACTCTTTGAATATTAAAATATTATATCAAAAAGACTAAAATAAAGAAACAAGCCATCTGCATGTCGGAACAAAAAAATAGGATTCTGTAGTCTATTATTTGAAGTGGTTGACACAAATTAACCAAAATTGAAAGTTCACGTTAGCATCACCATTTTTTAAGATTTTTATTACCCAAGGTGAAAAAATCAGAGTGTAAGATGACAACATTACACCACTTTGAAACTTAATATTTCAAAAATCTTAAAAATGGTAAATAGGGCCTTCATTTAGTTTTTAAAGACTAATCTTATGACACCCCATTCGACACTGACACTTGAAAAAAATTCACCTCCACTTAACTTGTACAGGTACATTAATAATTTATTATACCTATATTAATAATTAAAAAAATATATAAACATCCATATAAAACATCTGCTTACAAAAAGGGCACATAGGTATAAAATTGTAGAAACTACGAGGCTATAGAAGAAGGACAGACTCTAAAAAGACTATTGAAAACGTGGAAAGCTATACAAATTATCACAACACAATTTAAAAAGAGATTATTAGACATTATTACGCATACTTAGAATAAAAATTAGTACTCTATTAATCTAATAAATGTTTCTGTACTTACCATCTAGTACATCGCTCAATTGATGAACTAGCTGTGGACTTATATTAACATCATAAGGTTTCATGGTATTTTCTGCTGACCTAAAGAATCATTAATTAAAGAGTTTAGTATTACAATTATAAGATGTATAAAGAATGATTGAACAATGAATATCATAATTTACATTACCTTTCCTTTTTCAGAGTTCCAGAAAAGGCCTCAATCACACCTAAATGAAACAATTGCCTCACTAAAGATAATGCACATGATTTACTTGCTGTCTGTTTATTAGACGCAGTTTCTCGCCCAGTTATTGTGCGCCCCAACTGGCGAATGTAAAGAGACATTTCAGCACAAAAACTCCTGTCAAGACAACATTCAGTTTTAAATTATGTTAAATAAATTTTTAAAACAGATACTTAAAAATTTATATAAGTTTCTCCAAAGAATATCTCTCTGTAGTTAAGTTACTATAGTACTATAAAATATTCATTGAAATTTAAAAAAAAACAAAGCTGTATGACATAAAATGTTTTCATCCATGATGATATATTGATTAGTGACATGATTGATTTAAGACAATCCAAATTAATTTTTCTTTTATAACTTATGTTTTCAGTTGATATTAAAAGCTAAGAAAATATGTGAAGTGTAATCATGTTTCACTCTATATTTGTATATAACATATAATTAAAAATGATTAATAATAAATAAAATTGGACAATTAAAAATATAATTCTTAATGTAAGAAATATACAGTCCACTCTCGTTATGCGCACGTTTAATATTTGCAGACACGCTATTCACAGCTATAATGTTGAAGACATGTTCTTCATATTCATGGAGAGGAACTCAGGATTTGTGGCATAATAAATGAAATCACAATATGAAATAAAAGCCTACAAATACCTGATGTCAATGACACCATGTGGAAAAGAAGTGTGGTTTTTTTTAAAGAATTTTGATCTTTTGGTGTTTCACATAGCGTAATTTTATAATTTAATTTAATTCAGACCGAACTATATCCATTGAAAGGGATTTTCACAAAAAAATTAATTAAATTCCTAAAAAAAGTCATACCATTGAAAATAAAAGTAAAACTCCATACTCACAATTAAATGAAACTATGTGATGTATTATTTCTAATTTCTTTAAGTTTTTTACCACGACCTAGGTTTCGTTGTTCTTGATCTTTGCTAATAGCCCACCTGAAGATGTTTGTAATAGACCGAAACCTAGGTCGTGGTAAAGAACTTAAAGAAAGTAGAAATAATACTACATCACGTAGTTTCATTTAATTGTGAATAATGAATTTCTACAAAATTAACGCCAAATATATTCAATATTTAAAACTCCATAATCAGTTACTCTTGCTTCACTCATTCATACTTATAAAGGATCCAACAAAGTAAAGAATAAATCCTATGTCTGAAACACCTGACGTTGTTTGGTTGTAGAAAAAATATAAAATACCAGTGAATTTGTTTTGCTATAATTCGAGGAAAAAAAATTGTATCAACATTTTTTCAATACAATTTCATATAATTTACTTCGCTATTCAGAAACGTAATCCCCACGAAAAGCAGAAGTGGACTGTATAGTGAAATCATTAGTAATACCGAGATGGAAGACTAAGTTAAGGAAATCACATATTTGAGATTGGAAGGCTAAAGTATACACTTGGTAACTAATGTTTACAATTTATTGACTATGTCAATGAAAATGTTCATTTTACTTCCTTATTAATAAATAACATATATAGATAATATATAAATATATCTACCTGACGCATGACTCCAGCAACTAGAACAAAACACAACAGCTATATCTGCGGCAGAAGAGGTGAATGATTATCATTTGATTCTGATTCCAAATATAAACATGGTTAAAACGCTGTCTGCATTTAGACAATGTTCAAAACCTCTTAGTATAAGTTGGATATATTTGCAGAACGGTAACAGCTGAATCTGAAATAATCTCATTTCTTTTAATAATAATATCATTCAAACACAACACACCCTAGTATCATGTCTATACAATGATTCTAGGTAAAAACAAACCAGATATATCCAGTACATTAAAATTTCTATGAACATGATACAATTATATATTATGTCTGCCATCAAGCATATGAAAGCAAATATTAACTTAAAGTAACCCTCAAACAAATAAAACAAACTTTGTAATGCATAATACATCATAAGTGAATTTATAATAGCTACCAAATAAGCTGTAACAGATCCACGTGAAACTCATCATTTATTTTAGGAATTAATTTTTTTCGGTTGGCTTGTGACATTTCTCTAATGAAAATCACAAAAACCAATTAAATAAAGCATAGGCATCTATGTCATTTCCTTCGAACTAATTTATTTTCATATAAGTCACTGTGTTTCACCTAGAATAACTGTTTGAACATGAAATAAGATTTAAATAGTTTTTAGCATTAAATATATCATGCTATTTTCCCTTCCAATTCAAAGAGAACAAAGCGTAATATATATCATAGCCCAAAGTTCATCCAAAGACAGTTTTAGATGTACCTTGGTCTGACAGAATCAAGGTCAAAACGGAATCAGATTCAAATGTTAATCTTTACACCTTAACACTCCAAATGCACTAAATGGCCCTTCCATGTATATGTGTAAACAATTATCGCTGACTTGAGCCTATATGTATGTATGGGAAAAATGCTCAATAATTGAGTGTTTCTAATGCCGGGTTAAATTTATTTATAAAAAAAATCTACTCAAAAACTCTACCTCTACTTCTCTCAAATCCATCATATTAAAAAATTTGCTGATTGTACTTTATTTTACCCCATACTTCCTTTTTAAACAAAATCACAAAACGTTTGATCATCCAGTGCATTCAAATGCTAACCTTCAATCAATACAGTTGCCAGTGCAGATATTTATTTTTTTTTAATTTAAAAAATTAATGTTTTTCAAATTAATGTTTTTTATATTTAACAAACCGTGTATGATCAGGTCCAACAGCTTTATAAATATATTCTGCATTTATTTTATTTGTTTGCATGAATTGATGCAATTTAGACTTTGCATTTTCCATAGTCCAATTGCCATGTATAGCAGCATTCACATCTAAATCTTCAGCATCTTCTAGATTTTTCTGTTGCTGCATCCTATCCACGTATGTAAAATCACGATTTTCTCCTCCAGCTCCATCCCAAGCGCGATAGGCCTGACCCATGTTTTGGGGACCCATTCCATCCTAATATAATGAAAACAATTATGGTCTAATTTTCTACTCTTGAAATTACTATTTATCATTAAAATAAATAATTAGCAAATATTGAATATTAAATGGAATATTAAAGAGATATAATTTTACAATGGCAACGAGATAAATTCTTAGTCATCAAAGCGTTGTTCACTTTATAAATACTTTATTTCAAACTTGTAGTAACTTTACAGTAGGAAGTAACCATATTGCCATATATCACCATAACCATTATTATATCATGTGGAAACATCTAAGGAACGTTTTTGAACATATTCAATCATCAGACTGTATTTAGTTTCATTTAGGCTCCAAATAACAGAGTTTACTTGCTCCACAGTAAAGCCATATATAATAAATTAATTGAGGAAATACACCGGAAGCCCCTCCCATTAAACAAGAAGGATCCAAGCCTTCCAAATGACTTTTTAACAACTTCGGCCAAATGACACAAGAAGTCAGATGTGAAATGAAGTTAACTCGATTAATTCCATGTCGGCGTAGAGATTTGCTTAAATTGAGCCACAGACAGCTCACAACATTCCGGTCGAAAAGGGCATCAATATCACACTACAGCAACTTGGAATCCTTATCCTTGCAATACCTCAACTGAAAAAATTTTCATATCATCCCCACAAATAAAAAGCAGTGTACAGTTTTAATCGCATTATTGATATTATTTACAAGAAAATAGAATAGTAAAAACCTGAGATTTGAACCCCGGCTGACTACCGATCGTGTGAAATAAATTTTCCAATTATACATGTTGCTTTCCGTCCACAAGATACATAAAGAAGAAACCTAAGTGTTGAAGAGATAATCTGACTTCGCCATGGCAGTTTAGTTTAATAAAATGTCCTTAGGTACAATATCTTTCGTTCCAGTAGTTGAAACATGCAAGACGACTTGAAACCCAATATCAATCTGATATGGGGACATAGTTGAAGAAACACATGAGATTCAGAAATGTCGAATTTCCAACACAAAATCAGTATTGCTCATCACAAATTTGACTTCAATAGTTCCAACAGATGTTGCGATGTAATGCGAAATTGAATAATTAGTCGGCACAGAGACGATCTCAATAGGCCGAAACGTGAAATCGTGAAGAATAGGCATCAGTTGATATATTATCTCTTGTATATGCTTGATTGGTGTTTAATCTTTATATAAATAAATGACTTTGAAAAACACAAAAAATGCCTTTTCCAACAACCCAATAATTAATAGTCAGTAAATTTAATGAAAATAATGTTAAAAATACACCAACAATATAATATTAATTGCCACAAAATATATTTAAAGAAAACAAACTCAGTTCATAATATTAAAACCTAAGAAGCCAAATTCTGGATACAATATACAATAAAATCTGGACACAATTTATCAAAAACAAAAGATTCGATGGTCCATTGAAAACTGAACGAAAAGGTTACATATTTCTAAAAACTTTCGGTCGTTGTGAGTCTTATTTGAATTACAGGTGGATTTTTTAGTCTTATTTGAATTACAGGTGGATTTTTTCACATATGAGGGTTGAACCATGCAAATAAAAATTAAAGCACAGAATAGCACGCACAATTACGAGCTTAATTTCAAAGCTTCATTGAAGGTACTTACTTGAAAGAGAGAAGCTTGTGACGTAGGTAAAACATTTGGAGTTTTATCGTCAGATTCGCATTTAATATCAGTAACTGCATCCGCTGGTGCATCAGCTTTCGCCACGAGTCCAGAGCGGACAAGATAATTAATGAAGTCTTTAGCTGCGTTACTTTGTGCATCCTTCTTATTAGTTGAATTCCCAGCACCACAATACTTGATGGTATCAACTCGCACTTCACAAAGGAAACGCTGGCGATGTTTTGGTCCTGTACAAAATATAATTTTTAAAATTTCAAAATCTGCTTTTTTTTCAAATTTCTTTTTACTAAATGGTTAATATGGATTCAGTTTGGCAGAAATGAGAGTTTCTTTTTTAATTGAAAGAATATACATAAAAAAACAGCGTATTTAAAAAGAATGGGGATTGCATGCAGTTATCGGATTAAAAAAATTTATTTCAATAACAAAATTTATAACCATTCTTTCCACGATAATTTCTGCTTACTTCAATTTTTGGATGTTTATCAATTTGATTTTGATCTGAATTTTCAAATACAAACAGGAACTGATCATATCAATTCTAGTTTGTATTGCAAATTCAACATTTATTGTTTGTACTAAGAAGACCAATTAAGCCGAAAAACTTACAACTTGCATTACCTTAAAAAAATGCACTCTGTATGGAAACTTTTTCAAATGAAACAATTTAATAAAATAATCGCCTGCGAGCCATTATTGTTAAATGCTTCTCTTTTACATATATTCTTTAATTTAAAACAAACCGGGAATTTTGCATACGCCCTAAACTGAAGTTATTCGAATCGATTTAAAATCGCATTCACTTATAAGCTGAAACTGATCTTATTTTCACTTATACCAATTTTTTACTTTTGCAAATTCCCTACGAAAGTACTTGGTGAGCCTTAAAGCGGTTTTATAACTGTAATAGTACCAACTCATAAGGTTATATCTTGCCGCCACATGATTAAATTCTACGTTGGTATTGTAAAATGTTTTAAATAAAAGCAATACAGTACATAGCAATAACATATTTTTTTCAATGACAATTCTGTTGTAATGTAGGATTACGTACCTGTAGCCCTAACACTAAATTCCGGATTCAACTGCTTTTTAGCACACCATGTATGCAAAAAAGACTTAAAATCGCCCATCCTTGCACGTATAGTCAAACAACGAATTACGCCTACAATGCCTTATTAATTTTTGAATATGAATGATCTTATTTTTATAAAAAAACAAAATCGTTAAACTAAACCCACAAGATTCGCGTTCGGTTGGGTGACAAAGGTTTTTACAGTCGTTAGTCGATCGAACCTTTAGTATACGATTTGTGATCAAACCTAAACGCCAAAAAATTATAGACATAAATTAAAGACACAATCAAAGTGCAGTGTCGCCAGCTGTATAAAAACTTTCCCCCTAAAGCAATTTCAAAAACCACTAAATTCAAAGCAAAATTCTGAAAAACTCACTAACTATGAAACAAGTATTTATTCATTATAAAATAATTAAGCTAATTTAAATATTTATCATTCAATTAGTCCTAAATGTTTTTTTTTTTCAATTTTTGGTTGATGTAAGTAGAGTATTGAGTAATCTTTTAGAAAACGTAATAAACATTTTATCTCCAAAAATACCCCTAAAAAAATTTACCACCTAAAACTCTCAACATAGATTTTATCCCCCTAAATTTATGGAAAAATCTGCAGAATTTACATCAGTGATCAAGCGGGTTTATGTTTTATCTTATTTTCTATGGCAATCATTTCTTCCATAGAGTCAATCATTTCTTCCATTTGCCAATGTCAAGTTTAGGAGTGGCTAGGAAACACTAAGTAGATTGTTTTCCAGATATCTGTCACTATTACTTGGTAATAAAAAATAAATTATACTTTAAAATAAAAATCAATATACTACAATTAATTAAATAAAGCAAAAATATATTTGTATATAACACAAATGTAACAACAAATATATAGAAGAAAAAAAATAAGTATATTCATATACAGATGTCCAATGGCAGTTTTCAATGTTTGAAAAATTGTAAAAAAAAAACTACACTTCTAATACCAAGTAGGTTTATTTTAACTTTATAAAAACAAATGCGGATTTCATTTTTTAAAAACCACGTTTTCCAAGTGGCGACCATCGAGTCAGACACACTCTTCGAGTCTAGCACGCATGTTTTCAAAAACGCGTTTGCAGAGCGACTGGGGTATCCTACTGACTTCGGCTCGAATATTTTCTTTAAGTTGTGTCACAGTGCTCGGATTTGTTTTGTAAACAACGGATTTTAAGTATCCCCATAAGAAAAAGTCACATGGGCTTAAATCGGGTGACCTAGGTGGCCACGGTACGGTACCGTTTCGGGATATGTTTTTGTTCTGGAAATAACCCCACTGCATTAATTCCTGCTGGAACCATGTGTTTTGGTTTAAGGATGAACTATTCTGTAGTTCTACTCTGAAAAAGTCATTTAACATCTGGGCATATCTCCGAATTCACAGTTACAGTTTGGCCACGTTGATTTTCAAAGAAATAAGGCCCTATAATTGCAAATGCAGACATGGCACACCAAACTGTTACTTTAGGCTTACGTAAAAGCTCTTGATGCATTTGTCTTGGGTTGTGGACATCCCAGTAACGAAAGTTCTGCTTATTCACATATCCTCCTATGTGAAAGTGAGCTTCGTCACTAAAGAATATGTTGCCCATCCGGGTAGCAGTACGAAATCTCAACAACATCACCTCCGCGTAAATTTTTCTTAATTCAAAGTCAGAATCGTGTAAATCTTGAACAATTTGAATTTTATATGGATGGAACTTGAGCTTTTTTCGCATTATTACCTGTAGAGTTAATTTCGGAATTCCCAATATCGATGAACGTGTACGCAGTGATAAACGGGGATTTTCAACGACAGAAACCATAACACGCTCGACATTTTCATCCGTGGCTACCAATGGTGTAGGTCCTGGCCTGGGCCTATTTAATGTTGATCCTGTAGCTCTGAACCTTGCTACCCATGATTGGATGAGGTTGATCGATGGTCCATCACGTAATCGACGAATACTGTAACGATTATTAAATCGACGGCGTGCTACAGACAGCGAAAATCCACTGGAAATGTACGCCTCGACGGCAAAAGCGCGGTGCTCTCCGCTCCACTGTTCCATGGCTATTAAAATATCCGCACCGCTTGCGCTTCTGACGACGCCCCCCGCGCCCCTCTTATGTGTTGCGTTCAGAAACTATGTTTGTTCAAACTTTGAAATCTGCCACTATACATAACATCCTGTACATAAATGAAATTAAAAACAGATTGAACTCTGACGTCTTCCTTTCTCATATATTATATTATTAGCTGTGCCTGCGAATTTGTTCGCGTGGACTATAGGCTCTCGGACCACAAAATATGTGCGCGTGTGCGTGTGCAGGACGTGTACAACATATATGCGTTTTAATATATAAAACTATAGAACTGCCTCACCGAGTGCGTGGCGTGCCCAGCTCATGTGCGTGGCGTGCCCAGCTCAACGCACACGTGCCCTGCACGTGCACATTCGCACGCCAGGCATGTTCATTATGAACTAGCATTAAATAATTATCTCGGACTTTTATTTATCCTATAAGGGTAGGTCTTTTAATTGGTATAAATCATTTCATGTTATTCAATTTGCAAACGTCGGAGAAACAGGATATTTTCCTCCAGTTTTGGTTATCATAACTGCCCACGACTTCTTTCCGAGTGACTTAGAATTTTGGCAATCAAATTCTATTATTTGAAGGCGATTCAAAGTAATCGTCGGTCTGTTTCTCACCCCTCTCCCACTCCCTCTCCATTTCAATCCTCTACCTCCCCTTCAACACCTTTTTTTTCCTACTCCATCTTCTTTTCAGACATCATCTCTCCCTCCCATCCACTCCCTCTACATCTCTATCTCGCTTTCCGTTTTCCTCCTCCTCGTATCTCACCCTCTCCTACTAACTCCTCCTTTAAAAGAGAAGTGACGTTATTTTGTTCTCATAAGAGGATGATTTTTGAAATAATAATGATCATATTTTTTTGTAGTAATTGCTTTTTTGTTGACGTTTTGAATTGACGTTTCGAATTGATAGGACCATGAAATATTTTTCACCATGCTAACTTCAAACCTGCATTTCGCATTCACAAGGTGATTTAAAAAAAACAAAAGTACGTGTTCGATCATTTATTTTATTAATAATAGCTACGCCCGCGATTTCATGCGAGAAATAACGTGTTATTATACTAAAATAAAAGAATATCCCAAGAAGCAAAAGTGTCAGGAGGTAGTTCCAACTCTTGAGATTTTATTTTCATTATAGCCAAACTTCTTTTAAAGACACTTCACCAAAAGCTAGACTAAATTATTTACTTCTACAGATAGATAAATACACGCAATTTTGAGAAAATATCATACAATACTAATCATACATAGATCTAGAAAATTTCCCCAAAGGCAACTACACTAAAAAAATACACTAAATAAAGCTTCCCCGTACCCAATGTTTGATGTATAACCTTCGGGGATTAAGATTTTTTTCAACATTGCTACATTTGAGATGCGCGGCAAAGTGATATAGATATGTCATGTGAGAGACAGCACACTGAGAGCAATTCGCAAAAACCGGCAAATCTCAGCGTTTGACCCTGCGCTTTGTTGATTGTCATGGCGTAACATATGCTGACTGGAAATAATACTTGCTTAAAACTGAAAAGAATTGTTTGGTATGAGAGCGATCCGGGGAATAAAAACATTATCACCTACGCTATATACCGTTAAGATCTCAGCTTTTGTCACGTTTCGTTGCAAATGAGTTTTAATCTGGTATTGTTACAAAGTTTTGGTGAACTTATATTTCTCAGGAGCATTATGTTTACCCCAATTTCTAAATTTATTCTATGAGCTAAAAAACCAGGAGTACTCAGGCTTCCAAAAATTCGACCGGGTAATTAGTGAGGTCTCGCAGTGATGAAACTCTATAACACAAGTTTCATACAGTATAACTCTTTCTCCTTCTTGCGGATATGTACCGTAACGGTACATATCCAATTATCGGTATCCGCAGCATCGGGTCTAATTTTGTCTTCCAGCCACAGAAGTATGTAGGCATGTGGCAAGCCCCGTTTTTGCCACTCTACGCTGTCCATATAACAAAGGGATTAACCGAAAATTTTGTCTTTAGTGATTAGATTGATCACCAGCTTTAGCTTAAGGTGGAATACTCTGTCTATTTATTATAAGATGCCTGGTCGGTAAGAAGTTTTTGTGTAATTTCGTTCCAAAATTATAAAAAGGTCAGGTCGACAGTATTTCTGAACATAGAAGAAGGCATCTTACGTACGTTCATCTAAATAATGTGGACCTGCGACAGCAGAACAATTAATTGCCCCACGTTCTCCACCTTATTATCCTGTTGCATTACATCTAGCAAATGCACGTAACCTTGAGCACGTAAACGTACCTAATCAATGCATATATAAACTATTCGCTCAGTTTCTATTTTGCATACATTTCCACTATAAATCGGCTAAACAATCCTCGAAATCGTTGCAAATAAACAAAATAATTTCGTCTTACTTGAATCTGGTATAAATAAAATTTTAGAGCTGATATTTTTTATTATAGTTTGTTACCTTAGTAGTTGGATCAATTTTATAGAGGCCAAAATTGTATCCATCTTCGACGTGGTAACATAGTAAAGGATATTGCAGGGCATCGTATGCTGGGTCTATTTCATAAATGCATTGTAAATGATTATCCTGAATGCGCAAAACAATGTCATGTCTATCCCAATCCTGTTCAACTAATACCACTGCAACTTCATCTGTGACGGGGACATTGTATCATGTTTATTGACGTTGTTTTGTCCCTGTGGAATGGAATGCAGCTTTGAAACTACTGACATATGAATTCAATTGATGCAACATATTCTGCAGTCGAAATATAAGATCGATATTAAGATGAAGAAAATTTTGATTCCGGATATTGGCCTATTCATTGCAATCTGATACAAATTTAATCTGAAAAAAAATAGGCCCACCTTGGAGAAGTAAAGATTCAAAAAGATTACAAAATTGGCTTTGTTCCTTAAATACTCTGTATCTCTGTAATTATTTTAGCTCCGAATTGTGTCATCTGGAATGAACGGATATTGTTTAAAAAGTATTTGAATAATGGATGCTCACCATTTAAAAGTGCTTTAATAACCTCAGGACTCCCCTCTGCCTTGAAAATGTTCAATGAGTACTTTGTCATCTGAACGACAAATTCCAATTGATTCTTTTCCACATTTCAAAGCATTTCAAAAATGACAACATACGACAGTAAGTCCAGGCACGTAAATCAGCCATAGTTAATTCTTGTGACCCAGGGGATGTTATTTATAACACATCCGTGTTTCACGAAAATAGGGCAGTAAATAACTTATATATATCTTCTAATCAAATCGATGACCTTTTTTCAAGAAAATGTCAGAGTCGGCCAGGTTCTAACCGTAATTGACGTTGTTCTGTTGTATTTCCTTGCCATATTTTATCTGTTCTTTCACTCCCAGCCAATTAATAATTTCCATCACTCTGACGGGTGCGTTCATAGTTCTCTCTAGCTGATTACAATCGTCGTCGACGACAGTCTTTATTTTAGAGAGCTCCGGCGTTCTTGCGTCGTTCACGATTAGCCATTAACTCTGCTTTATGTTCTGAATTAATTTCCAGGTATCTAGACTCAAGCCATTATCCGAGTATCCATCTAGTCCATTGTCCGAGCTCTCTAAGAACTCAAGTAAGTTCTTCCATAGGTGAAAGTCTTTAGATCTCTTTAGACGCCCGTGATAACACATGGTACTTCCGGTCCGCGGTTAAACGCGCTTCGCATTCTTTGTAAGTCTGCCGAGACCGATTGTTCGCTGTTCGAACTCTCTATGAGTTCAAGCGGGATGTTGTCCCGGAAAATGTTTCAGACTTCCGTGACAATGCATAGAATTTGCGGTCCGCGGAGAAACCAGCTTCGCGTTGCTCTTTACTCTCTTGAGCCCAAGAGGCCGTAATTCGATAAGCTGTTAGCTTAGCCGGGACTCACGCTGAGCGGAGATTTCAGTAGCGCGAGCACTTTCCTAGATTTCCTCAATTCTGACCCCTTGATCACCTTCAAATTCTTAAGTTCATATTAATCTTCTTCTTTTAGCTTTCCTGCTGTACTGACAAATGTTTGATTTTCTTTGAGACATGTAAAAGAAAGCATTTAAATAAATAAAAAACAGTCAGAAAATAAAAGATTATATTCGGTACGGTAAAACTAAAAACTTGCGGCGTCTGACGACCTTGCTCTCTACGATTATCTTAACTCGATGAAACAGATTTATATGAAGTATTAAAAACTGATATAAAATCACTCTATTTATTTAAAAATTACACTATTACTTACATAAACACGGTTATACAATTTACTATAACATACATTTTACTTCGACATTAAAAACTCACCGTTTACTATTTTTCACTGTTCGCTTTCGTACTCTTTGAACCTGGATTTCAAACTGATTCGCATTTCTTAACTCGGTGTTAACTATTATTAACCTTATTATTATAACTTACTTACTGCGGCTTTTTTACTAATCTGAACTAATCACTATAAGGTTCTATAATGTTTTATATATACCTATCCCTTTCACAAACAAACCTATTTCTTACACACATATGAATCTACTACATTTGTAATCTGTCTATACACTACATCTATAAGTATGGTATACTAAATACAAAACCGCATCCAAATCGATTCCGCCGGTTCTGATATTAGCGTGCACAGCGAACGTAAATTAAAAATTGACATACATTTTTTACTTGTGCACAGATTGAAATGAAATCGAGGGTAAATGTTAGGCCAAGCTAATCTAAATACATCACTGGAAAGTGCATCCAAATCGGTTCAGCCCTTGCTACGATTAGGGCACACAACGAAGGCGCGCATAAACACACAAAGTGACAAACAAGCAAAAATTCTAAAAACTGTTGTTATAGGCTTAGCGTCGTATTTTTAAGAGGTAGCACTTAGTTTTAATTATATTAAATGTACATACTCAGTTTTTTTACGATTTGACTATGTGTATTTATTAAGTCTAGAAAAATGGAGACCTGTTCAGTGCAATGAAGGGGGATTTTGCATCGACTATTTCATTGCCAATTATACCGAAGTGACTAGCGATCCATGCAAAAATGACAACAGATCCCTATCTCTCCAAATCAAGCGTAAGCTGCTTGATATGGAGAGTCAGGAAGTTAAATTTTGGAAAAAGTAAGAGAGAGTAGGGACTGTAAAGAACTTAAGGAGTCTGAGAAAATAAGGAACTTGCTAACCTTTTTAAGTCGAGCATACCACAAGGTTTCCACAATAACTAGGCATTCCCCGAAAAAATACCGAACATTTTTCGGGAAGCGGAAATATCCCGAATGAGAGGTAGCTAAAAAAATTCACCTATATGTCCGTCGTTCCGGGTTTTAGATGCGCCTGTGTATATTCGAAGCCAATCCGTCTAAAAATGATTCAAGATGGAATTGAATAGCGAATTAGCGTTTGTGAAATTTCTATCAACTCCGAAACGCAATTTCTAAGGTTTTTTAGACGTTTTACGTCAAATATGAAAATTATCAATCATACCCACTTAAGTTTCACTATCTTTAAATCTATAATTTATGGTTCTTTTTTTAAATTTATAGCTATCGACTTTTGGATTTGCCATTACTATAAAAACATCATTATGGTTATTAATTTTAAAGATATAAATTTATAATATATTATGTATAAAAGAAACAATACAAATGACATATGTAACTAAAATAATTTCCGGCCGTAACTAAATTATTAAAAAATTTGTTTAAAAAATAACTTCCATAAAAAAATGTATATTTCTAAAAAAATACTAATGATAAATATTTCGAAAGCCAACAATTTCGAACCCAGCCCGGCTCGACCCGGCCCGGCCCAACCCAACTCAGAAGATGGAATATATATATATAAATATATATATATATATATATATACATACATATATATATATATATATATATATATATACATATATATATATATATATACATATATATATATATTGCTTTCTTTTAATTTTGTAGTTGCCTAATTTTTAAATATATTTTAAAATCACATACTATTTTTTTTCATTTTGTTATTAATTTAATTAATAATAAATTACCCTGAGCTGGGCTGGGCTGGGCTGGGTTGCGCTGAGCGGGACTGGGCTGGGCTGGGCTAAATATAAATAATCAACAATTAATATTAAAATTTTCCATTATGAATTAAATTAACATTAAAATGATAAAAATGCTGACAATTCATTGGGTGCATTCTAGAGATGAGATGGAATTCCTTCACGTATGTAAAATCAACCGTGATTCAAGATATTTGCTACGGATATTTATTACTTTGCAAAATAATTACACCATCGACCAGATCAGGGTTTGATGGCGAGTTCTGGAGATGAACAATATAACTCCTTGAAGAGATGGTTGTAAATCAACCGTGATTCAAGATATTGCTTGCTGGTAGTAGTTACAAAATAACCACACCTTCAATCAGGTCAGGGTCTGATGATGAGCTCCGAAGATAAATAATGTAATTCTTCAACTGATGGGAGTAAATCAACCGTGATTCAAGATATTTGCTATTGATAGTTGTTACTTTGTAAATTAACTACACCGTCGATCAGGTCAGAATCTGATGGTGAGTTCTGGATATGAACAATGTAACTCCTTAACGGATGGTAGTAGAGCAACCGTGATTCAAAATATTTGCTACAGGTAGTTGTTACCTTACAAAATAACAATCGACCAGGTCGGAGTCTGATGATGAGTTTCGGAGATGATCAAAGTAACTCCTTAACGAATGGACATAAATCAACCGTAATTCTAGGTATCGCCAACTGGTAGTTGTTACTTTACAAAATAACTACACCATCAACCATGTCAGGGTTTGGAGATAAACAATGTAACTCCTTAATCAATGGTTGTAAATCAACCGTGATTCAATATATTTGCTACTTTCCTCTTTCTCTCTCTCTCACTGCTGTTTTACCCCTTACTAGGTACAAGTAAAGGTCGTAAAGCTTACTCGCATCTTTTTTTTAATGACTTAGATACGACTCCTTTAGGTCAAATTATTTTTTTCCTTTTTTATATTACATTGAATCACACAAAATCTTCCACGTAGCAGTATTTTTCTTTTTGTGAGGATGAATGTTTGAAATATTAACAGGAAATTAATAACAACATTGACAGTTCATTGTATTGATAAAATCATGTATTTTTCAATTGCGTAAACTGCTGTAAAATGTCAGATTTCTCAACATTCCGTTTAGTCAAATAAAAAATTCAATGGTATTGTAATATTCAAAGCCAAATGTATAAAATGAGGTAATTTAAATGAGCAATATCTCTTACAATTCATGGTGGATCAGCTCCCCATAGTGGAAAAAATTGGGCCGTTGATCGTATGTGAATCGGGTTGAGATTGTTTTATTTTAACGTGGATAATAAATGGTCCAACGTCTCTCAGGAAAGGTTAAAGCTAGGTGAGGAGTAATATGACAAAAGAAGGAAGAGAGCTGTGAGGGATTAAGAGGTGGCGAATGGTCTTATGTGAAATTGTATCCTTTATTTCATTACAGCAAAAGTCAGATGGGTGGATTTCATTTTCAATTGTATTTCTTATACCAGATTTTTTACAGCCCCTCGATTTGTGTTTCCTTGATTTGTGTTTTGAATCATATTCATTATCCATTAAGATTACGAAACTAGCTAGGAAGTAGGACATACAATTTCATTGGAGCTTCAAATCAGGATCTAGCTGGCTATTAATAATATTACTGTCAAGAAAAGAAGAAATGGAAAATAATAAAACTTACTAAACAGAAATCTGGTAAATAATATATTAAAATTACACCATAAACAATAAATATTCGGTACTTAACCAGAATAATTTATAGATATTTCATTACAACTTTAGCGACAGAACACCTCGAAAATATTAAATAACCAGATAAACCCACTCCGTTTGATTTCCTATGGCGACATCTGACAGAAGAATAAATTGATAGAGGACATCTATTCATCAACAATAGAAAAAACAATTCATACATCGAAAATTAAAAAAAATTCGCTGGCTTATATATTGAGAAATTTTAAGGTTCATTTAATTTAACGTCACTAAAAGGCCCGTTTTTAAAAAATTTCATTGATTAGGTTTCTGTGTTTTAAGATATTTTTAAACTCCAAAATTACACTATTTGTCTTCAAAAATATTGAAATTCATTAACTACAATATTTAAGTGAGTTCATCGTTTCCACGGTTACGATAGATGAATGGATATTTCCCTGATGAAAATATAAGCTTACACGCCTACTTCTTATATTTTTGGAAAAACATGCATGTGATCAACTAAATGAATAGAACATGTGCAACTATTAAGAATTAAAGTGCAAAATTGTTGACAAAACCAAATACAATTCAATATGAAAAATTGTGATAATTTCAGCAAATGGCATACAACATTTTTATCTTACTCCTATGTTGCCATTTCGAATAAAAAAAGAGCATAAGCACTTTTGTTTACGTATTTAAAAATGCCAGCTGATATATTTTCCTTTAAAGGCATTCGCGAGTCATTACATTACTAGCTGTTCTGGAGAATAATCTATCTGATGAAATGGAGAAACCCGCTATGGACAAATGCTATACATTCAAGTATATAGTATCTTTTTAATTTATTCGTTGTCTTCGCGAGGTATAAAATTTGAAAACAAACAGGCTTACAAAGTCCACATCAATGATGCTAATTCTAAAAGACTACCCCTCTACTTTCTGAAATTGCTTGTAACCTGTAAGAACGTTCTACTTTAAAATCTGTCCGGCCTGTCAAATTTGAATTGAAAATTGTTTCTTCTAAGCAATGCATAATTTGAATAATTAAACTAGCTGTGACGTGTGACCCTCAATTTCTTTGGATACACTTTCAGTTATTTTTCAAATGTATTGCTGGCATTTCATTATTCAGCAGCGCTGAAGACATTTTTATAAATATTCATAAATAATCTAGACATTGTGTTCAATGTACAAATACAAAATGTTATGGATCATAAAAAATAACCATGGTTTCACGTATTGTAATTAACATCCGATCATTCTGTTAATTACTACCGGTTATAATATTTAGAAACCCCGAAAAAACAATTACTAAGAATTAAAATTAATTAAAGTAAATTCTTAAAATTAATTAAAGTTAGTAACAAGAAATTATAAAAAATTATTACAGAAATGATAAGTTTAAAAGAACCATTTTATCATAATTTTACCTTGAAGATATAAAACGGTAAAATTGTCCATAATTTTATCATTTTTATAGTAAATACAATATTGTCATTTCTATAAGAATTCGCTTGTTGTATCAATTGAAAATAGATATAAACTTCTCAATAATATATATTTATTTCTCTGAACAATGGTAATGTAACTAAGTTGTAAAAGCGTAATTGTTATAATTTAATGTAAATAGATCTAACACGATGATATTAGTAATGAGTACAATTAAAATTTTTTTTATTCACCATAAATCTCCTTCCTTAATTAAACACTGATGAAAATATAAAACTAAATCAGTCAGTCTCACAGTGGACAGACTGACATCGTATATCAATGCAGTGTGAAATATATCTTATCTAACTTCAAATTGATCCTACAATAACCAAATTTTGAGGCTTTCCCGAAAAAAACGCATGATTTCTGTGCTCTACGTCCTGTGATATAATCTCAACCGGGCCACATACCCCGTCATACCCTAGTGACTGCCGTAGATTGAATCTTTAGTTTGAAAGACCATTATTTTAAATGACGAAAGGACAGCAAAAAACAGTTAAATGTACTTCCTTATACAGTCCTTGATAAAAAAGATTAAAATATGAACACTAATGTCTCTGTTTGTAAACTTCAGTCGAAAATAATTTCGATTTGCATGCAGTAATTAAATCATTTTTATTTCGTTACTAAATCATGAAGGTCAGGCTTTAGTGTATATATTAAAGAGTTATCATAAACTATTAATATATATTACATAGTTATTACAATATTTACGTTAAATACATAAGATAAATAAATAAAGAATTACAATGTAAATAAAAATTGTCCAAGCGCGAGTAGTGCAATAAAATTGCATATAACTTTAATTACGATTTCCGTTTTGGACAAAAGAAATTTATAATATATGTCAATTTCAACTTCGCTGCTTATTTAGTTTACAATTTGGGAACCTCTTACTGAGGGACAGACAGCTTTTCCCCAACAATAGGGTTCCGCTCGGACCCCTTGCATACGGAAATATAAAAAATATCCACACGGACCACACCGTGAATGCTATTAGTATAATCTAAAATGCACAATACACGTTTGTCTAGGTTTCACTTCCAGAAAAAAGTTATTTCGAGAACCATAAGGCTATAGTAGGTCAGACATGGAAGTATCCCGTTCCCATAATATAACACGATCGTTCCATATGAAACTTCAGTTTTGAAAACCTATTTAACAAGGAGGGACTATAAGGAATTTAAAGGTTTTGCACTCGGCAAACAACGAGAAATAATCAGGTGTAGAATGCGATGTGATATAATAGAAGTCCAGGTGGCGAATACCGAATGAATTTGATGATTGCAATACGCCTTTACATACATGGAAACTATGGCCAAAACCAGAGGCGGCAATTCATAAAATATGAAACAGCGCGCCGCGTCAACGTCGAACGATCACAGAGACAGCGGATACCGCAGAAGGCCCGCGCTCTGTACCGCGGGCTGAACAAAACAGCCCCACCGCTGAAGCGTTTATGCCGCCGACCGCCGAAGAGCAGCAAGTTGTATTCTAAATCAGCTTGAGTGTTGGTAGCTGCAATCAGAAATTCGTCGGGTTGTCTAGGCTGTAACCGTAAGTTAATTCGGCGGCGGTTAATTCACTCCGCTGTTCGTACGTTGGGTGACTTGTAAACCGAAGAGTACGTAGATATTTCGTGCGTTCACGATATTTGGCTGCTCCAGCGTGACGTGTCCAAGGGGCACGTATATATATATATATATACGCGCACTACTCGCGGTTGGCCAATTTTTATTTATATTGTAATTTTTTATTTATTTATCTTATATACTTAACGTAAATATTATACTATTGAAGATTTACCCAGAAGGGGCGTGAAAGAAAAGACTGCGAAAAAAAACCGTAGCAGGATATTTCTGTTACATGCACGAGGTTCCACCGAACATCGAGTCGGTACTGACGCTTGCCCTGCATTGAGGCGCACTATTAAGCAGACTGAATATACCGAATATTCGAAGTTCTGCAGCTCAATGCAGGACGTGGTTCAACGGTCATGTCAGAGCTTTCGAAGACCCTTAATACCCGATCGCAAGTATACAAGAGCAATATGCCTCTAAGTGAAGCACCTTATGTTGCGGGCCCTTTCTATTCCTGGAGAAGGGCCCTAGCCATAAAGCTGCAATTACCATTAACACAACTAGGATATGTGACCTTTTCCTGAAACACTCATCCACCGAATATTGTGCAGTGACCCAGATTTTGCTCGGCCCAGTGCAGATTTTTGTTATTAATACTTGGACACTGTTCTCCGGATTATTAACCGAGGACAGGTCGTTATCTATGTAAATGCAAACACGCATTTTGCCTGTGGTACTCAAGGTGTCCTAATCTGTATGGGAAAATCTTTTAGGATTTCATCCACTAGAACGGCCTTCTGGTGTTCAATCTGCCCGATATGCCCGCAACATTCTCGGGATCCTTAGAAGAGAGTGATACCGATATCGCTCTTATCTCAAGTGAACTTGCGGCTAGGGCTTTCTTCAGGAATTCCAGGTGCCAGAATACCCTTTGAAAATAGAAATCCCGGTACTGGCGAGGTGCAGTCAGTCCTGGTACCGCAATTATAGATTCCCGGTACTCTAGATTGTGGTAAAAAACCTCCCTACTGAGCTACAACTCTGCGAGTAATAATCTCATTTTTGCACGGATGGAGCTGGCAACGTCGTACGCATTATTCGGTTCCGAATCCGTTGGCGGTTAACGCCCGCGAAACAGCAACCCGCACCCACCGCACCAATGATAAAATTAATTTCGAAGAAGTTAGCTCTGGCTCCGATGACAGATCATACGTTTGGCGACATTTTTTTCGGGCCAACGATAAAAACAGGGCGAAATTTCAAATATGCAACAAGATATTAAAATCAGCGGTGGAAGTACTAGCGGACTACATAAACTTATAACAACTTCAGATGCTTCGTAGCAGAAAAATCGTTCCAAGATACAGGAGCCCCGGCTCCTGCTTCAAGCAAACGGGGCAAATTAATCGACTATTACGAATCGGATTTAAACCCCACTATGGAAACAATAGTTTCTCACTTGGTGACACTAAACGGAATATCATTTCACATGCTGTCAAATTCAAATGACCTGAGGTTACTTTTCCAAAAAACTGCAAACAAAATATCTAAATCTGAGCATAATTTATGAGAAATTTAAACTTTCTTTTTGACCGTAATGGTCCAAAAAGCTCGCTCGCTCTTTCTTTTTGAGCCGTAATGGTCCAAAAATAAAGAGCTTAAAGACTTTTATCTGAACATGAAAAATTTCGTATGTCTTTTGATAAATGGACATCAAACCGAAACTGCAGGTGTTTTAGTTTGATTTTATATTCTCCCAGCTTTAGCGGCAACTATGAATTCAAAAATTTGGGGCTTATTAGGGCCCATGACACTGCACTAGCAATGAAATATATAGAACAAATTGAAGATAGACTAGCTAGCTATGGGACCTCACTGAATAAGGACATCGTCGCGGAAACTAACTATGGCTACAGCATGATGGTTAAGGTATGTGAACAACTGAAATCATACGATCAAATATGTATAGTTGACCATACCATATGTTTTATTTTTAAAAAATTGCCAGACAGAGAAGATAGTGATGCGGAAAGTGTATTACAAATTGAGAAGAAGACGACATACTCTTATTTAAATTGGGACTGGCCCTGCTCATTGATCAAACCAACGAGAACCTTCGAGATAACAACGAATGCCCTAATAAAGATGAGGATGATGGTGTCAAGTTTTTTTAAAAAACAAGGAATTTTGGAGACGATAAAAAAATTGGCTTAGATATCATGAGTTGTCGACAAAAGTTAAGAAAGTAATCACATTGTTTAAAAAATTACCTACCAAAAATGACATACCAAACATTCTGCAAAAATATGTGCAGGCTGATTTGATGATGATTTGACCCAATATATTACCAATGCTGCTTCTTCTTGAAAAGCAAGATGGAGCAGCATTGTGACATGTTGGGCCGATTTTTGAAACTCAGATTATGAGTCACTAAAGCACTGTTGGATTTGGATATGAAATGTGATATTGTTTTTAGTCAAGAAGAGTGGGGAAATTTGCGGGAACTCCATGAGATTTTGGACATTACAAAAACCGTTGTTGAAACCTTGTGTCGTCGAGATGCATCACTAGTCACAACAGATGTTGCAGTTAAGTATGCGCTGAGGAAATTGACAGACATGAACTCATGATGGTGGTGACACGTCTCAAAAAACGTTATTGAGAACGTCGACTCAAACAAGCAGCTATTCTGCGTTATTTAATAAATCCAAGTAAGTACTTTAATGACAATTAGCGAAGATTTGAATGTTTTTCTGCATCTTGATTACATAGTCCAACTTTTGCGGCGCGCGCACATTATGTCAGAATACTTGGGCGCGGAAAAAAACTGTAGATCAGCAAAAAGTTGATCAGCAAGTAGAAATAGAGACTCTTCAAGTATTAGGAATACTCACAGTGTGACAAAGAAAGATGAACTGGATGAATAACTAGAACAAGTTACTACGTTACAAAGTAGAACGTGAATTCTTGAAATTAATTATTACATTATTACTACCGTTAGAATCGAAATGGCTCTTTTGTGAATAGTGGTGATCAAGGGCATAATTTATCGCTGGCTTACAAATATCTTAGTGACATGTCTCCAACAAGCTTCGAGTCAGAAAATATTTTTTCTTCGGCAGGCTATATTTATAATAATTTGTGCAGCTCATTGTGGACCAAAGTTCAGATATCATTCGTTCTCTACGTTCATACTACCTCAGAAAAATAAAAACGGTTGAACGGAAAAAAATAAGGTTGATTTAAAACAGTGAAAGATAATTTTACCATTTCAATTCTGAAAAATAATTTTGTTTAGTTCCTTTTTTATAATGTCCATGTTATGATGTGATTTGGAATCGCTTTGAAAACTAATAATAATTGTTAAAGCCATTATAATGCTACATAAACTGATTACTTAACTAAATTATGATACTGTGATCTGCAAAAAGGTTACTTTCCAACGATCTGGAAAGTGGCAAAACTGAGAGTTATCCCAAAAAACAATGGGCGATTGCCTAGCGATCCGTAGTTCTATAGACCCATCACGCTCCTTCCGGCCTTTGGAAAGTAGCTTGAGCGAATTTTGGCGGCGCATCTGCCTAGGTTAACGCATGCCCAGAAAAATACGTACTCGGGGTTTTCAACTCCGGCTTTGGACATCTCCAGCGCGTTTGGTAATGTCAGATGGTTTACCATTTTGACCGCGCTGGATAACAGGGAAGTGTTAGCGGACCTCCGTCAGATAATAAGTAATTACTTTTGTGAACTAACGGTTATATTCCAAGACGGAAATATAGTAGTAAAGAAAACGTTGACAAGGGGTTGCCCGCAGGGGTTGGTCTTCGGTCTCATTCTGTGGAATGTCCTATTCGATGGTACACTTATGATACCCCTTCTGGGATGCGATATTATCGTCTACGCTGATAACATTCTGCTGATGGTCAGAGGAGCGAACTGTAAAGAAATAGAGAATCGAGCGGCGGACTCCCTCGCCAGACTATTCGACCGAGGCACTAAGAACACACTCAGCTTTGCCCCCCAAAAGTCCGAGGTTATCCTCTTCAAGGGCAGACTGGCAAGGTAGCTGACTATAAAGATGGGTGGGTCCGGGATTGATGTACGGGACCAGGCACTTAGGTATGACTCGATTCTAAGCGCATCTTCATGCCACATGCGCAGTACATTAGCGAGAGGGTTAGGATTGGCTTACATGCAATGGACAGGCTTGCCAGTGCCGATTGGGGGCTGAATAGCTCTACCTTCAGACTAATGTATACGGCAATATACTTGGGTATATTAGCCTTTGCGCCTTCGGTGTGTACTCTGTCGTGTACCGGGTTCCAGCAAGCAAGGGGGGTGTTAATCACAATATAATAATTAGATCGCAACGTGCGCAGCTTATTTGTCTGACTAAAGCATACAGGATCCGCTCAACGGATGCATTACCGGTTTTGGCGGGTCTTCTACCTGCAGATCTTACGATCGCACAACGCGCGGCTAATGTTAAGTTGGCGCGAGGAAGGAATTATGATGCAGGATTACTCTATTCCGAGTTACAAATAGATGAATTCCTTAGTACACGATAATGACGCATTTTTGAGATCGTTTGCACTCACTGACAGACTAGATGATTTTTATCGAATTCAAGGAGCGAAACAACTAGAAAATTTTTCTCTGCTATTACTGAATAGATCGAGAAGACCTAGCACAAATCTAACTATTATACGTCGCAATTTCTTACAGCAAATGGCATCTTCCGCGCAAACTTACATAGATTTTCACTTAGAGATAGTGCGGCCTGTACCTGTAGTTGCGAAATGCAGGACACGGAGCACATTTTGTTTAACTTCAGTGAGCACGACGACGCGTAGAGTTTTATTGGGGAGCATGCGTCGTGGCAGTAGAGTAAAAACACCCGTTCTTAGAACCTGGCTCCTTTAGTCATCGTGAGTTGGTTGGAAGTGGACTGAGCAAAGCTTAGTTCACTCATCGTCGTTTAGAACGTGCGCCAAATGCATTCTAAATGACCCTTTGCGTAGCGACAATCTTTTACCGCGTTGAATGGAAGCTTTTGATGATAGACACGGGACACTATCAGGGGACCTTCGAAAGGTTTTCCCTTTTTTGTATGAGGGGAGATGATACGAGTCCCTGGAGGATTCCTAAGACAATCCGTGGGAAAAGGTGGGAATAGTGCTCCAGCGAGACATTAGTGAATGATGCTAACGCAATGAGCGGTGCTAACGCATTGTTGGTTCCATTGCATTATGGGTGATATGGTATAGTTCTCGTCTTTTTTATACCCAGACAGCTCGTGAGAGTGGTGAAAAATTGGCTATACATACCTTGGTACATTTTACGATGTTCGTGTTCGTAAAATTTCATATGTTCTTAGAGAGAAGGATATATAGTATTCAACCACTAAAGAAACATTGAAACAAGCATTGGGTAGATTATATATATATATATATATATATATATATATATATATATATATATATATATATATATATATATATGTACTATATTTCTTTGCATTGCATTTGTAATAATTACAAAGGTACAAAGTAAGTCACTATAGTATCGATTTATTAATTATCTTTATTTGTTAGTATACTAATGAACGACAAATTATATTTTCCTTTTATATATAACCTCATCTACAACATTTTTTAAAGAAAACAAAAATTCTTTACGTAATTAATGTGCGTCTGTGCTTTGGAAACCTCCTTAGTGACTATAATCACAACTATAATAATTTAGACTAAGTATTTTATCTTAATTCGTTGTATTATATCCATAATAATCACCTTGAAGATTTTTGTTTACCCTAAGATTGTTTGCCTCTAATTCCATTCGCCTATAATTATTTCCTAGTTTTTTTCATTTTATCTAATATTGTTTCTGACTTTCAACTTTTGTGCATCACTAATTTTTTTTCATTAACGTGATGAATGTTTTGGAAAAAATAGTATTTTCACACTTTGCCTTTTAATTTTTTTTTAATTTTAATTTTTTTCAATAATAGTTAAATTAGTAAACTTAAATAGTTAAATTTTAGTTTGTTATTAACAAACTAAAATTTAAATTAACAATAAAATAATATTATTATAAAGTCTTCACATGTTTGAGATACACTTATACGTTTTTTTGCTATTACAAGCAGATGCCCCCGTTGACAAAGAACATTCAAGACTTTTATTTTCTATGGGAATTTCCCAATTGCTTCGATAGTATGTTTATACTAGGAGGCATTTCCGCGTCAAGCGCCCATATAATACTAGTTCGAAATATTTAAATTACAAAATTCTATACGTTTTGCAAGCAGTAGTACAGGCTTACAAAAAGTGATGGAGGAACATTTCATTTTTTCAAAGTAAATCAACTTATTCACAATAAAAAAATCAATATGCCGCAGCCTCAAAATTTACCTAATTCGTCCGTGGCCATACTCAACTTCTTAATTGGTCATGAAGCATACCTTAAAAACTTATTTGATTCGTCCGTATCCACAAGGAATCTAAATGCAGAAACTTTCTAATTAACAGAATATTTCAATAAAAGACTATCCTCTGCGCTTATAACGACAGAATGGGCCTACGGCAGTTTAACTGAAAAATTGCATATATTTAACGGACTTGGGAACACAAGTGTAGAACATACTTGTATATTAATTAAACGTTGTTGCCTGATACATACTATCGAGATAGGGACGGCACTAATGATATTATTATATAGAAATTAAATAGAACGAAACAAAGCAGAAGAAGACATAAAAAAATAAGCAAAATAACACGTATACCAGAAGAGCCAACATAGTTCGAGATAAGCTTTGTGCTCATTTTAGGAATGAAAACTAACAAGGGTAACAAATAACAGTACCTTTTATTTTTTGTATTATTTAGGAATATATTTCTTACAAAAATTTACATGGATAGTTTACTTACCTTCTTTACACCGAAATATTATGCCTACTTCGTACTATAATTTAGTTAATATTTTTCTGTTATAATGTTTCGGATGATCCAAATTGGCCTTCTTTTCTGTGTAGACGTTTAATAATACACAATAAATTATGTTAATTTCATTATTATTTATTATATTACATTAAATGCACTATTCTCGCCATTCCACTAAGGTTGTATCAAGACCCTTCCTGGAACCCGTAACATCCCCCCTCATACAAAAGAGGGAACCTTCGAAGATCCCCTAATAGTGTCCCGTATCTGCGACCACAACGCATCTACCCAACTGGTTTAAAGACTGACCCTTCTAGAGGAGACATTTAGTACCTTCATTTTTTCGAGAACGCACTTGGCGAACGCTCCAAACGACTCAAAGATCGATCCATTCTCAACCAAGTCACGGTGACTAAAAATATCACGTTGTAAAGCACTGAATGATTCTACACTAAATTAGAGCGCATGCTCTTTACCAAATTCTACATTCATCATCGTGCCCACTGCAGTGGAATAAAACATTATTCATATCCTGCGTTTCGAAACCGCGGGAACATACCGGGCCCGAAGTGTGAATCTAAATAAACTGGTACGGAATGCGCTATGTTCCGTTAAAAACTGTGAAGTGTAGTAATCAGTAATGAAGCAGTTCTTATGTGACCACCCGGATACATCTAAAAATTATAACCTAGTCGTTTCTCCCTTTAAATTAGAGAAAGACCAACTGGACTACCAGTTAGTATCGACGATATCCAAAATACGCCTCTTTCTTTGAACAAAGGATTCATCTGCCAAAAAATCGAAGCGCAACGGACCTGCATCAAAACCCTTACCTCGCGCGATGAGCAGAAAGAAAACGCACCAAAACCGGTAACGCATCAGGTGAACAAGTTCTCTACGCTTTATTCAACACCAACAGCGGCGCAGGCTGTAACCTTTACACGACCCGTGTAACTTGCTGAACTCCAACACACCACGGAGTCCAAACCTATGGCGCATAGGCCAATACACCTAGATACGTTACCATATACATCAGCTTGAGGGTAGAGTTGTTTGGCCTCTAACCGGCACCGGTAAGACGGGCCATGACGTGGGCTACCCAAGCCCATTCACCGATGTACCACCGCTGTGGTAAAAAGCTCCACCGCGCATTGAGATCCATGACCAGGTTCGTAACCTGATCCCGCACGCCGATCCTAGCCCCATCCATTACCACAGATGGCTCCCTCGCAAGACTGCCCTTGAAAAGAACAGAGTATCACCTGTATCCGCGATGGTACCGCATCCCTGAAAGGGTATCGCAAATATACCATCGAACATGGCCTTCCACAGAATTGGTCAAAAGGCCGAGCCTTGCGGGCAGCCCCTGGTCAACATTTCCTGTACTACAGTCTCTGCATCCTGCAAAAAGACAACACTCCCCGATACTCTAACGCGGACAAGATGGTGAGCTACCAGGTATTGTCAAACGCACCAGAGATGTCCAAGAAAATACCTAAGACATATTTATCTGGGCATTCATCAACCAAGACAAACTTTAGAAATCACATCCGATGTGGACACTCCGGAAAGGAAACCAAATTGGTTCTCTGATCCCGGCCAATGAGACAGCCGCGCCAATAAGCACGCCGCCAGTACCCGCTCAAATAACTTCCCGCTAGCTGAAGAAGCGTAATGAGTCTATAAAACTTTGGATCGCTGGGTGATATGCTCTTGGGTATTACTTTAAGCCTTCCCACTTTCCATACCTTCGGTTTTTAAGCGATGTCTCTGTGGCCCTCACAGAGACATCGCTTAAAAGCCGCAGGTATCTCGTGCACCGCAATATTCCATACTAGTTTGACTATCCTATCATCGATTATCAATGCCTAGAGCCTTTTTTGAATCAATATGTTCAACGATATCTTCAAGCTCCGGATCAGAGATGCCATCTGGAATGATACTCGCTGCATTCCTAATCCTCCGCTGTTCGACGGTGTTGAAATTAAGGTAGTAGTCAGAGAAGAGTGTTGTCAAAAGGTTTCGCCAATGTTCCGGGTGTAAATCCCAACGGTTCTCTTTGGGGCACTAAAGACAAAAGGTTTCAAGGGGCTCCGTACACTCCTGATACGGTACCCCAAGGATCCAACCTTTCTATACAGGTGACAAAATTTAAAAAATGGGAGCTCCTAACCCTCTTAACCTCTCTATTATAGTTATACCAGGCGTCTGCCAAAGCCACCCGGTGCGCCTCTACAGTTACCCAATCCATTCCGTGGTTTTTAGAGCGCTGATAGTTACACCTCTTCTTCCTGTATTCCCATCACAATTCCTGCATGGTGCCACACAATCATGGGTTCTTCTCCGGTGGCCCCGGTTGTACCGTGCCCAGTCCTCCTTCGGCACTGAAAATCACCCCTTCCTGACACTCAACTGTCATTATATTAGGAGAATCTAAACGCTTCGACAATTTAGAAAAATCATTGAGCTCTCGGCAGACAATTTTGACAAATCTATCCCAGTGTTGACATCCTGTCTTGAATCGGGTGCTAGTTCGCGCCCCAGACATGCAGACATTAAATATAGAATATACGCGACGCTTGATCAAAGGTGCGCGCATTGTGAACGCGAATATCGCTCTGTTATTGTGCAAGATCACCGCGCCCGCACCCCGTTCTCACACCCTTTCCCCACACATGTCCAACAGAGCGCTAAATACAACCACACCCGATTGTTCATTGTGTACGAGTTAGCGCGTTTGCATACAAGTCACAAGAGTTTGATTTTGTGCCCGCGCTTTCATTGGAAGGAAGGCCTTAGAGAAGAAGTCGAGAGGTTGACGCTTATCGTCGACGTATTACTGTAATTCGGCATCAGCTGGCAGATCGGTACATTATGCGACGGGTGCGAGAAGAAGGCTACGTTTTTAGTGCTGTCTTTACGTGCTTCGAACGCCTGAACCGATGACGGATGTTTTTTCGCTTCTTTACCTTATGTAGGTACAGCAGAGCTTGTAGACACGGGGGTATGTTTTCTCGAAATTCTTCAATAGTTTTTGGTTTGAGGAATTCGATAATCAACTTGTTTTTTCTCCGGTGGCTTGATACACACGATACCCAAGAAATATTACCTCCGCCTTGCCAAAATTGCACTTGGAGGGGTTGATGGTTATGCCATTTCCCCAGCCGCTGGAATTCCGGCTCAAGATATTGACGGTGTTCAGCTTCATTCACGGATATCACCAAGAAGTCGTCGATTAAAGGGACGACGAAGTTAAGTCCGCGGAGCACCTCGTGAATGAACCATAGGAACATTTGATCGGCGTTCTTGAGACCTGGGCACATTCTCAGAAATTCTAAAAAAACTGAACGACTCAATGGTTACAGTCTTTTCGTTGTCAGCCTCAGAAACCAGAATCTGCTGCCTGGTTCAAGCCAATCGTGCTGAATACGATTTTGTTAACCATTGGTAGGGTAAGTCCTTATGTGAGAGGAGTAATACCGGAGAACTTTGATACGATGGTTGCACGTCGATGCTCCTAATTTTTAGCATGTTGGTTGCCTGTGACGGTACGTTGACCATAAAGCACGAGCAACTCTCAATTAGGCGTCGGTTTTTCTGGTCGACGATAAGCTGATGGTGTTTCCAGTCCCTAAGATTGGCTTTCTGACCGCAATGACGATAAATCGCTATTTATGTGTTGTCGTAGAATTAGATCATCCTCCAGTGCTTTTTGCCGTAGGTGGGAATGAAAGTATTGTTAGAGGCGTAAAGCTGGAACAGTAGTGACTGCTTTGAAGTACCCCTTTTCCGTGATAGGAATATTGGTGTCCATGTCTACGAGGAAGATAAGTTTGGACTTCTTGTCTGTGACGAAAAGGCGATGAGATGACTCGTGGACTCTGGATTACGCTGCAGCTAGTGTTGTTACCAGTGTAGCTTTTGTGGACTTGAGCTTGTGCTTTTGTGGCAATAGCAGTGCGATTGGGCTCGTGTCTGTGATGGTGATCGGCAACGGTAGCTATAGCTTGCATTTGATAGACTACAAGACAGACGGATTATCTCTGACTATTGACTATGTAACGTAAAAATGATTCTTTCAAGTTTAATTGCTAAATTCAAGGCTTAAACTAACATCACTATTAGAACCTTTGATTTTGTTAATTACATATCGTACAACCAAGCATGACTGTACAAATTGTATTATAATAACTATAATATTCTGTAATAATATACATTACTTTTTCTTTCCAACGGTACTAAAATTTCTATATTTATTGAAAATTTTCGACGGAAAAAATAAATTTGTGTGGAAAAATGGGAAAAAGTCATCATGAAATTTGGTGTGGCAACAATCACTAGCGAGATCTTCTTTTTGTATCAAGATGTGCAAATGAATCTTAAGACATTTATAATAATTTTTTTTGTACATAATTTATTTCTTATTTACAATATTATTTTAAAACTAAAATTATGTAGCTTTAGAAAGGATAACCCACACTAATTTTATAAAAGTGAAAAGTGTATCTGTATGTCTGTTTATTACCTTTTCAGGTCTTACTAAAATTTGTCATAAAAATAACTTGTAATTTGGAAACGGATATAGATTTTAAGGGACTTTCAAAATTAAGAAGGTTTTTGCGGAAGCGAATTTACGGGCGGACATGGTTGAGAAGGAAGGAGGTGAACAAATTATTTTTTTTACGGAGAAGGAGGAGAGGAGTAAGGAATAGGTAAAGTAAGGGATAGGTGGAACATGTCCGCTTCGGAAAATGGTCTGCCTCCGCAGTACTATGATGAGTTTGGATTACTCTTCTTGAGTGTAGTTTTAAAGTCAATTTATGCAAGTCCAGTTTCTTACATTCTTTCAGTAATTGTTCCGTTAACATTGTCCTAAATTAGCTTTGTGTAATTTTTGTCAAATAAATTATGTAACTATTAAAAATTGCGGTGTTAAAAAGGCCTCGAAACAATTTTTTGTACCAGCCACGATTTGTCAACCGTTCTATAGTATAGAATGAGCAGACAAAACTTGATCTTTCCTATCTATATCAAAATAAGATAAGTAAATCTTTAGCTTAAGGCGAATATTTTTTTTAATCATGAATTAATTATTGATAACAAATGCATTTTATTGACAATAAAATTTATTTGAGATTTATATAAAGAAAAATTGCATAACACAAGAGTGCTTTTTATTAAAATAATTGTATTTGACGAAAATTTTTATTTGAAAAATATTTCTTATGCTAATTTTTTCATCAATAAATTGCTTATAATAATTTAATTGATGCATTTGACACTATTTGCAAAATTAAATTCTCAGTATCTAAATAAAAAAAAATATTAAAAAGAAAGCTAAAAAACAAAGTTAAATGAGTGACAGGATTCTAAAAAGAAACAAAATTTATAATTAATTTGAAAAAAAACAAATCCAAAAAATGTTTGGCTTGAAATAAGTAGAAGGAATTGTAAATAGAAGCACGAATATATTTTGAACGCATACTAGAAACAATGTAGATATATTAACTTATAAATGTTGGTAGTATTCAAATGAATCGTGTGTTAAATAAAGAATATTAATTAATATTAGTAGATGTTTATTTGTGAATTGAAAACTTCTTTGGGCAAACTTAGGAAAACTTATTCGGAACACTGAATGAAACTGAGGCCTTCGCTCGGGTAAACTCTGCTCCCTTCGATATCGGCCGAGCGACCTCACTGTCTGACACGACACAGAGACCACGACATTCAAGAATTACGTTCTATTTTTGAATAATATTTTCCGACTAATTTTCCCCATTCGGCCCAGCTTAGTTATATTGTCGGCTCTTCCCCCGAGTTAATTCAGCCAGCTTCGTGTCTTCCCGGCCTCTTTCCGACTTAATATGACCAGCTCGTTTATATCGGTGTATTGCATTAAACTGTCTTAAAACACTAAACACTTTATATAAATATAGATGGGTTCATCCAGGATTTGAACCCGGGACCTCTCGCACTCAAAGCGAAAACAGATTTTTTTTATTATCCATGTTAACCCTAGATTAAGTATAGATAAAAAAGCTGAGCTACTTTTTTCATTCTCAATATGTCAGTGACCAAAAAAGTTACGTTTTTTTTCATTTTGTGATTATTAAAAATATGGTCGCAGGAGATCCGACTCTAGAAATGAGCCCTAACATGTTTTTCTAACAAAATAGAGGAGTGGCCAAAATGTTTTGCCGAACAAAAACATGCAAACATGTTAAGCGAGACAAAAGGATAACAACCCCCGTTCGCCTGAGGGGGGAGGGATATGTTTATTCCGCCGTTACTTTCAACCATCACACATGTCATTCGCTCCTGTTGTTTCCATCGTCAGTCGGAGAAATATTCAACTATATGGATGGTGTTTTAAAGTTAATATGATTGGAATAAATATAATACATTGTTCACAATTAAATGAAACTACGTGATGTAGTATTATTTCTACTTTCTTTAATTTCTTTACCACGATCTAGGTTTCGTTGTATTACATCTTCAGGTGTAGAGCCACATCCCACCTGAAGATGTTGTAATACAACGAAACCTAGGTCGTGGCAAAGTACTTAAAGAAAGTAGAAATAATACTACATCACGTAGTTTCATTTAATTTTGAAAATTAATTTCTACAAAATTAACGCCAAATATATTCAATAATACATTGTCGTTTATACATTTGATTGGTTTCTTTTTCTTGTATGACAAAATATGCTGTCTTGTACTTATAAACAACTGGCAAATACATGTAATATTTCGATATAAATTGGTAAGTGACGTTTATATTTGATATGCAATAAATACTCACGTTACTGTTTTCATATTATCTGGCAACTCTCACCAGAGTCAACGTTTAAAAGGGAGGCAAGGAACAGAAACTGCCCCAATTTTATTAAGATACGCGCACTGAAGGAGACTATTGGACTGCTGAGGCGCAAATGAAGCATGGCAACTCGGATAGTATTTTACAATTACCACCGGCTAGAAGTACACGTAGTAATTTTCCAGTTAAAGCATGAATTAATAATTTTATATAGGACGCCTTAAGCAAATAATTATGTGATATATCAGATATTAATATGTTGGTATGTTTGTTATTTGATGAAATTGGTATTAAGAAATATTTTCCAGTATGATTTAAACGACAAGTAGTTATTAAGATTTGCAGACAAGGATCACACAGGATCAAATACGGCTTCAACATCAATATTAGTTTGCATGATGATAGTATAGAAATACCCGTATTGATTTTAATTATGAAGAATTGTATCTATCGAACAGACTGCCATAGAATATAATACAGTTTATTATACCTGAGAGTGACTTTCTTTTTATTCTTGATCAAACAATAACTCAAGCTACTGACAAGAAATAATTCACAACTTTTGAAACGTGTAACAACTTATCTGATTAACAAGGTTTAATTTTTTTTTAAATCACATAAAATATGTATTATAAAATCGCAGGAAGCCGCGTTTCAGTTAATTTTTAATGAAATAATATTTATTAATGATGTAACAGCGAGTGTATTTTAAAATTTAAAACAAGTTACTACTGAATGTCAGATATGTTGAATAGATGATTTTTTTCAATTTAATAATTAAACATTACATTAAAATTAAAATAAATTGATGTCTCAGAAATTTAAATACCATGACAGGAAACAAGGGTATTTGAAAACGAAATCAACAATTACGAAATTCGTGTAATTTAGAATTATTTTAAGCTTTTAATTTGATCAGAGATAAACTTTAATATTATCTATATAGATTTATATTAACCCTAAGCTAATAATTTTCTAAGCTATTCATTGCAATCTTTTAAAATGTAATTTTTTATTTCTCTGCTTCACCAAGATCTATTACATGAATTCAATAAAATTTTGTAAGACGTATTTAAATATCTTAGTGAAGCGACAAAGTAAAGACCCAACTTATTTTTCCTATTCATGGTCACTATACGTAAGTAGCTTCTTAGCCTAAATAACAGTATATATCAGATTAACCTAGCTAAAAGCGCTTAAAGGGTTAGTTCCTATGATTATATATGCTAACTCTTATTCATTATATTTTTATACTGGATCATAGGTTCACTAGATGTTTTCCCAACTTCTTAACCTACCAATTCACTTTATTTTCCTTTCCCATTCCTGATGTTAGATAGTCCTACCACTTTTGTTGTTTCCATCGAGGAACACCTCTTTAAGCAATAATGTGTTGTTAATCAAATATGGGATACAACTTTAACTATTCAAGTTCCGTCAATTTTTTTTAAATTTTCATATAATATAATCTAATTTTACCATAAGCGTAACGTTAATTTTGCTAAATTACTAATTACGATTATTAGAATAAACCAATATGTACAAAACAAAGTGTTAAAATAGTTGAGATTAGTAACACCTTAAAGTTCTAGTATCGTGATGAAGTCAATGACCTTTCTACTCAGTTATGAATGCAAAGACTAAAGTTTTAAGTTGTTATTTGTATATTAACTTTTTACAATTAATGTTGAAATTGAAGATGCAGTGCAGTGGCGGCGCTAGGCGTCGGCGACGTCGGCCACCGCCGACGGCCTCGCGCCTGAGGGGGCCTCACAGAAAAACTAGTTACCTATTTATTGTCGTTTCGCCAATCATCCTGGCTTAGGTTGCCGACCCCGAACAATTCGGGAAAAAAGCTAAGCAGATGATAATGAATTTTATTATTTAACACGTGCCCGATGGAAGTGAGTACCTAGTAGGTACTTTACGGGTATTCAGAATCGTCTGTCTGGCAACACTATGAAATGAAAGTTTCGCTCTAATGCGTTCTCACACACACTGCCCGAGACGATATCTGTATTGTGTGAAAATATTTGTAGTGTAGTAATGTGTATGGCATTTATCATTTATTTATTTATTGAATTCATGGGTGTAAGTAAACCCATGAATGCAATAAATAAATCAATTATACGTGCAACAGATCTTAATTTAGCTCACATACAAACATAATGTGTGTGTGCTCTTCATTATGAGCGTCCGATACCGATATCGTAATATCGGGTAATGTGAAAACGCTCAATTTCGCGCACGGCGCACGAGACTCTGGACGGGGAATCCCCGTGTTGTTTAGTTTATTTATCTATATTTCATTTTTCTGTGAGAGTAATTATCTTCATACGGCAACTCGCAGACTCGAAAGCGCAAAGTTTCTTTTTATTGTATTGTAAAATTAACACCCCGATGTTCTAGTGCACAGTTCTAGTGGATAAAAGTTTTACGTTATTTGTTATTAATTTCATACCTAATATTAAGGTAAGTCAACATCAACTTTTTAACGACTCTAACGAAATTATTTCGTCAAAATGATCCGACACTACGGGAGCATATGCAACGTATTAATGAAAAGCAACTTAATCAACATTATCTGAGCCACGACATCCAAAACGAATTAATTACATTAATGTCTAAATTAGTTATTAACGAAATTATACACAGGGTTAAACAAGCAAAATACTACGCCATCTTGCTCGATTGTACCAGGGACGTAAGTCGTGTTGAACAAATGTCAATAATATTAAGATTTTGCAATTTGTCAACTGGAGCTATAGAGGAACATTTTATTGGATTTATTGACGTCGCAGAAACAACAGGAGAGTATTTAACAAAATCAATATTACAAGAACTGAAAAGAAATGATCTAGATATCCAAAACTGTCGAGGACAGGGATATGATAATGGCGCCAATATGGTCAGAATTAACAAAGGTGTCAGAACAAGAATACTCAATATAAATCCAAGAGCATTCTTCACACCATGCGGATGCCATAGTTGGAATTTACTTTTGATAGATGCAGCTAACTCTTCAACGACAGCCAAAACATTTTTCGGCTTTATCAATAAAATCTATGTGCTGTTTTCAAAGTCAAGCAAACATTGGGAGATAGTAAAAAGTAAATTAAAATTGACATTACAACCTCTGTCTGAAACGAGATGGGAGAGTAGAATCGGAGCAGTAAAAGCAATATTTTTACAATTTGATGATGTCATCGAATGCGTGAATGAACTGAAAAATAAAACTGATGATTCGGAAAGTCTAAGCGACAGTGAAGCAGTCCTGAACGAAATGTTAACTTTTGAGTTTATTGTTGCAATATACGTGTGGTATGAGGTTTTGCTACGTGTAAACAATATAAGTAAACTATGGCAATCGGTTCAAGTCAACTTGAAAGTCGCTATTGATACTTTACGTTCATTTTGTAGCTGGATTCAAGAATTCCGTAATACAGGATTTGAAAAAAAGCAAAATCATTGATCCATCAGTATGTCTGTTACATATACGCCGTTGTGGAAGGACCGGTAGTTATTAATGTTCCATTCTTGTCTTGGCAAACAACCAATCTATCTTCGACAAAATAATTTGCATACCTCCCCGTGCTTGTCTCTTTATTATTATAGTATACATTTCCTAATTCAGGAGATACTTTAATGACGACATGTTTACCGTTGATGGCTCCACAGCATCCAAGAAATTCCAATATTTTCGAAAACCATTCGAATTTCGAAAACCAGTGGTAGGAACCTAAAAAAAATTATGTTCATGTGTACTTTTAAATACTAACAAAATTTTGTTTATTTTCAGACTTCCCATAGTTCACTAACTAATAGCACAGACACTGAACATAATTCATCCACTAATAATACAGATACAGAACAAAATAGAACTGCAATGGATAATTTTCGTGAACCCAACTTTTCCCATAATTCACACACTCGTGATACAGATACGAAGCAAAATAGAACTGCAGTGGATAATTCATATGAACCTAATTCTACACATCCAAGAAAAAAGGAGAAACTTTCGCAGCTCTCGAACATGATCAGTCAGTTAAAAGAGATAGCTCAGACTACTAACTCAACAACCGAAGATAATGAGTTTGAGCTCTTCGGTAAACACGACCGGTCTTCAACTGAAATCTTTGCCCTTACTATTGGCATTAGATGTACAAGAATACATTTAACTTTACTTGAATGGAATCGACGACAGCACCTTCAAAATGCAACTGTACAAAACAGATTCATCAGAATGCTAGTGACGCCATATAAGCCAGAGTCGCCAAATAGTAATGCTTCAATATATGTATTATAATAATGCGAGCAACGATAATTTCGAAGCGCAGTCCCCGCGAGCAACTGAATCTATTTCCCTGTCCATTTCACAATTTTCAACCACACATGAGCAGTCCCCGCAAGCAACTGAACCTTTTTCCCTGATGATTATTGTCATCGTTTACCAAACATCTTAACATCTGCCAATATAATTAATACTGAAAAACAGGGAAATGCTACATCGAATGACTTAATTATAAATGCAATGCAATACGTTATTGTTGATTAGACTTATAATTAAACTTATACCTAACAATGTTGACTTTAACTTTATTAATAAATAAATGTTCCTTAATTTCTGGTTTATTTCATCTTACCTTGAAGAATTCTTTTAGTATTCATTAGATTGCTTCACAGACTTCTATGATGAATTCGGAAATAGTTGACTTTCCGAGTCGAAATATATGTGTGAGTGTCCTTAATCTACATCCAGTAGCCAGAAGGAACTGCCTGTAATTTCGTAATTGTACTTCTTAAATGGGTATCTTTACGCTGAATTTTCGACTAAATACATTAACAGAAAATTTACACATCTTTCAGACATTCTCAAACTATCGAAGTATTCTTTGCGATATTCTAATGCTAATTCCTTCAGAAGACAGTTCGTAGCTCTCGTATATTTTTTTCTTTATCACACAAATTTCTTCATCTACCTCTTTTACAATAGCATTTACCATAAGGTTGATAATCTTATTCAATTTATTGCGTTGCAGCCTGTTCATCTTGCAAAATATCACTCACTTGTGTAATGTACTTGACCGAGGTGCAAACAATTTTTGAGCAGCCGCGAGTATTTTAGTTACTAAATTACTTGCTACTCGACTAAATTATTAGCCTAGTGTGAACTAAGTTATAACGCCCGGGCTGCACACTGGCCTTAAATAAAACAGAACAACAAAACAAACTTTCTACTGGTATGTTACTAGTTATTCTACTGAGATCTACTGGCTGTTCTACCGAGTCAGTTTATTACACATAAAATAATAGTTATATGAAAAAAAATTATTATAACTTTTTTATTAGTACTGAGCATGGGCGCCGCCAGGATTATTTTCAGGGAGGTGCATCAGCATCTATACATATTATTAACCAATATAAAATATAGAACTAAACATGTGTAGAATGTGGATAACAGAGTTGCGAGTATTAAGTACTTTTTCTACGATCTGTCTGACAATGACAGATATAGAGTTTTTCAATGGCTACTTTCTTCTAATACTGTATGACAAAAGCACAATGCCCTGTATTCCGTGATCATTAAAAACTGTCAAGTGGAGGACTTAGAAAAATATTCTGGAAAAACGAAAAGACCTAAAAATAAAAAAAGGATAGTTTCTCGATCCCCAAACTAGTATCTATTGAAAAAAAAATAATATCCTTACATTGAAAAAACCTGACCTTCCATATTATCTAAGTATTTTTATTTCAAATCAATTTTAATAAAAAAAAATACTTTGTATTGGTGTCTTTAATTTTCTTCATTCTGGAATATATTATATATTGTAATGTCAGTACTTTTAATGTACAAATCTCGCAACTTTGGTGGATAAATGCAATGTCAAATTCTAATCACGCGAGTATTTAATTAAATACACTTCGCTCATTGGAAACATACTTAAGGTGCGTTCTACTAGGCGTTCACTACGATAAAAATTCTATCTAAATATACAGAACATGATTATTGTAAACGCTTAATCGAGCGCGCCCTTAGACTATATAGTCGATGGTTGGCATTATTACTTGGGAATCCCCGCTGTAGCGCGACGGATACGGGGATTTGTTCGCTGATCAATTGTCGGTAATACTCAAATCTGCTTAAACAACGACTTTATTTATTAGATAATTTGTTGCATAGGTTATTAATTTTTATTCAAGTTATGAGTGACATAAGACGTTTTTTGTGTAAAAAGCGTAACAAACATTTTGATGAAGATGATTCCCCTCATAATAAATCATCCAGGCCGAATACGGATAAATTGGATAGTCCAGGTATGTTGTGTTGTTGTCTCTACCTGTCATCGAATATATTATTCATTATCAACATACATAAAAAATGAGACTTGAAAACAATGAATAATGGCCATTTCGGAAACTATTACTCACTTTCTGCAAGATTGCGATCTTGATTTAAATAAACTTGTTGGTCAAGGATACGACGGGTTTGCTGCAATTGCAGGTCACATAGGTGGCGTTCAGAAAATTATTAATGATTTTTAGCCCTATTTTTCCACTGTGCAAGCCATTTATTGAATCTTGTCATTAATGACCTCAATACTGTCAGTGAAGTGAAAAATACTGCTGGAACAACAAAGGACATTATAAATTTCTTTCGGGACAGTACGTTGTGGCGGAGTAAAAATTCCAAATATACCACTATTTTGTGAAACGCGTTGGACAGCAAAGTACAAAAGTATCAGAATATTTTCTGAAAATTTTGTGACTATTATACAAGCTTTAGATGAACTTTCGCAGGACGCACCGAATTCTAAAACGAAAACCAAAGCGTATCAGCTCTGCACGACTGCAACTACTCCAACATACATTGTGACACTTTTAATAATTGCTGCTTATTCTGCCAAACTTAAGCCCGTGTGCAATCAATTACAGGAAGTAAATATGAATATAAAGGCAATACATGGTTACGTTAATAAATTAACTGATATGCTTCAATCTCATCGCGATAATGCATTTATGGAGTTTGCGGTCGTTTTTGAGAAAGCTCAGAAAATTTGCGAGAAACTGAACGTTGACTTTAAGCGTCCTCGAGTAGTGGAAAAACAGACTTACAGATCAAATCACCCATCTGAAACTGTGGAAGAATTTTTCAGAAGATCTATATTTATTCCATACTTAGATTTTATTATTTCTTCACTAAAAAATCGATTTTTTTCAACACACAAGAAAGCATTTTCGCTTATGCAGCTTCACCCAGAAAATATGAGATAATTAAACAAATCAGAATTTTTATCGATAGCAGAAGATATACAGAACCTTTACGGAGGTCTTCTCCATAATTTTATTACCGAGGCTACCACATGGTACGAGGTAATGAAAACAAATGAAGCAAATAATGAGATTCTAAATGAATCTGTTGTTGAATACGTAGATGTGACTGCTCAAGCCACTCCTTTTTACCCAGCGGTATGTGAGGCAATTAAAATTGCTTTAACTATTCCAGCAACAACATGTAGCATTGAACGTACATTTAGCACGTTACGACGGGTGAAGACGTAGAATCGCTCAACGATGGGAGATGCGAGGCTAAGCGGCCTGTGCATGCTCAGTGTTCACAGGAAAATAGTTGAGGAGGATATTGAATTTATTGACAAGGTGTTGAACAAATTTGGACAGCAACCTAGACGCCTTCAGTTGTTATTGAAATCGTAACTCACTATACCAATAAATTTCTAATCTTTTTTCCATATAAAATTGACTTTGTTGATTTCCCATGAAAATTATATAGCCTATGTCACTCGCACGGTCTTCACGAATCTAACGACATGTCGTTTGCTAAAATCAGTCAAGCCGTTTGGGCTGTAGCGCGTTCTATCGAAATGGTCATATATACATACATATATACATACATACATACAAACATATAAACATACATACATATGAACATATACATACATACATATATACATACACTCGAAAAGCATTACTGTCCTGCTGGTTCAGTCGGGTAAAAAATACGTAATTTTTTCTATGTATTTTCTTTCCCGACAGGGGGGTGCAATTGCACCCCCTTGCACCCCCTGCCGGCGCCCATGGTACTGAGATGACTCAGGCAATCTATATTAGAATATTGGTATGATCACAAGGATCGCAATAACTAGTTTAGATTTAAGTTCGATTATCTTGGCTTCACCTTACATATTTGATTTTATAATAAAATATTTTTAAGCAATATAACTAAATATTATTAGATATAAGCTTGATTTTTATGATAATTTAAGTATTAAAACCCATATAAATATGTATGCGTCATAGAAGTTTTGTATAAAGAATTTGTTTTTATACCGATTATGGTTTGATGATATATTATATCGATTTTATAGCGATTTCTCTTGACGTTTGAAACTACTGCTCAGGCCTGTGTTTACTGTGGTTACTAACAAGAGGTCCGGTCCCATTATAATATACTACTTCTGTTTCTTTTCTCTGACCTTGCTAGTTACCTGGAACATCTTATGCTAATATTTCAATATCGACTACTGCTCTATAGTTATCACTTTCTCCCATTTAAATCTAAATCCAGCAAAATTTCCTATCTTCAAAAATATAATCCACATAGGGCGGATTGGGAGGGTTTTCGCTCATGCCTTAAGACGGAGATAGATTCCCTCCCACCAGCAGGCCTGGATAGCATTGACCTTCGCTATGATCAGTTCGTAAATTGATCTGGCTGCTGGTAACTCCAACCCATTGACGTTGAATGCTGAACATTATAGATTCTCTTCTCCTTGATAGAATGAAAAACCTTCTGCGGCGGTTAAAATCTGTAAAGAAACTTAAGTGAAATAAAAATGTGATTTGTTCTTAGGAAACTACCTATTGTTTTGAAAGACCCGAACCGAACCCCATCAAAAGGAATTCATCTTGAAAGAATAAATTCTCTCTCTCTCTCTCTGTCTATCTTTCTATCTCTCTCTTTCTCTCTCTTTACTCGTCCTACGACAGAAGGATAATATCAAATGCTTTTTAGACTGTTTTTTTTTCAGTCTGATCTACCCAAACCAATTCCTGGGAATTGGATAGATCCGTTATTAAAATTAGCTTGTTATTCCATCCGTCCCTAACCTAGATGAGTTGCTTGTAGGATATAATCCTCCAAATTTCAAGTGCTCTTCAGCAAAATAATTTTATATTAATAAATTAGAATTATCCTTGCAACTCCGACGTCGACGATATGGCATACTTATTGGTGAAAATTTTTCCACCGGCTATTCAACGATACTTTCTTTCTATTATAAACACCATGTTCTATTCAGGACATGTCCCAAAGTCTTGTAAATGTCAAGTAAATATCCCCATCCTTAAACTACGTAAAAATCCTAATGTAGCTTAATCTTACAAAGCCACAGCCATATCTCCTGTTTTAAGAAAGATCACTAAACATCTATTGAAATGGTTTGCAATAGTTTGCAGAATACCATTCTATTATCCTCCGTTACTAGTTTGACTTCCGAAAAGCTAAAAGCACAATTGACAACCTCAGCGTTCTGTATAATTGCTTAACCATTTTAATCCTCTCCAACGCGAAACTACTTGGCATGTTCCTATAATCGAGACTATCCTAAAATACTCACATTGAGCATGTAAATACCATACTTATAAAACCATACATTTTCTGTGGGGTTTTATAAGGATGCTGAAGCTCTCACCCAACCACTTTAAAATTAATATACAATTTTCTGATATGTAGTTATCTGGAATATGGATCATTCCTTCTTGGCCCTATATCCAAAATTAACTACTAAATGGACCCATATTCTAAGAATAGTGGCCACAAGCTTTAAGAATATTTTCGGGTGAGATCTGCCATGTTTTTATTTTTATCTTTTTTCTTTCTCTGTTCCATAATACTTCATTCTACTAACCAAGCAACAGTAACAGACGTCCAGGAAATAATTTAACAGTGTACACTAAAGGGAACGAGTGCCACTTGAAAGAGAAAGATCTGTACTTTAAACCTCAATCCGAATGCAGCGTCATGGGCGCATTCGAAAACTTACCGAACACTATCGAAACTAAATTTACCGCATCATTTGAAAGCTCTTACAGGTCAAAATAACGCGTTTAAAAAATCTTTAGCTTCCTTATCTTTTTTCGTTATTTTCTGGTAAGTCTCTGATTATCCTACAAAAAATATATAAATTCAATTAGAAAAAGGACAATGATCTCATGTGTTATCAATGCGTGTATTGCGAAGTTATTTTAACTAAATTATTTTTATGATTTCGCTTTCATTCATTTTCACAAAAACTTTTACGCTTATGTAAATATCTGTCAGTGAAATGTCAGAAATATAGGCAAAACCGGAAGTCGTCCAAAAAACACAGGAGACCGATTTACTGCCGATGAGTTTGGCATTTGGTATTTAGTAAGAGTTTTCGAACGCACCTTATATCATAAATTACAAATTGTACATTTTTATCTATGATGTGATACAACACTTGTTTTCTTATCAGATATCATAATGTCTTGTGATAAATACCATATGTTAACTCAAATATAGTTTTTTACAACTTTTTAACTTGTATATACAATTTCCGCAATATAAATTTATACAATATTCGGAAGTTAACATATGTAAATTAACAGAATCAGCTGTTTGTTTTATAGAATCGTGTTGATGATATTTTAATCATTTCAAAATCAATTATGTCCGGAGACGTTAAATCAGTCAGTGACGATGTAAAACAATTAAAAGAAAGAATGGCTATAATTGCCAGTGCTGATCCATCCCAATATCACAATGAGTATTCTTTACGTCGATATTTACGAGCATTTAAAACTGTTGATAATGCTTTCCAGGTAACTAGATTAACTATTTGATAAGATAACTGCAAATTTTCTCAAGAAAATAAAAGCAAATCTGTTAATTAACTAATGGAGATATATTTTTGGTCGTATATCTCGTCATTTAATTTATTTTCCACATTTCAGGCAATTTTAAAAACTAACAAATGGCGCCAGGAATACGCTGTGGATGAGCTAAAAAATGACAAAGTATTAATCGAAAAGTTTGCAAACAGAGTTCGTGTTTTGAAACACCGTGATATGCTGGGGCGCCCCGTCGTATACATTCCAGCTAGGAATCACAGTGCTAGTGATAGAGATATTGATGAACTCACGAAGTTCATTGTTTATTGCTTGGTAAGTATATTTTATAAACTTAAAAAAAAAATAAATAAAGAATTGATATTAATATTCGCAGTGTCATTTATATTGTCTATCTAAATGTAATAATTTGTATCTTCAAAATTGTAAATTTTCCTGGAAGTAAAATTGATAGATTCTATATTTTGTAAAACTTCATATTAATTGAATAAATTGTAAATACTTTAAGTGGTTAATACAAATGCAACCAAAAACTATACACTTTAGCTGACATCAATATTGTAATATTTGATAATAGTTTTAATACGCCACATATCAGGCGTATTAAAACTATACGCTATATTTAATATCTACTGACTAAAACTGATGTCTGTGATATTTAATACTAATTTTTTTAGAAAACTAATTTATTTGCAGAACAGAAATTATATATAGTTTTATATTTATTTTTGTACAATTTGTTAAATTGCACATTCAGCACTTTGCAGATTCATAATATATGTCATAATAACTGTGAAAGAATTAATTAATTTTTTAATTTCTCAGGAAGATGCCAGTAAAAAATGTTTCGAAGAAGTTATTGATAATTTATGTATTGTATTCGACTTAGCGAATTTTACATTATCCTGCATGGATTATCAAGTTATAAAGAATTTAATTTGGCTTTTAAGTCGTCACTACCCAGAGCGATTAGGAGTGTGCCTTATTATCAATGCTCCCACTTTCTTTTCTGGTTGCTGGGCTATAATAAAAGGATGGTAAGTTAATATAAATTACTTTATTTTCAACAGTAATGCTCTCATTTATTTGAATCTTTTTAATTTTCATAATTGATGATGCTAGAATAGTCATTATGTAGATTATACACAAGGGGGATGAATTTAGAAATGGTATTAATTGGGAATAAATTTAGTAATAATGTAATAGACAAAAAATGAAGATTTATTACCTTTCATTTCTCCTAACATTAAATAATTTATCAGACATACTTAAAAGGAGACCAACGGACCGTGAACAATATGTATATTTGTAAATGAAGCCCTGCATCATTATTACCTACCAAAAAAAAGAATTTATGATGTTATAAATTGGTAGACAATTCATTAATTTGAATACTGAAATAAAAATCGAATGAAATGAATCTAGGAATATAAGCTGCACGCAACATTTAACAGGAACAGACTGAATATTTGCTAAATTAAATTTTGTAATCTTCTCGAATATTTATGTTTAAACTTGTTTAAATATTTTTCAGGCTTGATGAAAACACAGCAGGTAAAGTGACATTTGTCAATTCGGAAACCGAACTCTGCGAGTATCTTATTCCAGATATGTTGCCGAGCAATATGTGAAATCAATCATTTATTAGAGTAAGTTTATTGTTACAATTAATTTGAGTACAAAAATGATTTCTAAGTAAAATTGTAATCAGTGAATGTCGCATATGTAGGATGAAGTTATTTTTATTTTGATACGAGTACCTGTTTGGTAATGAATTAAGTTTACCTTACATGGTTAATCTAAAGATGGTGCAGTTAAGTAGAGTGAATACATTTTAAATGACAGTTCACTATACTGGGAGTAATAAAACATGACGACAATTTTCTCAATTTTATTTTGAATATGTAAACATCTAATACCATAAAGGCCATAACCACTAATGTTAATTGTTAAATATGCTACATGTTCATTGACATCAAGCATAACCAATAATCTTTCTGTGCAAATATAATTTTTTTACTTAAAATGTAAAGTGAATTTGTTTTAGTTTTTTATAAAAAAATTTGTAACCGTAATTATAATGATATATTTCTTTTGATCTGCTACTCCAAACCTATCATTTGTTTAAGTACTTAATTGTTTAAAATTCACTCATAAGTATTTTTATTTTAACTCATTTTCAATTGTTGTTGTCCGTCAGTCTTCCCTTTCTAATAAATCAAGATAATATGCACAATACGCCTCAATGAAAATCGCAAATCAATACATTCAGATATTTATATTTAGTTACATAATATTAGGAAGAAAAACACGAGTCTATCTTTAATATATCTGTAATGAATTTATATATAGTTAATGCCATTATACTAAAATCACACTTCTATTTAAATTAATCTTTAAAAAAACCTATATCATAAGTATGTAATGTTTGTTTACCTCACTCTTCAGGTCAGGTTTCTAGCACAGTATTATATGTCATGTTATAATATTACTCAATTATTACGCCAAAGGCTTGCCATATAAAATACCTCTGATTGTGTTCTTAAATATGCACCTTAGATTTTGTTGAATAAATCTAATTTTATTATATATGGGCTGTAAAATAATGATAAGTTATCATGATAAAAAAACTATGGATATTGAGGAAAGGAACTATAAAAATAATATAGAAATTACAGATCCACCGATTGGGCTTTTGCTGACTAGCCAACTATTAGGCTCATGAATGACCGACTAGTCAGAGGGTTATGTCGATACTGTTCATACAGCATCGACAGTCTTATTAAATAACTAGATGTGCCTACGACTTTGTTCGCATGTAATTAGAAAAAAGAATTTTTTTCTCTTATATGTTGTTCCTGGATATATAGTATTGCCATACCAAATTTCAGCAAAATCCGTCCAGTACATACAGACATACAGAAAAAATTATAAAAAATCTCTTTCTGGCTTCTATATCATTCTATATGCTAAATCAATCACTTTTTTTTTAAATATTTTCAATTTACAGAATTCACTCTGTTACAGTTTTATTACATGTTTATTAAATAACTAAAAAATATATCAACAGTTAATTTAATTTTTGTTACTTAAGTTGTGTTACTTTATTAAAGTAGAAAATATTACTTGACAGCGTATTTTTTTATTACAAAATACTTATTTTCTCTTGCTTCCAAAGTATTTATAGTTGTTAAACCATAGTAAAAAGTTTATATCGTTGATATGAAAAATGAAGAATTTGTAATTATTAAATTATAGGTAATAGGCATATGTATTGTTAATTTTATAACAATTAACAAGAAACAAAAAATTGGTACTCACCATAGTTACCTATCACCCATATCAATTTTGACTATTTATTGTTATTGATTAATATACATTTCAAGTGTTAGTTAAAATCATACTTAAATAATAATAATAATAAGAAGATTTCAGTTTAACAATAAATTTTAATATAAAAACACCTTATAAAATTAATGTAACTGTGAAAATATTCACTCACTACATTGTCTAGTACTTCTAGTCAGAGGTTTCAACAGTCTATTCCCAAATTACGAAAATTACCGACTAATCGGTACATCTCTAATAAAAATGATTTTATGGTGGTTTGATATGACTAATATTAGGTGAAATTTGTTATTGAATTTATGTTTCATAAACCTTAGTCTGAGATATGAGTAATGTTGAACAATGTACTTAAAAGTATTTTTTGTTATCATATCCTACTTTTATAGATTTAGTTAAGTGTACTTATATTTTTTTTACCTACAAACACTTGCAAATTTTCCATGTCAGTGTTTTCTTTTGGTTGCAAGTAGCATTAAATCATTATTAACCTAATGCATAGTACTATTTAGTTGTTAATGCTTCTCTAATTAAATATGTCTTTAGGACATGGTTATGAATTTACTTAAGATGTAATTTTCTTCCTATGTAACCCTTTGTTAAATGATACAGCTATTTTCTTATTGTGCATATATTTTTATCTAGTCCTTTACAAAATTTAATTACACTTTACTTACTACCTTCGTGATACCATTAATTTTAAGCTGAACGTATAAAATAAACAAAATTTAATTTTTTTTAAGTCCTTGTCTTTTGTAAACCCAAATATTTATATACATTGTAAAATAAAATTTAAAATGTAGTCTTCTAATTACTTATACGTGCAACTAATGTTTATTTCTAGCACAGTATTATATGTCATGTTATATAAGAATGTTAATTCTTGATCAGACAAGATTTTCGTTTGTGAATATAATATACAGTTGTTTTTATTTCAAAATTGAGGCTGATTTTTAAAGATGGTTTGTACCTAGAAATTTTAAAATCTATAAAGTAAACATTTCCTGAAAATATTTAGTACTTTTGCCATATTTAATCCCTCCGGTATTCAAATTCCTTCATTCTTTTATTTATTATTTTATATTGATAAATGAGTAGATAAGTAGAGTAAGTAAAAGTAACAGCTTCATAAAAACATAAATGTGTGATTAAATAATAATTTATATACATTTAATTTTATAAAAGAACCATAAAATGTAATATGTTTTATTTATGAGTTTATTTAATGTAAATAATATAAGAAATAAAGTATATATATATTCATACATATATACTATTATCTAACTCTGGAGGTAATTCTTTATGAATTAATGAAATTTGAATGACATATTTTTTAATATTATGTATAACTAATTTAAATGCGTATGCAATAAATAAAATGCCACCACATTTGTCAATACTTAATAAACATTCATTTATTGCAATCTAATAGGTTGCAGTATTTGTTTATTACACCGGTACACAAAGTCTTTGATAAAAATTAAATAATAATAAAGCTAATTGTTTTTATACTAAATATTGTATTAAATGTAAATAAATCCTTATACCTCGTCTGCACTAGAACAAGTTGCCATATGTTTCGCAACTTATACCGGACACACATATGAAATATTTTTTTTAATCACTCGTGATACACATTGTGTAACTTGTATAATGAGTATCTGTATACAGGTCTATAAAATATCTATTTGGGCTCAAGTTGTAAAACTTGCTCCAAGTCTCGCACTCGAAACATTGTTCCGCAACTAATATCTAAGCATGAATTTGCAACTGTTGTTTAAGCATAAGTATTTCCACCGCTAGTCTCAGAAAACACAATGTCAGAAAAATAGTTGCGCTTTGTACATCAACTTACTTGCGCTTTGTATATCATGGTGCGCTTAACTCAAAATAAAGGGAAATCAAAGTACAGGAAAAAATGGGTTCAATTTTTCAAGAAAAATACACACTCTTGATAGAACATGGATCTTTTGAGAATTCTACCAGGATGTCAGAAAGTTAGCTGGTGTTTTTGAAGTATTGTTGAGAAAGATTAGTACTAAATATTGAGGACCAGACTTATCATGATGTTAACGGAGATTCCTATATTTCCCTTATGTATCTCTTTAATGTGTCAAAGCAAACCTTAAGTGCCAGAAGTGTAAGTAAAGACAACAATGATAAAACAATAATGTTTCTGGGAAAAATAAATGTATGTAATATTTTATTTTTCCCAGACTTAAGTATAATTCACAGATAGCATGATATTAGAAAATATATATAATTAATGAAACCCTGACATTTTGATTATTATAAATGTTTTCAAATATCTTGCTACGCATGAATTATGCTTATGTCTGGAAAAGAGCCTGAATTACATATGATTTGCTTTTAATTCCACAGTTAATTCAGAAATCTGATGCAAAATTTCCAATAGTTGACTATTATTCTAATTCTCATCAAGCTATAAAAAACATACTATTTTGTTGATTACCAGATATATTACTTAGTTAAATTGGAATAGTGTGGAGAATAGTAACAATCTTCGTAACTGTTACAAATAACTATAACCTACTACTACTGGTTCTGTTGTATTGACTTATGTATGTGTAGTGTTGTTTCATTTTTTTCTTACAGCTTGCAGTGTGCTTTACTTAACTCACTTGCAGTGTGCTCTCAGTAGACTGAAAAATAGTCTTTAATTTTATAATTCTCATGAGCTTTCTCAGGCTTTGTAAAATTTCTCATCTTTAGCGTGCACTTTCTTTGATATTTTTTCATCGTTGGTTTAATGACCACTATCTTGAATAGAGGTGGTACTCTCTCCTTCTAAATTTCTTCATGACCTATCCTTATCAAGTTATATATCATCTTCTTTGCATTATGTTGGAGCATTCATAATTTCTTCACTTGGTCACCAACTTAAATACATAAAGTTCCTAAAAACATAAACTCTTACTATCATATTCACTTACCTAACAATAAAAATAAATGGCATCACGTGGTACCCACTAAATTTTGAGAATGTGGTAGGGTAATAGCCGTTCGGGTTAATATTGACGGACAGGATAGATACAGGTGTGCTATGAAATGGTGAGAAGCGAGAGTGCATATCGATGCATAGGCACTTGTGCCAAAACATGTATCTGATAAGTTCCAGGTAGTTTCCACTGTGTTGCTGAAAATGTTTCAATACAAGTATCAAAACATTTTCTCTTTACTCGATTTAAAATACATGCAATGCCATCTATTGATATACATAAAACTAAACATTTGTGTATTTACTTTGCATCAAGTAGCTAAGATTTCCTAGTTTTTCAATAATATATGTAGTTTGTTGTTGTACAGAGCGAGGATTGGAAGGAAAAGAGCACGGGAGTTAACCACTCGCTCACTCTTAAACACTCGTCAGATAACTCAGACGAGTGCTAACTATGGTATTCACATTCGTTTAATGCACATATTTTAATCGAAGTTATTACTTGTGTTTTGCACTGTGAAAAGTAGGCAATTCAAAATTATGAATAAATTAAAGAATACTCACAAATACAATAAAATATTTAAATAATTCATTAAAAAATTGTGTTTATTTCTTCAAAAATCTTTTCTCATATTCACTCGTAACTTAATCTCTTTATATTATAATTTTATCTAACAATCTCTCTTTGCATTATACATAGCTACTTCTGTCATGTGGTGGGCTAACCTTATCAAATCAAAGGTAACCCAATTTGATAAGATTAGGGGAAATTAAGCCAAAAACCAAGCTTATCTAGCAAAATGTTACTTCTGGCATATTTCTTTGCATATGTGAATGTCAAAAATGCAACAAAATGGACGAAACTTTAATGAATCTGTTCCAATTGAAGGTCATATTGATACTTTTAAGGGTGGGTCAAAAAGTTTGCAGAATGGAGAGGATGGCGAAGTGTGGGGGTTGCCCACTCACACATCGCTAATGAGAGATTCCTTATGAGTATATATACCAAGTTCGAGATTAATTGTATCATTAACTTCTAAGCTAACATTGATCAAATGACTTATTCTGGAAGAAATCATTGACTATGGAGAAAATCAAATTTCAAGCTGCTATCAAATTCTTGTCAAAACAAGGAAAAACACCACAAATCATATTAAATGTGATGTCATCAGTTTATGGGGACTCTTGCCTAGTAAAACAGCAAGTGGCTCTTCTCACAATCACACGACCACGCTCAGGATTCCCGATCGAGGCCACCTCCTTGGACGTTGTTGAAAAACTTGCTTCATTTCCACACTAATATTTACAATATATTGATTAATATTTGATGCAGCCAGATTTTTAATATGCCATAATAAAATTTATGAATTGAGTTCATCTGAGCCTAGCAGAATGAGAAGCTGCTGTATGAGTCATAAATATCACCATCATTGTCAATGTATCTATTTCTTTATCAATTGGGTTATATCGAATGAGGCATTCTCAAGTGTGCAAGATTTTAACTGACAGTTTAAAGCGAAAACTACACCTGAAAATAAAAATATGTGGGTGTGTTTTTAAAGTTATAGAATTGGTAATTAGGTCAATAGTGAGGGTACTTTTGTGAGTCATAACGAGTCCAGTGACTCATTATTAATATAAATAGCAAGTTTTATCTTAATCGGGCCATTAGTCTTTGAACTATCATCGGCCAAACAACTCAATCAGGAAGAAAGTAAAAAATATGGAAAAAATCAAATACCACGCTGTTATAAAGTTCCTTACCAAGTAAGGAAAGTCAGTTCAAACCATACTAGAAGTGTTAGCAGTCTTGTCTGGGTAAAACTATGATTCATAAGTGGCCCAGTCTCTAAACAAAGCAGGGACTCACTTGAAGACAACCCAATACCCAGACGGCCAATCGAATTATTCATTCAAAAAATAAAAAAATAAATATTGGAAGGTGCTAGACTAAAGAAGAAATAGAACTTGCAAAAATGGTTGGAATGTTATATACAACCATTTTTAAATTCTTCACGGATATCTTGGAATGAGTAAGCACGCAAGGTGGGTGCTGAGAATATTTACTCCGCCAACAAAAACAACATCATGTGGACTCTTGGACTTTTTGGACCTCTGTAGTAAAGACAAGGATGAACTTACCGATTATTATCTATTCCCAAAGTTAAAGAAAAACTTCATGGGAAGAAATTTTCAAGCGATGTGGAAGTGAAAGATGCAGTTTAAGCTTACTTTTCTGACAAAGGTAAAACATTTTTTATGAAGGTCTACATAAGCTAATTAAAAGATCGGAAAAGTGTATTAGGGTAGCAGGTAAATGTATTGAAAAAGAAAAATAAATTTCTATTTTTATTCTCACTTCTTATGCCCCATTCTGCCAATTTAAAAACACATCCTCATATTTATACCACATAGGGATAAACATTAATCAGTAAAAAGATAATATAAAGTGGGAATATCAAGATTTCTAAAAAATTATAAAACTATTGTTCTAATGAATTATTTGAATACTTTTGATAAAAACAATCTTTTTTAGGGTTCCGTAGCCAAACCAGAAACCCTTATAGTATCACCATGTTCATCTGTATATCGTAGCCGTTTTACTTGTAGACTCATAGTACTTTAAAGTAAAGAATTAAAATCTTTTGAATATATTTTAGGGCACCTCCTCTACATGTAAATTGGGGGTAAATTTTTTTTTGTTCACTTATCCCATTGTATATGGACAAATTATGAACAAATTTTTGATCATTTATTTTAAAATAGCCATTTTTTTAAAGTTACATATACTCCTATCAACTAATCTGTTATTTTTGGAAATTTAAAGTATTTGAAATTAAAAGGAAAATGTTCTCTGCTAATTGTAGGCTCTACTAATTTACGCATAACAGTAGACATGTAGATACACTAAATAAATAAGTAACCAAATTTTCATTTCTTATTTATAAAGTACACTTAAAAAACGCTTCTGACAACTTGTAGTAATTACCAGGTGTATGCATAAGTTTTTTCTGGTTTAATTAAGAGATAGCACCAGCGAAAAGTACGCAGCGTATTAATTTGACACATACGTCATTTTGTTTATAAAACTACAAACACACACAAGTTGAGTCCGCCAAAAACTACCGTCTTTGTTTTATTGTTCAGTGATCATGTCGAGTTTTGTGCCTGAAAAAGAACATTTGTGGCACGCATTGCTTTTCTTATTTAATCAAAAGAAAAAGGCTGTTGAAAGTCATTGTTTGCTAGTAGAAACATATGGTGAACACGCTCCATCGATTAGAACATGTGAGACATGGTTTTAACAATTTAAAAGTGGTGATTTCAATGTGAAAGACAGTGTGCGCTCTGGTAGACCACAAAAATGCGAAGATGAGCAATTGCAGAAGTTATTGGATAATGACCCAACTCAAACTCAACGGCAATTAGCAGAAGCATTATATGTATCACAAAAAACAATCAGCAGACGTTTACGAGCAATGGGAAAGATCAATAAACTCGGTAAATGGGTCCCACACAATTTGAATGAACATCAAATGGAAAATCGCAGTCAGTTGTCAAATGCTGCTTCAACGCCACGAAAGGAAATCATTTTTGTATCGAATTGTGACAGGTGACGAAAAATGGATTTATTTTGAAAACCCGAAGCGGAAAAAATCGTAGCTTTCACCTGGCGAAGCCGGTCCATCAACACCAAGGCCAAATCGCTTCGGCAAGAAGACCATGCTCTGTGTCTGGTGGGACCAGAGCGGTATTGTATATTATGAACTCTTGAAGCCCGGAGAAACCGTTAATACGCAATGCTATCGCCAACAAATTATTAATTTAAACCACGCATTAATCGAAAGACGACCGGAATGGGCCAGAAGACATGGCAAAGTGATTTTGTTACATGACAAAACTCCGTCTCACACAGCAAAACCAGTGAAAGACACCTTGAAATCGCTTGGATGGGACATCCTTCCGCACCCGCCGTACTCCCCAGACCTGGCGCCATCTGACTATCACCTCACGCGTTCGCAGAGCAGCACTTCAGCAATTTCCAGGAAGTTGAAGATTGCCGCAAAAGATAAGCAGTTTTTCTGACATGGTATTCATAAATTACCTGAAAGATGGGCAAAATGTGTAGAAGCGGATGGCCAATATTTTGAATAAAAAAAAATTAATTTCTCTTAAAACCTTATGCATACACCTGGTATATGCATGCAACTTTTTTGTAAATTTTTATAATTGTTCACAATTTCCTACAAATATATTTTAGTGAAACTAACATTTTCAACTCAACATTTATCAAACATGCCTTAGCTTCCTTTACTTAAACTGTTATTACTACCACATACATTATTATATATTATTACTACATACAGATGTTATATACAATATTTAAAACAAGGAAAAGTTTCATGTCAATGCAATTTTTCTCTCTGTATCACTGATACAAGTATCGTAGACATGATGAATCAAAATACAGTACATTTACATTACCTAAAAAAGAAAATCCACCAGTTCGAATTCTTATTTTCTTTTAAAACACAAAGACCGTGGAATTTAATGAAAATTGATAATAGTCAGAATTTATTTCTGTGATACATAGAATAATGCCCTAAGTGTTAAGATACCGACCTCTATTATACATTAGATCAATAGGCCACAATGAAACTTACAAAAAAAACATTCCCAGAGTAAGCAGCGAAGATAACTAAGTATTGACGATTGAAGTTAAGCAACACTATCGACACTTGGTCCCAATGTTACTATTTGATGATATCGTGTAGGTTATCCTTATAATATGTAATTATCAACATTATGGAACATGCCAATGTCACTAATAAATATAAACTGTTGTCTTACAACACATAGACTCTTGTTCGTTGACTCAATTCAGGGTAAGCCATTATCAAGATTATTGTGACAGAAGTGAATACTCTTGTAATAAATTGAAAGTAGACAACAATAAATACCTATCAGTAGACACACTATACCCAACACAATATTAAATTTTAAGGGGTTCATTTTTAAAGACCTTGATTACATCTATTCTATTTACTATACTGTTTAGTATGTCGTATTTATTGAGTTCATCAGCAACAAATAAATTGTTTAATAATGATATTAAAAAGAATTTATCGAACCAAATTAAAATGCAATTCTAAAGCAATAAAACAATTACAAGAGCAATATTAAAAAAAAATGTGAACTGATGTATCTCCATAGAAACGAAGACACTACATCCATCTTGTGGCATTTTCTGTTACTAATTTCGGCAACGGATTTCGAATCTAAGTAGTATGGAGTAAGTTATAATAAAAACATGATTTTTGAAATTTATTAGCAGGAGGTATAAGTTATAAATAACCGATATAATAGTGACTTCGGTGTTATGGTCAAAAAATGGAATCTCTGAAAATAGCACACTATACTTTCTACTGTTATTAAAACCTTCCACAGAACTTCATCTACATAATGTGGAATAAATAAATCATGATCAATTTTTTATCTGGTGGCACAAATTAGAAATAAACCACTGGTCAGCATTCCCCTTTAAAATTATGCACGGACATGACATTGACATTATGTTGGTTATTAATGATAATTATTCATGTCGTATTCCAGCGAAAGTGAAAAAATATTTAAATACTTGACTGAGGTAATCTCATCAATACACATCACATATTACTTATCATTACACGAGATTGATCCCAATGCGGCCCTGATATGAAATAGAATTTTCTTTAAAGTTTATGCAGTGAAATTATTGAAATAAAACAACAATATGATTTTAAAAATTTAGTTATTAGCCAACTAGATACATTAAATACAATAGTAATAGTCATATATGTTTCAGATTAAATATTTCATTTAATTCTATTAGCTGATATGAAATTACATCAAACAATATTTCACGTCTCGACTGGCTTAATAACATAGAAGGAATGTTATTGATTAACATTTTGCATAGCAACATAATTTTTATCACAAAATTCATAATATTCTTATATACATGCTACATGGTATAACTAAAACCTAAAATAATTGTGCAAATTATTTTACTTTATGACTCTTGTTCAAATATAATTATGACACCCTTACTACATAGTATAACAAGACCACAGCTATACATGACTTAGCAGTATCCACATTTGCATTGTGTGTGAACATGACACACAAATCTACCATTTAAACGGAACACTAAAATATTAAGATGTATGCACATGAATGCGTGGGATCAACAATATAAAATTAATTCTGTGAAAAACTAAGTATTTACCTTGAGCACTCATTCCCAAATGTGTTAGTCTATACAAGATATAAGCCATTTCTCAACTTGTATTGAACTCATCTTCAAGATTTAAAATTTCCAACCAAACATAAATGAGAAAAAGTCTTCCAAAAGTTGTGGAAAAGAATCTTCGGAATACACAAAAAAAACCTAATCTGCTATTGAAGTGTGTATATTTCATTATTTGTATCGAAGTGAGGATATTATTGCATTTATCATCAATTGTCAATTCAATTTGTCAAGTTTATAAAATTGCATCATACCGAAAAAAAGGAAAAATATTTATCAGAAAGTTTTTTCCACACACAAATTGAAAATTATAAATTCATATTGATTATAAAAAAGTTTCCAATCAGATTTATTCATAAATGCGAATACTTTCCAAAGAATTTATGAAAACTAGAACCACTCTCAATTGGTTATTGTACTTACATCAATAAAGAGGCCTCTATGTAAAAGAACACCAAGACCTAACTATAACAATAAAAGATAATATTCTTACTTATGAATAAATGTTAACAAAATGATATCATAATATTATAGCTACAGTCATACAACAAATTAAAATGGCTGTTTATGAGATTATTCCCTACAACATAAGTGCCAGTGATTGACCTTACATTATACAACATTAGATAGAATAATAAACTATATAATCGGAAAAGAAATGTTGAATTGGTAAAACCCTTTTTTTCTGAGGATATAACTTAACAAGAACATCGAAATATGAAAGTCCCCCTCCAAACACACGTATGCAACTCAATGCCTACTCAACTTGTGAATTACACTATTCAGTGTTTTTGTTCGAAAAATCTTAATATATCCTTTATCAAATTGTGGACCCATCATGCTTGTATGACCATTTTTAATCTCAGATTTTTTCCTAAAAAACACTATCTCTACATACTTGGCCGTAACAAAGTCACTTTCTCTATAAAATGAATATTAAAATGAGAAACCTTACTGGATGGATATTTTGTATTGTCTAACATTTATTCGATACAGTATACCTGACAAAACAATACAAGAAAATAAACATTGTGACATCAATATTATTAGTAAAGCTCTTACTGTTTTATTTATTAGAATTTAACTGAAAAAATTAACTCCGTATAAGGTAAAAATACAATATGGCTTTGAATATACTAAATACCTAGTTTTCAAAGCAATTTAAAAATCTCAAAGGTAATCAAAAATAGTTTAATGTCTCAATTGCCATTCAACATTAATAATATAATGGCTTTTGACATAACAAATGCAACTTGGCTACGACACCAATTTTGTTTTGTGACTCTTCCATACAAATATTTTGGTAATATTTTGAGATCAATTTCCTAGACAAGTCTAACACAAATTTCAACAATTATAAATGTTCATATCCAACCATAATGTAGCCACATAAGTGCACCATAGTAATAACTTTTTTTTTAAATTACAGTGTTGAATCAAAGTTCACACCAACAATCATCTATCCGTTAAAAAACATATTTTAGATTACTTATGTTTGTCTAAAAAAATGTTATTACTTCTTTATATATTCATAATCTTCTCAAAATATTCCAAACCTCTTTATTTACTTCTTCACTTTTATAAAAAGTATTGTAGTAAATAGTAAAAACTTTGTTGTTTTTATAGACAAGTTGTATACTTCAGAAACTTTCGGTGTCATTGTTATATAAAGGACGTCTAAATGGTTATCTAAACTGTATAGAATACTAAGCCCACTAAAAGGGATGGCAGTTGTGAACAGAGCCCACGTCCATGACGCTGATGTGGATATATAAAATCCATACAATAACCAACATTCTAATATCAATCTAAGACAGGATCTTCCTTAGTTGACTAAGTACAAATTCACTTATTGAGATACCATTATCAAATCAGACCAGAATGTTATCATAATCTAACCCTGTATGTCCCTCATTAATTTTTACCACTCGCTCAAAGTGAATCATATATACAGAAGTCACTATTACATTAAAAGATAGTGTATACGATACATGGGTGGTTGGCATATTACTGACACATACAAAGCATGAAAATTTCATATCACAAATTAGGACAAAGTGAGACATAATAAAGTACGGAATTTAAAAATATCTAGTGCTAAATTTTTCTTGAGATGTATGTTTATAATTTCCAATAGAATCTAGGTAAGATATCAACTGGTTCTTAAATGAATATGCGAAAATTTTTACTTTTATGAGTCAGCAACTTGACAAGCACCCAATAAGTTTCATCATCCATTTCACTTCTCATATCAAATTCACTTATATATTTCCTATATAAAATAGTTGAATGTGATAACATGACAATGAAAAAGCATAGGTATGATATAAACTACGTACTAAATTAATAATTCTGTTTTAACAATTAAGGTTTATCCCTATAATACTTAAGGAGTCATGGAATTGTTAACTTATAAGATTTCCAAAAATCCATTTGATTATTGTTGTGTCGAAAGTGAATCATATGCAAAAACAAACACTATTTGTTACACCTCAATTTAATGATAAAACGGAGTAAAATTATAGAAGAGATTTTATATTAATAACCGTACAATTTACTAAGTATATACCATAATAAATCCAGACACTTGCAAAAAACTTTTAGATGGCATGGTATCGCCTATTACTTAAAAAACTCCTGGAAGATTAATAATTTTGCTAAGTAATGCTAAATATTGTGAATTTCTAATAACCTCACATTAATTCCTACAGCAGGCAGTGGTATCAGACTGCTTGAACACTTGCATTGGGAATGACCTTAGCCTTTCTGCTACAGCCGGGAACGATGTAGCTAACATTAAATACAAACACAATCATGACGGGATAAATTTACAATTTTTATACCTTCATGTCCAAACAAGATAAATGAAACATTGATCACGGACAGATATAAGCACTTAGTGTGAATATGTGAGTCACTTTTAGAGGCTTTTGTGATACACAGTTTGGAGTTTAGCAAGTGACTCCATAAGATTTTTTATAATTTCTCAATATAGTAAGACAAAATCCGGTAGTTGACTCATTCTAAATTTTGATATTTTTCGTACAATATTGTGAAATATAAGTTAATTAAAAACCAGTCTTGAAAAAAATTCAAAAATTGATTGAAAAATAAGCCAGTTAGTTGTAGGCTTCTAAATTTGAAGATACAGATAGAGTTGGGTACATCACTGTCTCTTTTCTTCTTGTAGAATATAATGTGCAATATTAAAAATGACCTCACAATACAGTATTGGCGTCCTTGTCTAAAAGGTTAAATTTAAACTTTTATAACTCTGTCAATTTTTAAGATTATTTAAAAATTTTTTCACTCTTCATCAGCTTGTACCTTGAAATTATGATTAATGAATTAAAAAAAATTTAGTCAAATACCCAATTGTATAACGCTAAGAAGATTTCTGTTTCATACGATATTTGAACATAACTGTGAAATGAATATACTACTGCACGTCTATGAACCGGGCACAGTTTCTATACATGAAGGGTAATATTAATAATATAAGGGATTAAGAATTGTGTGGAAAACTAGAATGTCTGAACTTAATTTATATTGATTCACAATGATTGTTTGACTGCCTTTAAATACTAATAGGTACTATATACAACACAGTTGCTGTGAGAAAGTTAATTTTGAAACATAATTATAGCAGTATATGACTCAAGTATTATGTGAACAAACCTTTGCTGTAAAGGTAAAAATCCACTTAGGACAAGTGACAAAACACGAGTAGCAACCTCATGGCAATAAAGATAGTAACGGTGGTAAAAACAGCAGTGATCATATTTTAAATTCAGTGTTATAATGATTTGTGGTAAATAAATATAAAGGAACAAACTATTAAACAAGATTTGTAAAAGATTGCTCTAAGTAGTAATAGAAAGATCACGATGCACTCTCTGTTAGTCATTTGTCCTATGTGGATATTCAGTGTAGAAATGCAGGGACACTGCCATTACTAGATTCACTTGTCGTTAGCTTTGGCGTGTCTCGTACGGGGAAGGGTGGTAGGGCGCGTAAGTAGGTCTAGCAGCACGAGCAGTCAGTCAGCCAGTAGGCTCTGGGCCACCGCTGCCAATTGCTCCTTGAGCACTCGGAAAGAGGGACGCTCATCGGGGCCATGCGCCCAGCATTTTCTCATTACCTGTGTGAATTTATTATACAATATAATGTAATGAAAATTATAGAGATGTGCCAGAATAAGCACAAAATGAATTTTAAAAATCATCTTCATAAAGAACCAGTAAATAAACTTAAATGTAATTATAAAAGTAATATAACATATTTTGATAAGATATTTCATACTTTTAGGCATATTGATTGCAGAGAAACGTTAACTTTTAGTCTTAAAACTAATAAGCTGTTGAGTGCAACAGAACTCACGTTAAGAGTGTTCCATATATAAGGGAAAATAATATTTTTATTGTCTATTACATCAAGTGTCGAGCCTATGAACTGAGTGACCTGTCATGACCTATGGAGCAGAATGTGGGCACTTTTTTGCCAGTGTATTAACAATAAAATTATTTATAATAAGACGAAAATGGCCCAAAGAAAAATATAGCATATCATGTTAGGGATTCCACTTCATGACAGAATTTGGACTACCAAATCCAGGGATGTATCAAAGTACCCAATGTGGCGCATGTGTTACATAATAAATAGTACTGGACTGGCCACATGAGCTGTAGAATTTATGGCAGATGGAGCATGATGGTTTTGAGATGGAGACCACTGACTGGAAGCAGAGACATTGGTCACCAACCAGTAAGATGGTCTGCACAACATAGACATGACTAGCTTGATAAAAAGAAGACCTACATTCAGTAGTGAGTAAAAAATTGTTGAAAAGAAAAATAAACTATCTTATAAATTATACACAAATGTTAACTTCCATCCTCCTATTAAACTATTCGCCAATATTTATTTTACTTTTTAGCATATAAATATATTGCCTAGAGTATATCTCTTTCACAAGTAAAAATACAGAGAATTTCTTAAAAATTTTAAATCTAAAATCATTATTGTACTTTTCCGATAAAATTTAGGTAAATTGCAAATCAGCCTTGGTTTTTATGTAAGTATAACTTAGCAGTTTTGGAAATGCAAGGACATATGTTTTGTTTTTAGAACTTTTACTATACATTTTTAAAATTATCTATACATATAATAAAAATGTAAAGAAACTGAGCCTGTATGTTGAATATTTTAATTAAAACTGAATGCTACCTATTAAAGACACGCTACGAAGCCTAAAACAACAGTTTTTAACATGTTTTGTCTGTTTGTGCGCACCTTCGTTGTGCGTGTTAATCTTAGCAACGGCTGAACCGATTTGGATGCAGTTGTCAGTGATGTATTTAGATTAGCTTAACATTTAGGCTTGGTTTTAGTTCAATCTATTCACAATTAAAAAAATATATCGTTGTGCACACTAATATCAGAATCAGGGGAACTGGTCTCGCGGGAAAAAAATTATTTTGAATTTTATAAATCGTACTTTCTTAAAAATAATTTCTACTTTTCTACTTTTTTAAAAATCGTACATTGTTTTCTGAAGTTTAAAAATTGTCATAAGTAATTAACATGCATTAAGCTATACCTTTTATTTCTATAAACATGAGAAATGTGGCAATATTGTATAAATACCCTTCTTAGCGATGTAATGGTGAATTTGACTATTCTGACTATCTCTTTCATATGCATAGGTTTACAAAGAAAGTTAAAAAACGAAAAGCATAAACAATAAAACAATGTATTCAATTTCAAGGTCACAGTTGTTTACAATTCGTAAATAAAAATCTTGTAACATCCATAATTCACCCAAATATATAAGATTATAAAAAGTACTATCACCTATATCGATGTTGTTTCATTTATCGTTTAGATAAATTATTATTTGGTTCTTAGTAATGATATTATTTTACGGTATATTTATTATTTAATATGGCAACACTCACATATGGCAACACTCACATTATTTAATATGGCATGACTAAAAATCCTACTACAAATGGTTCCTTGCACGGTGACATTCGACCGATAAGGATTAAATCTTGATATTTTAATATTCAAATAGCTTTGCAACAAATATAAACATACATTAAAATTAATATAATCGTATATACATAGCCCGCAGAAATTCAAAATTTGGAATACAGAACAGACCTCGTATATTGCTCAAATAGAACAGGACAACACATCCAAGATCACAAATATAGTAAGCATTGAAGTGATGGCTAGTCACTGTTTAGTATGAAAAATATGCATCATGCTGCGACTATAGGATTATGAACAAAATGTATGTATTATGAATTATTTTTAACAAAATAGGGTTTTTACATTGACAAAAATATACACCTGAAATAAGTTATAAAATACTTAACAGTTTGTAATCATTCAAGCATTTTTAATAAGGGTAAAATTATATAGTACTAATACAAAATAAAATAGGCTCAAGTGTTCATAATAAATATTTTATGACAATTGAGCTTATTTCATTTTGAATTTGTACATACCTTACTCTTATGTCATTGTGAAAAGTGATACTGTTGTATGTTGTTAAATTTTATGGCATTATTATAAAACGAAGGACTGTGGTAGGTTTTTAATTGTTTATATGTCGTAATAAATTAATATAAACATATTATATCAGCAGATACATACATATAAATTTAGTGAAAAATTATAAATAATTGTTATTCAACACTACTTTTATTTACTGATTTAGCCACATGCTTATATTAATGACAGGACTCAAGTAATGTTGGTACAACTCAAAATCGAGTAATTTATTTCTATCCCTAATTACGTGGCCGCCATATACTCTGTGATTTTAAAATTAATCCGTTGCAAGCCTGGGGAACCGATATCAACTCCGAAACAAACCTACAATATAGGTATGATCCGAAGTCGACACAACAACGACAAAACAATTACGAATTGTAAACATCTTACGATGTGAATTGTTGGATATATGTGATACTATATTAGTTCATTCCATTACATTGTTGCGACAGCTAAATGGTAAAAATATATTATTGAAGCAACTTGTTGCCCATTTTTAACCTGCACATTTGTTTTGTAAACTGATCATAGTAAATCGAACAACAAGCAAGCTAAGTTTTTGCTATATATATTGTATTATATATTTACTAGCTGTGGCCTGCGCCTTCGCCCGATGTCTAAAATTTAAAAAAAATTCTAAAACATTCTCGAATCAACTTAATTACACACACAAATGTTCATAAAAATCAGTCCAGCTGTTTAAGAAGAGTTCAGTCACATACACAAGGATAGAGATATATATATAAAGATTTAGATTTATGCTTACTTCATTTGCTTTATGAAACATCCTAGAATTCATTCAATTTATATATGTTAAATTCAAACAGATTCAAGTACACCAAAGAAATATTCACTTCCAAAGTAATTGTAACATTACATATTTCCAGCGTAAAATAATTTTTCCTAGTCATTTTATTATGTATTTTGTGATAACGTAAAAAAAAATATATATCTAATCAAAAATTTCAAAATATCTTATACTTTCGCTATTCAATAAATTGTGTCTGCAGTATTTAGTTTATTTGATTTGTTTTGCAATAAACGTGATATCATTGCATGCAGTAATAATTATTGTCAATATTTTCGTGATAATATGAAAACATATTTCAGTTATAGAAAAATTTTAAAAAAATGTTTTGTACATAGATACGAAGAAAGTTCAATCGCAAGAGTGGAAAATGAAATCATCTGTAATAAAATGATTAGACCATAGTGAAAAGGATACTACTCCATTTTCCATTAATCTTTTGGAGGCCACTGAAGTGATTAGAACATTGTGGCAAAGAATCACACTAAATACAAAAAATGTTTTTCTCATGCAGGTGTTTCTGTAAATCTTCTTTGGGAAAATTATTTTTAATATTGAAAATCAAATAGTCCTTTCTAGTAACCTGAATGATAGTGAAATTATTGAATGTGTAATTTCCACCAATTACGCCACAAGACGAAGAAAATGAAAAAGAAGATAAACAAGATGAAAAAGCACTTCCTACAATTGAAGATGCCTTGAGCGGTTTAACACCACTGAATAGATATTGTTTATTTGCAAAAAAGCAAAAATATTTAAATATCGAAGGCCTTGTAAATTTTGGGCAGACCCTACATCGGAGATTATTACAGAAAAAGAAAACAAATTTCTTTAAAAGATCAGTGTAAAAATATTATATTCGTAAATGCCCTTTAAAATAGGTTATAATAAAACACACTTACATTTTTAGTAAGTTGTTTATTATTATATCTTCATTGCTTGTGTTGCAACTGCCGATATTAAGCAGTCCCTTCATTATCACTATAATTGAAATTGCCCTGTATGTAATTTTTAATGTGATTACTGTTGTTATTGAGGTTTCATACCTCAAAAGGAAAATAGGAACCCTTACAGGATCACTTTGTTGACTGTTGGTCGGTCTGTCAAGACCTTTTTTATCAAGAAAGCGCGGAAGTATCAATTCAATCATCAGATTATTTAATTATCAGAAATGATTATCATATACTTAGGTCTACGATACCTTAGAGCTGTAAAAGAATCAAGCTTCTAAGTCAACACAACAAAAAAACCTAACAATACTGCTGCATTTTTTGACACAAAAAAAATCTATAAAGTACTTCCTGCTGACCTAGAATCATGAAATTTGGCATGAAGTCTCACAGCGCAAGAAAAAATCTGAATATCACTAATTTGTAGTTATATCATATAAAAAAATTATTTTTTTATATATGCGCCGCTTGTGAAAGATATAGTTGGCAGTATATTTTCATTTTAATAGCTTAATAGGAATATTATGTAGCAGTAAATGTTTATAAATGCCTAAATGTATACAGAACCCTCGTAGTATTGGTACCACATGTGTTGACAGGTTTTTTTTTAATGTGATTAACAATAACATAATAATAGTTTCTGTCAGCTACTATTTTCATTTTCTTTATAGAAATGATATTGAAGTGTACTATTTTAATTCTTGTGTTATTTTGTTGGTCTATTTTAAATTTTATAAATATTTACTCACATCATAAATTTCTTTCGAACAAGCTTTGGGTTTTTCTAGGACTATTCCACGCTGAACTCTATCAACCACTTCGGAATTTTTCAAACGTCCGTATGGCATTTTTCCACAGGTAAACACCTCCCACATAAGAACTCCTGCAACAGACAAAGGAAATTTTTAAATATGTGAGAAAATTCCACATTCTCCGAATAAAAAATTATATTTCATGCTCAGGTAGGTTCCTTCAATAATAACAAACTGGTAGATTATATCATAACTTTATTCTCGATTGGAGCATATTATTCGGAGCAATAAATATGACAATTAGAATTAAATATGACATTGGCAGTAAATATGACATTAGCAGTAAATATTTCCACATTGTTTTTAAAACTACTTTCACTACTACATATATTAGTTATATATATATATGTATATATATGTACATATGTATATATATATACATATGTATATATATATATACATATGTATATATATATATATATATATTATAGATCTGAAATTTATTTGTTTTTAGTGTTTTCCGTTTCCATAGTATCCAAACGGAACTGTCTGTCTGTCCATCTGTCAGAGGCTTCGATAACAAAATAAGATACATGCTTGAAATGTATATATGTAGTTTGATAGTGTTAAAAATGGTAAGCAATAAATTTTGTGGAGGAGCCCACATGTGCAAAAAGAGGGAAATAAAAAATTTAGTTCATATCAATTTGTGGGATATCATAACTAATCAAGGGGCTCTATTTTTGTGAATAAAGTACAAAAGTTTAAATTTTTATTATTGTGAACAAACTTTAAAAGTTTGATTTTAAAATCAAGTCAACGACCATGAGCGTCAATATTTTGAACTTCTTTCACTCAACTTATCAATTCTAATTAGTAAACCATTTTAATAATTTATATAATATCTAGTACATGATCTTGTTGAACGATAATGTACAACATTTTAACTTTTTATTTGATAAACTATAAATTAATTATTGAATATATTTGGCATTAATTTTGTAGAAATTCATTATTCACAATTAAATGAAACTACGTGGTGTAGTATTATTTCTACTTTTTTTAATTTCTTTACCACGACCTAGGTTTCGTTGTATTACAACATCTACAGGTGGGATATTAGCAAAGATCTTTGCTAATATCCCACCTGAAGATAAAGATCTTTGCTAATATCCCACCTAAAGATGTTGTAATACAACGAAACCTAGGTTGTGGTAAAGAAATGAAAGAAAGTAGAAATAATACTACATCACGTAGTTTCATTTAATTGTGTATAAATTAATTATTGATAAACTATTTTAATTTTTTTCTTGAAATATGGGCAAATATTTCTTAAGTTATGCTTAAGAAATTATTGATAAAAACTACACCTATATAAATTTGATTGATAAAAACTACACCAATATAAATTTGAATCTTTGAAGAATACAATGTAATAAATATTCTCTAAAATTATGTTTAAATGCCATGGCATGTTCAGTTGGATGGAATTTATTGTGACGCTTAAAGTCACGATACATGCCATGCAGCTGATGCTACTAGTAAGCAAAGTAAACGAAACATTTTAAAAATCTAGAATATTATTGGCCTTATGTTAGCTTTATTGCAAGGTATTCTGCTCTAAAATAAAATAAAACTAATTTTATTACCTATTGTGTTTCAGATGAAATCACAATTCAGAAAGTATAAATAAAGATATAAAAATAAAAAATCGTCCAACTGTCCATATTTAGTAAGTATACAATATATGAACAAATTTATTTATGCGTTTATATTTTTATTTTTCAACTTGACTATTGTATATTTTGAATTTTCAGACTGACTTTGTGTGCAAGTTCATGTAATATCAATATAGATGACCATCTATACCCTGCTTCTATGGGCAATCAACAGCACATGGAATTTCATTCAGAACATCAAAACAGTCTGTATGTGTTTTCAGAAAATATTGCTAGAAACAGGCCCAGCATCTCTAGAATTCGGGAAAGGAGACCCTTTCCCGAATTCACAAATTGATAATTCCGGATCCAATGAATTTGACTTGACAACCATCAATTCATTTGTTTTATATACTCGGTCACAAGAGACTGCCACTACTATTTCTACTGTAGATCCTGCTATGATTTCATCTTCAACTACGCAGAGTAGCAATTCTGCTATTACCTTAAGTGAACTTAATGTGACTTTTCTGCAACAATCCAATACAACAGATCTCATTACGTCTTCCAACTACAATTCTCTAATGGATTTATGTGTTAAAATGTGGAATGGCGTTCCTGACAAAGATTCTCCAATAACTCCTAGCAACTTGAATATTTCTGATCTATTAAAATCTATCGACACATATGTTTGTTTTTCTCCCAACAAAAATATGAATAATGATAGATTCATATAATAATAATAGCAACCAAGATAAAACATGCAATATACCTCAAAATGACGAGTCACTGAGTAAAGGAAAAGAATAATACACTATTTTTAATGATAGACCACACGGTTCAACTAATGATAGTAATTCGTATTATGACGATAGCGACCAAGATGAAACATACATACCTCCAAACAATAAATCGTCGAATAAGGAAGAAGAACCACATAAAAATGTATGTAATCGACCACACGATTTCCCTTTTAATAGTGATTCATATTGTGACGATAACGACCGAGATGAAACACACATACTTCCAAATAATGAACCATCGAGTGAAGAAGAAGAACCACACAATAAAGGAGACCATAATAAAAGAAATTTATTTACACAAAGAGAAGCAACTGTTATGGATCACCAAAAGAAACTTAAGTTGCCAGTTACAATCAGAACAAGAGACTTCTGTTTCTTTTGTGAGTCCTTCGTTCTAAATCTTTCAAGACATAATAAGGCAACATACAATCGAACCGGAAGTTCAACAAATATTATCTTATCCCAAAAAAGTTACAGTAGAAAGAATATTCTTTGTAATTTGCGAATAAAGGGCAATTATTATCATTAACACATCAAAATGTGTAAAACCTATGAAAAAAAATAAATATGGTCAAATTCAGACTACTTGCCTTGCTAAAAGTGCTCGAGGTTTTATTCAAGGAAACAACTATGGAAACAAATAGAAATGTGACCCGACATCCACAACTACTAATGCTCAAGTTTAATCCCAAAATTTTATGTTACGTAATTTAAAAATAGATAATCAGTTAAAAGAAAAAGTGTTTCCTAAAATGAGACTGGACCGTGTATCATTGGAAGTAAAAAAGGATATTTTAATTTGTGCATTTTTAGCTCAGTATATAAGAATTCATAGAGAAAAACATTACACGAAAGATGCGGGAATTGGCCAGGAAACTCTAGAGTTAAAAAAACTTAAACCTTCTATAAAAGATATCACAGATTTACTTAAACCGCAAAATTATGATTTAATTAAACAGTTCTGAAGCAAATTCGGCATTTGATGTTTCAAGCCAAGCTTGCAGTTATTTAAATCATAATAAGTGAAACAAGATAACAATAGTTCCCTTGGCAAGTGATTTAAAATTGCTTAAAAATCATTTAAGTGAAAAGAAGATTGCGACAACAAAATTAGTTCAACATGCACTAAGCAATATTGAAGTATATATCGATTTATTGGATACTGTTTAATGTAAGGGAATACTTTTGAATAGACATCGACCAAGAGAGTTACAAAGGCTTTTGTTGAGTACTTACAAATACAATAATTATGATAAACCTATGAGGAATTTAGCCGAGCTATTTCTATTACAGAAAAAATATAAGTTTTAAGCATATTGTAATAAGAGGCAAGAGAGGTCGCAGAGTACCAGTTTTGTTTAGTTTGGATGTACAAAGAGATATTGTATTATTGAACTCTATCAGATACAAGTATATATTTAAAAATAATGACATTTTATTTGCAAAGCCCGGGTATGAAAATCCATTATGTGCAAAATGCAAAAGCGATTACTTCATCAAAAATGTGGAAACATTTAGCGACACGCAAATATTCAACATGAATGATACTAACATAGAATTAGCCACGTTTATGGGTCATACACAATCTATACACGGATCTATTTATTAAATTTAATATAAAAGATTACCCAATTATATTTACCAAATGGAAAAAGTTTCAAAATTATTAATGCTTATGGAAAATGGTAAAGCGGATGATTTTAAAGGCAAATCATTAGATGATATAAATTTAAATTTAGAAGAAAATTTACTGGAAGAGGTTGAAGAAGAAACTGAAGATGTTACGGAATATGATGAAACTATAACTTCACCACCTACGCCGCCTAATAGAGAGAGTGGAACGGCCATTTTATAAAAAGATTAATTACCATTATATGACATGAGAGATGTTGTAGATATTGTTAAAAAGGAGAAATTTAGTATTGTTTTAAAGTTTAGCAAATATATAAAATCTAAACAATCACTTAAACGCCACGAGTGTGAAGAATTACATAGCATACATCCCAAAATTTTTCATAAAAAGGACTGGTTAAAAATCAAAGTATATGTTCTAAATGCATACACAAAAGAATAATACATAGACTACTATGTATTTTAAACATTTATCAACATTTACTGACTTCTGTACCCAGTTTACAATAATATTAAAAAATTAATTTATTAACTGTAATAATAGTTCCTTGGAAACCCATTAACAATTATACCATTTTTAAACATTGTGATGGCGAATTGGCTTTACTATAAAAACTGTTTGAAAATAATTTATTGGGTTTTATAGTTTGTAAAATTATATTGAAGTCTTTATAATTTAAATGATATACTTACGTAATACGAACTCATTACATTTAATTTGTGGTAATGTTATTAATAGTCAGCTAAAATAATAAAAATAATGTATATGATTATACTTTTATATTCTTTTTTGTTATAATTTTCTATTTACAAACAAGAAGTTACATTTCCATTTTGTATTCGCATTTTCTAGACTACCAAATTGATTCTTTTTAGTATCCAAATATGATGACATAATTGAGTTAGCTGGAAAATTTCTTTTTGTGGATACCTTCAAAACACATGGGTTCGTTCATTAGTCATTACAATGTTATCTAATATCAACATAGTACAGTTATGACTTAGGGTCATGTAATATTGCTTACGTTATGCATGCACTGTCCGAGAAAATTTTGAAATCACTCTATGAATACTAATAAACTACAATAAAAGTTTTATTATAGTCCCTTGATATATTGCTAATAAGTTTACCACCAATCTCGGCATGTGAGCAGTTAATTTATTAATTGTATGCAACGAAACTATGTCCCAGCTTTATGTCAAGACTCTACACATCTCTTATTTCAATGTAGAAAAATTTTCCCGAACTCTCCAATTCTTCCCATAATCATTCGATAAATAGGATTAAGATCGAGGGATTGTGGCGGCCAGACCACATTTTTTTAAAACTCTGTTTAGGACTGGGCTCTCCCACTCCAGCAATAAAAGAATCTTCAGAATGCATTCAAGCGAAATTTTTTCTTTGTTACTACAATACACTTGAACTCTTCTCTTTGTACTAAATTTCGACTCAAGACATCAATCATATTTTTAAAATCATCTATTATTCGTTATGGGCAATCATCTATTGTCCATTGGTAAAGCAAGTCGCCCAAATAAATTTCCGTCGCTTAAGTGTTGTTTTATCGTAAGGAATGATGCTCACAATTAAATGAATCTACGTGATGTAGTATTATTTTTACTTTCTTAAAGTTCTTTAGCAAAACCTAGGTTTCATTGTATTACAACATCTTCAGGTGGGCTATTAGCAAAGATTCTTGCTAATGCTAATAGCCCACCTGAAGATTTTGTAATACAACGAAACCTAGATTGTGGTAAAGAACTTAAATAAAGTAAAAACATACAACCACAACCAAACTACATCAAGTAGTTTCATTTAATTGTGAATAATGCATTTCTACAAAATTAACGCCAAATATATTCAATATTTATTAATGATGCTGGTTTAGATAAAATTTTGTCCAACTCAGTAATAATATCAGGTGCTATAAAACATCTATTCTCTTTGCTAATTGCAATAATGAACCGATCATCAGCCTTCGTCGCAACTTTAAGTCTTCCTGAGCGTAATTGATCTTCATAGCTTTAGGTTTGAGTTATCGCTTTAAGGTGTTTTGGACATAAGTCTTAGATAATTAACTTGTGAAGCTATCGACATTAAAATTATCCTATTTAAAGTAAAGTTAAGACTTGTTAAATTTTTGTTTAGACTTTGCAGAAATGTCCATTTGTGGAAATTCCCATTTTTTTTATAAACTATACATATCAAGGCACAAAGTGACATAGTGGTTTGCGATTTTATTTTGCAGGAAAATAATATTTTAAATTTCACTTACGATTGTAAGAGGATAGGTAACATTATTATTATGAAAACAATAACCATACCTAGTTTAATAAAAACAAAGGTCAACACAAAAAACTTACCATGTTATTTTTTGAAAATTGAGACAACCGTGCTCACAAACAATATTCCGGCTATTGTTTGAAAAGCAACAATAGTAACTGATTTATATTATCCATCTTTAAAATAAACGCCCCTGTGCTAATGCAACTCATATTTTGAGATTTATCTCACTTTTATGCATAAATTAAAACAGTGTAAATTTCAAACCTTATTGCTATCACTATTAAGTGGCGTAGTCAAGGCTGATGATTTTCTCAATCACCTTGACCACTTCATAACTTCAAGTAAAAAAATAAAACAGAAAAATCTACATTATGTTCGTTTAGCATTTGGAAAAGTTTCTGAATAAAAAATGTACATAATATAATAAATTTTGAAACTTGAACAATTTATACATATTTAATCCTTAAAAAATCCTTAGGGATGTGAGGCTTACATTAAGCATAATTATATAATTAAATAACTATACCATATGCCCAGACGTCTGATTTACTAGAAAATCTTGTATAGTTTAATACTTCAGGTGGTGCCCACTTGATGGGAAATTTAGTACCACCAGAACTAGTGTATTGATCATCCAAAACATATCTTGCAAGGCCAAAATCTGCTACCTGAAAACAATGAAGATTTATAAACATTAGGGATTATTTCTTGGAGTAATGCAGTATCGATGACATGCTATTGTAACTGAGCTAGCAATAGATGTGACTTTAGTGCTAACACAATATTGACCCATTTGAGTCAAATTGGCAAAATGAAGAAGCCAAAACTCAAGAAGTTGTGCATCACTTTATTTGAACTGATATTAGTGAAGATTCTGAGAGGAATTGTTACTTGTGACTAATATTGATTCTGTACGAAAATCATAAATGTTGAATAAATTTGGTCTTAAAAAATAAACTTATACCGAACGGTAAGGTCACTAAATGCACTAGACTTACACATTAGAAAAATTTTTACAGAATCTGTAATAAGAAGTTGTAAGTGCTAAATTTGAAAAACAAAAAATGAGATTATAATCAAAATTATTGGCAGGACGAAAACATTATAATTTTATGCACATAACAAATTAGTTTTCACTTTCACTTTTTGATACTGTAGGTTAAGTCCGTTTTATTGTCATGTAATTTTTAAAATACTTCTATTAATAAAATAACCTTACAGTTATATTTACATTAATAATCTGTTCTAATTACTACACCAATAATCTGTTTAAATTAACATTTCCTGATTTAGACTTCAATCTTTGTAACTTGATGAAATGTCGGATCACTTGCTAATCAAAGGATAAAAAATATCCCAAACACATTTTTGTATAAAAAATATACAATACCTTGACAACATTCTCCCATCCAACCAGACAGTTGCGTGCAGCCAAATCTCTGTGGATATAATTGTGTCTTTCAAGGTATGCCATTCCCTTACAAACCTGGAATAAAATTGATTAAACAATAGATGAAGTTATGATTTAAAAGATAAAATGATTCAAAAGGAATTTGCATAATAACAAAAATTCATTAGCCATAAATTGCAATTAAATGAAACAATGATCAATAAAGGACCCTGCAAGATGTTATCAGAGACATCTAGTAATAAATTAAGAAACTTTTGGTTAAATTGCTATCATTTTTTATGTGTAGTCCCCATAACATCTATATTGTAATCCATTAAAATTATTTTTACTGCCTAAATATGGTGTACACCATAAAACAGTTTGAGTAATTCAAAAAAATAATTTTTAGTTTTTCAAAAGTCTCGTAACATAACCTCCTTATATTCAATAACGATACTATTTTCTGCCGATAAAATACTACACTGATGACAACATGTAACATAACAACTATGTAACTGAAAATTTTGTTTCTTTGATGTCTTGCACCGTCCCTATTGTGACAGCTTTTTTTTTAAACTCAGGTTTTTTGCATTCTCCCACATAAACTAATTCTATTTGTACTAATTCTGTTATCTAGATTGTACTAAAGATAATAATACTTATAGTCCATTCAAATTGAAGATGGAATGTTTGTAAACAATCGAATTTGACAGTTAAAATATGGTTGGCACAAATATAATATTCGATCAGCTAACAACTATTTATAAAATTCATTGCATTATTCCCGGAGTATTATTAAAGTATATACATAATCAAAATATTAACTTCAGAAAGTTTCACTATGAAAAATGTTATAAATACAAGTATTATACCATTATTTTACCGATACGAATTCTAAAATTTTACACGGAAAAATTGGCAACCCTCCATTTTTTTTGCGAAATAGTCAGGCGTTTCAAACATTTTGTGAAAATAATCAAAATCTCGACGCTAAAAAAATCTAGACCATATATGCTATTCATTAATTTTATAAGGCGTTAGAGTGAGATAGCTACAATGTGTCAGCTTACGCTGCTATATTTCTAGATTTGATTACCTTATATGCAGATATAGTTATGATATATTTGGCGTATAGATGATTAAACAAACATTGTGACAAGTTATTTTCTTTTCAAATAAATGTTGGTACTAAAATATTTTTCAATGTAGTCTACAAATTATATATGCAATTTAGGATAATGTTTTTTCAAAAGCTTTAATGTTAAAATCCGTTAGAAATTTGCCGCTCATTTAAGGATAAGATGGCCATATAATTTCTGACTTATTTTTCCTCTCCCTTTGTTTTTTCCGTTACTTTTTGCTTTTTTCTCGTGCAAGTTTTTCTTTTCCGTTTCTTGTTTCTTCATTTTCTTGCCACAAGAATTACAATAATTGTTGAATAGAGTGCAATTTACATGCGGCCATAATTTACAAACAATTCATAGCAGCTAATCTTTTATTTTTTCAGTTTCGTAGTAATTTTCATCGCATTCCACGCATCATATATATTATTTTCGGGACCGCAAATTTCACCGGCTAAAACGTTTATTCTTCCTCAGAACTTGAATGTAATTTCATTTTTTGCTTTTTGATATTAAGATTTTTCTTCATAATATTTTTATTTTTACTTTCTCTTTTTTTCTCTAATGTAATCTTGGGATGCGAGTACCTTTGCTACTTGCTTGCACATGTTTCCGAATGCTATTAAGCAGTTCTACAATTGGGTACATATCAGTCAGATACTCTGAAGGCGGGTCTTTTTGTGAGCATCCTCATTAGATCCTTATGTTAAAGGCCCGGTTGGTGGTAGTTCTATTTGAACTCGTTCAGACGTAGGATCCTTAAGTATTATTGAAATCTCTTCAATATCTCTGTCATTTTTAAGATTATCAGATATGTAAGCATAATCTGGAAAGATTAATCCGGAATCTAAATTTAGCACCATTTATGATTTTTGTATTCAATTTGAAGTTATGTTATGGACAGGTTATTATATTCAACGAAAAAATAGTAAAAACATAATAAATTTTAAAAACATTAACATTGCAACATCAAATATCAACGTACTAAAAAAAATCTCAGGTAAATAGAAACTTCGAAGTTTAAAATCACTTTTTAACTTTTTTTTTTCAATAAAAAAATGTATACAGCGACGTACACGTTCGAGAAGCAATCGCTCACCAATCTTAGCTCACGACATATAGAGCAGCAGTAAAATTTGTTGGTTGGTCGTTTCATCGAACAGACCTTATAATATTGAATTACCCTACGCTAATACCCGGAAAGTTAGCCTTGATTGTATTTATATTTATTATAGTGCATTCGCAGTGATTCCTTATGACGCATTTTAATAGTCGTACAAAGAGATTATGAGCGGCATAGTGTACTAAGCGGAAAATAATATAATAATTGAAATATTATTCTGAAAAGAAAACATGTATCTACGTTTGTGTTTCGTACAAGTAGTTTAAAAAATAATATATTTATGTTAATGGCTGCGGAAAATGTAATATTTACCTCATCTCAAATCTTCGACAAATAATTAAATATTTATTTCATACTGACATATCTATATTCATTTTTATACTACTCGAATAATTTGAAAAATATTTGAATATATATTAGAAAGAGAAGAAATGTAATACCCATTTTTATGGTCAATAAACCTTGAGACTAAATTAATAATATTATTTTGACACCGTACTTTTGTTCGACTTTCAAAAAATCATCAGTTTATCAGATAAAAATGCCGATTGGTGCTTATGAATTTTGCCGGACAATAAACTGTATATGTACATCTGGGAAAACTAAATTATTACTCTTTGGGTTGAGGACAACCAATGCGGGTTCGTATAAATATCTATCTGTCCGTCTGTTGCACAAACACGAAACCTAACAATTGTATTGCAGTAACCATATATAAATTTACGTAGGACCAACAAATCTTAATTAAACCGAGCGCATAGCTAGTATAATTATTTGCGACATTTATTATTTATATGTTCACAAATGACACACTTCTTGTCCAAAGGCATATAGATTCAGGAGATCAATTATATTTTTTTGTTTACTGTATGCCCACGTATGGCAACTTATTTATACAACGTATATTCAATGCTTGCTTGCAACACTTATCAACGTAATGGCGGGAGAAGTCCGTACTCTCGTTTTCCAATATTGCTCTCTAAATTTTTGGTGTTTCAAAAACATATTTTGTATTATATTAAGTTTAATATATTATTATGTGTTTAATAATGTTAAATTCGTTGTGTTAAATGTGGGATATTTTTAAGTACGAGTGTAATTAAAATGGTGAATGTTCTTCTAAGGACCGTACCTGTACAGCTGTCATATCACTGTAAGATAAATAGAATCAAAATGATCTGGACACAAAATAAATTATATATGGCGAAAAAACACTACTTTTAAATTAAATGATGTCAAAAGATTTCTACTTGGAGCAATGTCATTTAATTAAGCCCCGCGGCTTGGCTGAACGAACATTGTTATCGTTGATATACGATGTAATTACTGTTGATATACGATGTAATAGATAGATTTATGATGAATAAATTTTGCTAATATGTTGTATAATAGATATGATATGTTCTGTAATACTATTTCTCAGTGATATCGGCAAAAGGCCGGTCTCGTCGGCACTAGCATTAGGCACAACCATCTTTGGATATCGGTGTGAAGCCCAGATGCATTGTGATGTAATTGTATACGTATGCAGTGTATTTTGTCTGTGAAATGTTAATGTATTTCGTGTATTTTTATACATTAGTTCGTTTTAAAAAAATATTTTAATGATTACTCAAAAATTAAGTATATGCGGTTACTTTGTAAAATGTTCTGTATAATTTAACATTTAATTAAACAACTATTTCTATCGAAATTTTTGGTATTATTTTATTATATGTCTTTTTTATGTAATACTTTTAACAATTAAATGAAACTACGTGATGTAGTATTATTTCTACTTTCTTTAATTTCTTTACCACGATCTAGGTTTCGTTGTATTACAAGATCTTCACGTGGGTTATTAGCAAAGATTGTTGACTGTTGTAATACAACGAAACCTAGGTCGTGGTAAAGAAATTAAAGAAAGTAGAAATAATACTATATCACGTAGTTTCATTTAATTGTGAATAATGAATTTCTACAAAATTAACGCCAAATATATTCAATAATACTTTTAAATTGTTCGAAACACATCACCTTACTTATCTGAATTTCTCATAAATATAAAATATAATCTATATAATATAAGCTACGTGCACAGCACATCACATGTAAGCTACGTGCACAGCAATATATGTACACAGTGTAAATATGCACACTAATTAAAAAAAATATTTTTCAATCACAAATAGCAAATAAATCCACAGTAAATTACTAACGTGAATGTAAGAAAAAGGTTTGCAATACCTGAACTGTCAAAAGTTATTGTTTACAAACATTCCATCTTCAATTTGAATGGACTGTAGGTACTTAATCTCTTCAGATAAATTTTTGTTACATATCAATGAGATTCACCATGTTGTATGATTTTGCTTACACTATTTGACTATAATTTTGTATGAAGTATATTCCACTATTACTTTCAAATTATTATTGTAGACTGATAATAAATACACTAGACATTTTTTGTTTTATAAAATGTGTATTACAATAAAATGAAAATATTTTGTTAAAAAGTATAATTTAAGAATAACCTTAAGCAAGATTCCTTTAAACAAAGTTTCCGTTTCAATAAACATGCTTATTATGACTTTTTTCTAGTATACATTATATCGTATATTTCTTGTATACAATATGGTAAAATTCTTACAGTAGCACAAGCTTTGTCAAAAAAAATACACTATCCCCATACATATTGTGCTTACTTTTATGAATCAGCGAAGAGTATTTAACTCCAACATGGTTTTAGGCAACTTTTTGATGAACGATTGATAAAACCAGATGAGTAATTTTTTTAATTAACCTATAAACAGTTAAAAATCTGGAATAATTTACTTTTCAGCATTAATTAATTTGAAAGAATTAAAGAACATACAAAGAATCAAAGAATATTTCAGATACAATATCGCTAATGTGTGATATCCGCTATGTAATTTGTACTCTGACTTATTTGTTATTTCACTAGTGATTCAGATCTATAACATGTGAACCACCACCAAATGGAAATTTTTAACGATTACACAGTAGTCAATGGGAAGCAAAATTTAATACATGTAAATATTTTTACCCTTTAAACAATTTAATACATATTTTTAAAGTAAATTTTGAATTTATGCAATTCGGGGTATTACACCCCGAATTGCATAAATTCAGAATTTCATCATATTTCTCCCTTTCCCTTCCCCCATGAAGTATTAATGACACACCTGCTAACTGACCTGTACAGATGTGTTTCACACACACATGAGGTAATTTCCGCAAATACCATAAATGTAGTATGCAATTTTTGTTCTTTACTGTTGTATGTTTTTTATTACCTGCATTTCTCTATTAATTTGGATGTCAACAAATAAAATGTCAAGGAACTCTTGGAAACGTGTGATGAAGGGCTTATACTTGTGACTCCATTGAATTGATGAGAATTCTGACCCAGTACCACCGTAAAAAACTCATGACTTGCAAATTTAACTGAGGGTTTTGAATTCATTGAATTAAAGATTTTAGAAGAAATTAATTCTAATAAAAAAACTCGTAACAACGGCACATCAAAACATACAAAGGTCAACTGCTTGTTATGCGGAAACCTTATGTGCGAAGAAAGCCCTCAATTTGCGAAATGATTCTCTTCCTGGACATCCTTATTTTTATGTTCTATTTGATTGTTTGATATTAAAACAGTATATATCTTATTTGTATATTTATTGGCCACAACTACTATTAAACTCTCATAAATTATTATTTTCTTGTTAAGAAATAACCTGTTAAATATCCTAATATGTAAACATGTAATATAATTTTTACACAACTCAGTCTTTTGCTTAACTTAACCTATTAGTTAGCTCCTATTACTTCACTCCAGATTGTCATGTGGTATTTTGGCACATTTAATAAAAATTTTCTATTTTTATTTGTATATTTTTATGTAAAATTTCTGTTTTAATAATATGTATATCTATCTATGAGCAACAACTTAAGATAATATGGAGAGTTAGAATGAATACTGTTTTATCAATTCACTTCAGGCTTTCTTGTTATTTATACACAAGTACTTTAGCTAATTTAAAATGTGAAATAAGCTGCATTTTAATAATATTTAAAGAGTTACCTGTATGCACATATCTAAAAGCATGCCAGCATTAGTGGAGAGGGAAGCCTCATGTCTCCGCAAATAGTTGAGTAAGGAGCCATGCTTCATGAACTCAGTTACAATGAATATAGGTCTGTGCTTGCTACACACTCCATATAGCTGAACAAGATTTTGATGCTGTAACTTTCTGCAAACATTAAGAGCACTGTCCTGAATACACTGAACAGACATTGGATCTTTACACTATACAAATTTTAGGCGAACATTATTTGCAACAGATTGACATGTAATGTCTCTATATATAAATTTTCTTAAAGTAAAATTTTGCTGTTTCGGTTTCAAAGAACCGAACACAAGTCAAGAGATGCCATTTATACATATTTATGGTTTGTGCAAAATTTAATACTGTTTTTCTCAAAAGAACATAAACAAAAATTGTACATAGCTTGGCCAATCTTATAAAATAATTTTAATACTTAGTAATTAAGTCTGACGTAATCTACTAATGTATTATTAAAAGTATGCTAAAAAATTAACACAAATGGGAAGGGTGTTTCACGGCCATATTTATCAGAATAAGTCGAGCTGTTTTGACCCTGAAAACAGACTGTATTAGTAGCCTAGACTTAATGAATAAAACAAGCTATCCTCTTTCTCATATCATTGTTCAGTAGATTAGGGTGATAAAATAAAAAAATAAGTTGTTTTATGGTACATACATTTGAAAACCAGAAATGATCCACCACAGTATGGTTAAACTTAAAATTGATATTTGAAATAAAATTATATGCAATATAATTAATTTATTTTGTCTATCCACCGTTACCATTATTACTTATTAATATTAATTACACATCTATATACCACTGCAGCTACAGGTAGTCGAAAGTAAATTTTATTTTCGAAAATTTCAGAACAGCAATAGTTAGTGAGTAATCAACATTATCATCATATCATCATCGTATATATTAATACGCTAAGGTTAAGATGTTACTCTCCCTTTTTAGAAAAAACCTCACAACTAATCCACATAAATTATATATCATTTTATAGATAATTGCTTGCTCTACCGGCATCCACAACTAAAAAATTTATTATTGCTATTGTTTTTGCAAATTAATTAATTATTAAAATTATATACACAAAACAGCAATGCTGCTATCTAACGGCTCAACGTCAATATGATTGACGGTCGGTAAAATTTTTGTTTAATTTCATATCCACTCACGTATAAATAAAGTGGCGCTTTATCTCAATGCTTTTGATACTTGCGCCTCTATATGTCAATTTTAGTAAAATATTTGTTTGATCTGTCATCTGAGCTTCATAATGGAATAAATAATGCGAAGACTTCGCACGGGTCACGCTAGTTTATTATAGAAGTGTAAAAGACGGTTCTCAAATTTATTTTTAAACAATATATCATCCAGATGACCACCATGCACCCTAAAATTTTCAAGTAAGCATCTGTGGGTTGATTGTGGGATCTCTTCTAATTCCTAGCAAATTTTTCTTTTATTTGAATTGTTTTCCAAATCTCATTATTTACACAAACACGAAACTTGAGGTATTCTCACCAGAGGAAAAGGAGAGATTTCCAGGGCTTTCTTGGTGGTTATGAAAAGTGATTTCGCTTTTAAGAAAACAGTTTTCTTGGGAAGTTTTCACAAGCCACCTCTAAGTTATTATTCTATGTGTGATAAGTGGCCCCGTCTTGATGAAATCATGTCATTGAATTGATTGTATTATATACAAATACCTCCAACTCCACAAAAACTCCCTCAAAATAAGAATTTTCCCTTCAGCATTGATAGTCAGCCCAGCCCAGCCATGCCCAGCCTCGTGCATCCTCACAGAATCCCTATAATTCCTGTAGCAGAACTGGCTGTCCAAACCACGAAGCCATGAATTTTTTATTCAAAACTTAATCAAACGGGCACTTGAACACTTTCTAACACTGCGTAACTGGTATTAAACTCGAAATAAAAAGCTTAGTAGTCTAAGTATGAACTCAGAAGTTTTATTACTATTACTCGAAATAAAAATCTAAGAAGTATGAACATAAAATTTACACACGGTGAAAGCACTCTTTTGTCCCGTGAAATCATTCATGGTGAATATAATTCTCAAAAACGGGCTAGCAAATGACGCTACACACATCCTTTGTCCTCCGTGCTTTCAAAAGTTATTGAGAAAACAATTATTTCATTTACTTTGGCCGTGTTGTATAAACGTCTAATCACTTTCACCTCTATACATAGTATTATAAATTAACCAATGTCTATTTGAATCTAAAGTGAGATGACATTGGAATGTTGCTTACATATTATGATGACTAATTAGTTGCTATGCTTTAAACATGGAGACTGGGTTCCAGTTCTACTTCGTTCCAAGTTTTAGGTGGGGACACCCAAAACTTTTCTTAAATTTTATTTAATAACTTAATTTTTGTCACAAATCTCATTATGTTTCCTTTCTTTAAACAAAGTATGTGTTTCATATTATTTATTTACTACTTATATAAGCCTGAATAAAAAGTTTTAAATTATGTAAAGATTCTGCACGCATAATATAACATACACACGCACAATTTATCATTAAAATTAATGTAGCAAAAAAATACCCAATTTACAATAAAAGATATTCAGTCACTCTTTCGACATTTTCAAAATCATTTCGTTAACAGTCACATAAAGAAAGCAAATAATTTAATCCAACTAGTGTATCATCTATTATAACACTGTTGTAATCATGACTTCGTTTCCAAACTGGCACAAGCAAAATGATTTAATAATTTTTTATTAGTTAAAATTTAGTTACTTACGTCATAACCTTGGCCTCCTCAATGAAGTCATCCTCAGACATGGTGCCCTCCTTCATCATCTTAACGGCAGTATCCATGCAGCCACGCCAACGCCCACGTCGCACCACACCAAACTGGCCCGAACCCAACTCCTCGTGAAGGACCAGCTCCGACGGGTCTATCTCCCATTTATCTATGAAAGTAAACAATTTTTGTATAAGGATATGCAAAATCATGTTTGTCGTTTTCGCTACCGTCATACATAATGTATACAATTTAGATTTTATCAATTTTGCTACTGTCATACAAAATGTGTACAATTTATAAATCTATAAAAGGTAACAGTCATATTTCAACTGTCTACAATATCTTTAAAACTTTGGCGAAATTAACAAGGTAGCAATGTATGGCATAGTATTACATTTTGGCATGAGCATACATTACTTGATTCTCTTACAGACAATTGAATAAATAAACCACCTTGTTTAAATCCTACTTAATCTCAGGATTACGATAATAAGAACAAGTAGATATATCCCCCTAGTCTAAAGCTTGATTAATACAGCCATCTTTTCTTTTGCCATTGACAAATAGCAATTGACAATCCAATACAACATTTTGAGTTTTCGAGCCACTTTTTCGAACAGTTAGGGTCATGGCAATTATTATGATTATTATCTGTTTTTTTTATTTTAAAAGTGTATTCATCTAAAAAAATCAATCTAGTCTTGGAACAATTTTGGTGTAGTTTTTAGTGGAGAACAATAATAATTATGTTAATACAAGTATTGAATATATTTGGCGTTAATTTTGTAGAAATTCATTATTCACAATTAAATGAAACTATGTGATGTTGTATTATTTCCACTTTCTTTAAGTTCTTTACTTAAAGAAAGTAGAAATAATACTACATCACGTAGTTTCATTTAATTGTTAATAGAAGTGTCACAATGTTAAAACTTAAATATATTAACTACCAGAATTGAGTGTTTACATTATTTTGTCTCTTCATAAATGCCATTTATGCTTTATGTACGAGTGTACAAAATATAATGATAGATATAATTACTGTGATCATTCAGACAAGAGACAAAATAAATATGTAAAAATCATTAAGAATGTTGATTAGTGATATATGACAGCTTAAAAATAAAAAAATAGAATGATATAGGAAATCACTCGTTAAATGAAACATTATGCTAACTGAAATTAGATAGCGATAAATCTATATCACCACAATTTGATATGACAGATATTTTAAAAAATTCGTACATATTAATAAACATTTCATTTGTAAAATATAGAATTGCAATAATTTTAATCATTGAATCATGGAAACATTTGAATCATGGAAAATGTGACAATGGTACACTTGAAATTTGAAACCTTAACCTAGGTGTTATAACAATGATCTTATCTTAGTTTTTATTTCATTCATTCTTGAATAAAGAATGTTTGCCAGTAGTCATGATCTATTTTTGTAAATATTTAAAACACATAGCTCCATAAGAACAAAATGTTTGTTGAATATCGTCAAAATCACTTTAAACTTTGACATAAGTTTTATATTTCTGCATCCAAAAAATTTTTAATTACAATATAGTCATCTTAAAGTGAAGCTCTATGTGGGGAATCACTTTAATGAAAAAACAGTCATTTAATATAATTCCCCACATAGAACTTCATTTTAAGATGAATAGATCATAATTTAAATTATATTGAAAATTATAGAAACAATCATGATATGTCAGAAATTTTCATTTCAATTATTATCACTAATAATTCCATATTAATAATTCTATATACATAATCCGCAATAAAGCAAAAAAAAAGAAAAGTCTCATCTTTCTTACCTTATATTAATATTATTTAATAATTAAAGTATTGAATATTTGATTAAAAAACTACTGGTTTCAGAAAAAGTATTGATGTCAATTTGAAACGAATATGGTCGATTCCATTATATGTCTTATTAAGAAAATCGCAAAAGAATGTGTGCCAGAATGTGATTATAGAAAGTTATTTCACGATATAAAAAAATTAAAGGTTCCAAAGTAATACACCATCAATTGCATGTGATGATATGAGCCCAAAATACTGTCAGCAAATATTTACCAATATAAAAGACAATTCTGTTAAGACGTCCAGATGCAATTAGAAATAATGCCAGATTACGAAGAATAATATAATGCCTTTTTCTCGTACAAACTACTTACCTATTCTCAGATTACTTTCAAATGGGTTGGTTTTTTCAATGGTTTTCAAATACATGTGTGATGTGACTTAGAAGAATAGATAAAATGCATAACAAAATTATGCTTCTTAAATTGTAGATATGTTGTATAACATCAACGTCATATTCCTTGGACTCTGCATAACACAAAACTATTTATAAAAGTGGCTGTAGTCTGTAACAATCTGTTCATATTGTGTGGTGCTTGTCAATATGCCAATATGTCCTCTTGTTTATTGACTTTGAAGACTTCAATCACTTAATTTAATAGCTGGTTGTCACAAGAAATTTTAAAAGCGATCACTGATGCAATAGTACGAACGAAACAACCTAGTTCAACCCGTGAAGAAACTCTCTATTTTACACTGATAGAATTCTATGAAGAAAATAGTTTTAAAAGGAGGATATGCTCAATCACATTCTTCAACTGACAAAAGCAACTTAAAAGAAACCAAACATAAACAATACTAAAAAATCATTTTAATTTACACTGAAACAATATTTTAGAACCTCACCATGACTAAGGCCCGCAGTGGGTGGGGCTGGCCTATCACAAGGACTGGCTTTCAACCTGGAGCAAAGACCTCCACTATTGTGTCGATGGTAGTTGACCAGGTCAGGAATTGTTGCACAGCAATGTTTGTCTGAGAAGTAAAACTCCCCTCTCCCATTCTGCTTTATGTGATAGTGCTTGGAGTGCGGATGTGGCCTGAAATTTAAACAATTTGCTTTAAAACAACTGCGAACAAGTGACATTTTCAAAATAACACAAGAATGTGAATTTGTCTGTCACACAATCTCTACACACGTAGACTAACTAGGTCTCCACATATTAATCAGAATAGATTAAAAAGGGGGATAACTAATTTGTACATATTTACATTTTTAATTTTTGTTTTTCTTACGTTTCTATATAATATTATGATATTTTACAACTAAAGTAATGCTTATGTTATATATATCTGATACAAATAAACATCGGCATAGATTACGTTTTAAAATTCGTACTTCATAACAGATATGTCAATCACGAATGCAAAGAATTTTCACTACTATTTATCAAAGATTCATTGACATATATACCCATTTCAATGACATTTGCACACATGGCAACCCGATTTTTCACCATTGTATAAAAATCCGTCCATAATAAAATAGCTCATGTTGAAGGTTTTATAGAGCAAATGCAATCTGAAACTTCGAAATTTTCTCATTTATTACTCTGACAGTAACAACATATTTGGAGTCATCTGAAATACCTATATTTCTTATATCTTGGATCTAAAAATGTAGCCAGTAAATCATGTAACTCAATGTGTTTCAATAGATCGTATAATTGTTTTGTTAACGATTTGATAAATACAATTGCATTGGGATTTAAATTTTCTTTTAAAAACTGGGCAACATAAATTTTCATTGCTCGAACTAGTAAAATGACTTGAAATTGAGATATTTTTCAGAACAAATTTCTTCTGTAATGTCACTAAATACTTTCAGAGATATTCATTACTTTTTCCATGGAAATTCAATCGAATAGACCACAAAGTATTAAGTTGCGATTGCTCTATGGCTAATGTGCTTAATGCAATTTCTCTAATTTTAATTATGCGCATCAGCATATTGTGAATTGCTATGTCTTGCTTTAGTTTGACTTCAGGTAAAGCCATTTGTTTCTTTGTAGAGTGTAATTTTGTAAAGGCATACTTTTGAAATATTCTATTTACTATCAACTTGACTTTGTCTAAATGATATTTGATGGTCTTTAATTCTATTAAATTCATAAAAAAGGAAATGCCTCCATTTCGATAAATGAATCGCTGCTACTATATTTGGCTGCATTGTCAGATGTAATAGTCGCCTTTTTTATTCTGAATCTCCCATTCTTTTATTTGAACCTGCAATATTTTGCAAGGTTGAAAGCCGTGTGACAGTCGTCATAAGCAGTACAGACTAATAATAAAGACAAAATTCTCATATTCATGTTAATAAAATGAACCTTAATAACTACAAACCTTTGATTATTAGCTAGAATACAGTTTTGAACCAGAGAAGATGAAATTGTCCTAATAGGGACAAAAAATATTAAAAACAATTTTAAAGTCTATAGCCTCTTCCAATCTAAATTATTGGTACTCTCTAACCATAACTCTAACTAGCTACGCAAAAGCACTGACGAAAGTTACTGGGTACCAAAATATGTGTATATATAAATTGAACATAACAAAATAATTTGTTCTTAAAAACAATTAACCCATTACCATTAATATGTAATCTGCCACAAATATTCATTAGCCCTTCAAATTTCGATGCAGTTAAAAAGTTGTTGTAGTTCATAATTCACATACCTATTGCAACACAAGCTAATTAATTATTGAGAAACAATAGTCAATTCAAACAATTTACAAAGTTTCAAATGGAGAAAGTAGTTGACATATTTTAAACAATCGCCAACAAATCTTTCACCTCAGTAAATGATTCATCTCAATAATAAGGAATTGATTATAGCTCACTCGGAGAAACTATAAATATTTGAGGTGTAAAAATGCAGCCACGTAGCAGTCTCTTCATGCCTGCTTCAAAATCTATGACAGCTGTACGTAATGAAGTATGGAACGTAAGACCATGGTAGTTTTTATATCGACAAAATTTATCTGTAAATAAATTTCTTGAACAATATTGTCTACTCATCTTAAATTAGTTTTTTAAATAAGTTTATTTAGTTAAATTAGTTTATTTATTAGCATTTTGCTCTTTTTTATTTATAGTTAGCATAGAATAGTTAAATATAAAAGGTATCTAGATAATTTAATTTTTGTAATATAATTTTATTTAAGTAAGTAAGATTAATTTTATTTTTAATTTGTTTCGCTGCCTTTTTGCATTTGAAACTTCAAGTGATGCTGTTTGAAGAAATGTTGACCTCTGCTTTTGTCTTCAATTTTTGACATTGATTTAATGCGCAAAATTAAAATTTTTATAGCCTATTTCACCTGCAAAATTGAAACGAATTTGTTGGTTCGTTTTTTACCAAAATTGGTCCAGGTTGGTTTAGGTGTAATGAGAAAAAAATATATAAATACGTAAATAGATTAGATAATTTCATAACCCTCCTTTTGGCTTTGCCTTAATTCAGTAAAAATTGCATAAAGCGCCACATGACTTGTCTTGAACATGTGGTATATATGAGATATATAACATATTTAAGAATATTTGAACATATTTATTTTAACAACATAAAAAAGCGAACATCAGCAGTATGTGCAATTTTTGATGAAATATATTAACTTCATTCCTTTCTTATGAAATATGAAATTATTAGTAACTTATCATTGCAATAGTTTTCTATAAAAAAATAAAATTGGCTTCATTAAAAATAACCAAATCTTAAGAGAATTCACATCTCACACAAAATCACAATATTATTATAACGATCTGTGCTGCCAGTCGCCAGACTTAACAAAATAATTGCCATAAAAATAACTAATAAGCACAGTTAATAAAGTGTTGCATATAAAATTAACGAGTTTTAGATTTACATTTTATTTATACTATATTATTGATCATCATCTGTTATCATAATGTTACACTTTACCAAACTATGTTTCAAAGGGTACATAATTATGATTTCACACAAAATTTAAACCTTATTTTATAAACTAGTCAACTTACATAAACAAAAACAGTTTGCCAGATTACACAAATTGTTGAAATGCCACTTTCCCAGATGGATTCATATTTATATTATATGTATATTCTACTTATTTCACTACTCATATGTAATAATTCCTGCATAACAACTTTTTAACAATATCCTTTTCTAAAGATACAATGTACCAAATATGTTATATCACTTCATCAGACACCATTTTTCCTAAAGTCCAGAAGAGGTTGAAAGAAATTTTATCAAAGTTTTGGCGTAAAACACGGAGAACAAAACAAATTTGAAAGCCAACTTACACTTTGGTGTAGAGCGAAAGAGTATACATTCCCTTGGTTGAAGAATTCCGCACGACAAAACAGCCTTCCTTGTCTTCCTGTTTTAGCAGTGACTCTGCTCTCTGTCGGGACATGTCGCCAACATACCATCTAATGGAAACAATAAAAATTGAATGTCTTTAAACTGGAAAAAAAAATGTATCCAAGTGCAAATTACACCACGCATAAAAAGGTAACCACTACATACCAACCATATAATGTCAATTGAAATTATAGCTGAACTATGTAAACTGTTTCAAAGTACATAATTTAAAATTAATATTTATCAATTTATGAATATATAGGTAAATGAGAAAAATTGTTTACAACAAAATGACTACTTAACAAAAACTAAAATAATTTTAGTTTGATTAAAGAGATCTATAAAATTTAGTTCCAAATTTTTATAATTATATTATGTCGACGACCACGAATAATCCGGTAATATGCCATTACTGAGCTTTTTGTGTTATGTGAATTTCACGTATTATATTGTACGTAACATTCATTGTCGATTTTTTTCAGAGTGTTGTTACCAATATTCATGAAAATATGAAAAATTACATGAATATTCTATGAAAGTGCGTTACAGCTTTTTGTTAATGAATATGGTTTTAATCTATTATGGAAAAAAATATGCAAATTATTTTATTGCAAACGTTACTACAATATTATTAAGGTTAAAAGTTTACTGCTTTATTTCAGAAACTGTTAGTACAGATTTATTAGATTTTTTATGAATTGAAACGATTTACAGTAAGTTCCTTTACCGAGTGTATTGAGGTGCAATCCTTTTCTTTATGGATATTACAATATTTTACGTGCAGGTATTTCATCTAAACATTAATAAAATATTACCAATGCTTGATTTATGAACGTTTTCTATCATACATTTTGTAATGGGTAGTTTCAAAACCCCACCCACTTCATTCCACTGTCTTATCTTATTGTTTGTTTCCCGGCAACTAGTCACAAAATTGCCTTATTTACTGGTAACCAGTTACAACATTGCCGTTACAGTGAAAGGTTGTGCTCTAATAATTATTTGATTGTTTTGCGAGTGAGTTCGTGTAACTTCAATATCTCAATGTGCTTTTTGCAAAGTGATATCGGTTATTACAATATTGAGAAAATTAGATACATGTCCGACAAAAAGCAAATTACTCTTTGATGAGGACCATGAAGATAATTACAGCAAGAAAGGTAAGTTTAGTACTTTTACTACTTTTTTTGGTAGGTTATTACAGCAAGATACATGATACAACATACTTGTTGCTTAGACAGCAAATTTATATTTCTTTTATGCATGCTTATTCAATTGTTAACTGTTTATATTAAACCAGATAGAAATATCTCACAAAATAACTTTTTGATACCTTCTTAACTTGACACAGTATACAATTGAGGTGCCGAGTTAATCGATTATAGACACCTAAACCAAGTAAATTACTTACTTGTGTTTTAGGTAATTTCTTAATAATCAATTATGGATAAGGGCCTATTTATTAACGGTGAGCAGATAGTAGTGTCATTATCACCAAAAATGTGTTCCATTGTTATAAGTTAAACTGTGTATATTATTTCAGATTCTTTTCAAATCGGATAAAAAGGTGGAATTGCTGAATCTTTTACTGCAAATGTTAAAGCAACTGACAAATGTTAAGCACTGACAACTGACAAACAACTACAGGAAAATTATAGTTATAGTACTTCTAGCCTCAGGGGTCATTCACTTAGATAATTTACTCGGTTGTGAAAGTATCACGCGATCTCCATCCACAGTTTCTAACTTATCTCCGATACTGGGAAAAACTGATTTTGTGGCTTCTCCTAATGTCATCTACAAAAACAAACATTTTTACTCTCTTAAAAAAGTTAAAGAAATCAGACAAAGTACGAGTAGACAATAATATCAAAGAAAATGTACCTTTCGAACTTGTAAATGTTTCTATTAAACGTATGAATGATGAACCAACTTTGCTTGATCGTACTGCGATACCAAATCAGTTAACAATTGAATATGTAGACCAGACACTAACACCAACTAAAACTACCAACCTTGACATAATAATAAATAATCCATAATTAATCCAAAAAGAACGAGAAACAACAGAAAATTTTGATGGAAAAAACGAATATGGATTGCAGAATTACAAAATTTAAATAACCATTAAACCAGCATCTCCTGAAAGAGATAATTTTATGGATAAACTAATAAACAAGATATATTGATTAAAAAAATTCAAAAGGTAATGAAGATTTTATGGTAAGAACAAAGAAACACACAGATATGTGCAAAATGAAAAAGAGTTAATCAATACATACATAACATAGGGACAGATCAGAGAAATACTCTACACAGTACAAACAAAACAGTTAGTGAAGCCAATCAAGAGAGACAAAATGTGGAAAAAAGTTTAATATTTTTAGATGTACCTAAAGAAAATTTAATAGAACAAGAAAATAAAGAGACAGTGAACTTAGACCAAATATAAGTTCTGTTGACCAGAAACTTGGCTTCGTAGACCTGAAACACCAATACAAGCCTGAACACCAATTTCAGTTGAATTACTTTCAAGTAATCATTATTAAATCATTATTATAAACGAACTTACCACAAACGATCAAGCTCACCAAGGATCAGATGCTGAAAATCGAATTCAAACGAACATAAAAAGTTGGCTAGAAAACGTAAAGCAGGCCCGAGTGAATGAAGAGATTGTAAGAACAAAAACTTAAAAACTCAAGTTAAGTTTATGCAGGGACTCATAACAAAAAATATCATCCAAATAAGACTATATTACCAAATTGTTGTGCATGTAAAAAGCTTGTGGGTTAAAATTTAAGGCAGAACAAAGGCAAGCACTGCATACACATTCTTATAAACTTGCCAATCGAGAATATCAATGGCAATATATTACACAGCACGTCAAATCTGATGAAGTAAACAAAATTACTGTGAACACAAAAAAATTGCAGAACTTTGAAATACTATTTTCCACTCAACAACGAAGTAATCCAAGTATGCGAGGTATTTTTTTAAACAGAAATAAAAGAGATGAAACTTTGATCGATGAACGAGGAACTCATCAGAATTGACCACATCAAATGAAACCATCCACAGAGGCAAATATAGTAAAACATTTTTTATTTATTTCCAAAAAATACTCCGATTAGTTTACTTCCAAAAATGGAATCTCACTACACAAGAGAAGAATCTAAACGAGAGTACTTGGCCGAATCTCTAAATATTACAAAAATGTATCGCCTCTCTACAAGTCTTAGTTTGTAAAACAAAACAATTCAGATGACGTTTTGATGGCTTTAAAAAAGTAATATGAAAGAATGTTTAACACAAAATATAACTTTTCATTTTTCATCAAGAAAGATCAGTGCACTTTGTCTGTGCAATATCAGCAAACTGATCTCGCTAAAAAGCCGTCTCTTGAAGAAAACTACACGAAACATTTGAAACTGAAACACCGAAGTTGTGAAATTACAAAAGGAGGAAAGGAAAAACTGTATAAAGATACCATCATTGCCATTTTCGATTTAGAAAACGCTTTGCATGTACCACAGTCTGAAGTGTCAATTACCCACCACAAACGCAAATACTCTATTTATAACTTTACAGTTTTTGAGCTCTATATAAACTCGGGTTCTGCTACGTGTGGCAAGCCCAAATCTGAAAGAAAGGATGCACAGAAATAGGAACCTGCCTGTTGCAGTTTATGTAGACAGTACAAAAGGTTATATTTTACTCTGATGGTTATTATGGTCAGAATAAGAACAGATTTATTTTTGCACATTATCTATACGCTGCAATAACGACAAATTGATATCACACATAGATTTCTTATATGTTGTCACAGCCAAAATGAAGGCACATGTGTTCGAAAGGGCATTGAAAAACAAAGTTTTGTATACACCTGACCAAATACATGGTATTATAATGAACACTAAAGTCTCTGGAGAAAAATATGTCCTCAAGGAAATGCAACAATCAAATATTTTCGACATAAAAAAGGTTGTTGAACCCAAAAGATGGCTACAAGGCCGGTGAAAAAGTATATTGGCCTGAGGTGATGGAGGTTAGCGTTTCAAACGCCAAACCAAACTGCTTTCTCTTTAAATATTATTTTGATGAAGATTATATTGAGCTGGATCATGACCTACATGCCGTGGGTCTAAGCAGACGGCGTTGTAGGCAAACTCAACAATCAGTATCGAAAGCCATTGAAAGAGTTGAATTAAAACCAGCATATGATAAACCTGCCCCAATCAGCAAGTCTTTGTACGATGGTTTTGTAAGCCGATGTAACTCTAATGCATTTCCACCCAATACCGACTGTTTTTTAAGAACTTAAAATATTTTGTTATTACCACAGGCAATGATGAAGATTCTGATTGATTGGTTTCTTTTTGTTGTTACAATCCTATTTTTCATATTTCATGATTAATGTGTGTTTAACTAGAGGATATTCTTTTTATAATTTCAATCAGAAAATTTACCAAAGTGGTTTCATTTACCAGAGTGTTCCTTTATTTCTTAATACACAGTAATGAAGTATAACGTCAAATAATACTTACTAAATCTACATGAAAAGAACTGTCATAGTCAAAATAGTAAAATATGTCTTTTTTAAACAAGCGAATAACATAGTAATAGGTCATTACAAATAATCACTATGCAAATAATTTTAACAAATAATGTTGAAGTATTTTACTTTTTCGATTGAAAATATAAATTTACATGAATAATATAGTGTCTATTACCGACTGGGGCTTGTCTACGTTAATATTATAAAATGTATTTAGTTTAATCACGACTTAGTCCTAGCGAGTACAAATGTACTTTGCCTAAACTAGATAAATACAAAAAATAGCTTTCATATACGGTATAAACAGTTCCTGAAACGTTTTTCTATATGGAGTTATCAGTAAAAATATGTTTTCATTTTTTGTGAAAAATTTATTTTTTTCTATTATCGGATTATTCACGGAGGGGCATCGATATTAAACTTTTAAATTCTCATTTGAATTAAAAATATAAAATAATTGGTTACAGATGTCTAAAGAAAAAATGTTTACAATGCCTTTTTACCCCTTTGCTGCTATTTTACACCTATATTTAATTTCATAATATGAAACTAATAATACTTCAAAAATTTAACAATGAAAATTAGGGTGGGAAGAAAAAATTCACGAGATTTAAAAGATGAACTGCATAGTAAGTACACTATGAACTAAGAAAAAACTTTATTTGAAGGTTATTAGAATACAATAAGGTAACAATTACATTATTAAGATACAATAAAGTTAACAAATAGATATGGTTTCAATAAAGAAAAATTTAAAAAATAGTACAGGACGTAGGTGGTACATACAGGACGTAGGTGGACACGTTAGTAATTGTTTCAAGTGCTTACGGTAAAATAATAGGCATGTAAATAAGACGGTCCCTTACAATCTTTTAGCCATCATAATTTTAAGAATAATATAAGGGCTATTTGCACTTCATTGACTTTTTATTTCCATAAATTTTAGGACTTTACTAAAGAACATATTTGTTGGGGTTATTTTTAAATAAAGTTAAAACGAATAAAATAATACTATGCAAACCAGTTCAGCTAGGTTTCCATACTTACTCATATTTCTGAAGACCCAGCAATTCCTTCTCCTTCACATAATTACTTGGTATGTAGCCCACCAAACTGAAATATGCAATGGAATATTTGAGAATATAAAATAACCGCAAAATATACAACTTAACTCTTTAGAATCTTATCAATAAACCAGACACAGATTTTGTTGATTTCAGTTCATGACATTTTCTCCGTCCCATGGTCATAGAATAATCTTTTGCAAAGACAACAATGCATAGTAAAACTATGTACAACTTCATATTAATTAAAAGAAGATTTTGTTTGATTGCTTTTTAGGGTTTGATACAGCTTAGTCAATTGACATAAAACTTCCTGTCATCTTATGGATTAGACTGTCCAAACAGACATAAGACATAAAATATCTTTTTAGAAAATATGGGTAATGAACACTAATAATTCAAGTGAAGGGAATCAAAGCGTATAGCATTCATTATTAAGCTAAACTTTTAAACAAAATTATAGCTATTTTAAAATAATGTAAGAAAATATTGTAAATAGCCTAAAAATCTACAAATAAATGTTTAAGAGTGTAACATTACTTATTATTAAAAATAGTAAGTTAGACTCCATTTTCTATTCCAAAATTGGGCAATAGAAACGTTTCTGATTTAATAAACTAAATCACCTTACAACTAATAAATTAAATCACTATAAGCACACATTGCAAAGGCAGTTGCTGCAAGGAGAAAGTTGTTTCTTGAATTAGAATGAATTTTGTCATTGAATAATGAAGATGCAGCCCATTGAAACGATTGCAAGTGTAGTCAATATTATTCACGCATCCATTTGGAGCTGTGCTGAATGGATGGACCAGCTTAAGATAGTGGAAGGTAAGAAAATTATACAAAAATCAATACTAACTAAACTTTATTTAAATAAAAGAATTTTAACAAGTAATGGAACTTTCAGATATTTCACTATTTTTTTTTTAAATAACACATATCTAATATGAAAAGAAATTAATAGCCTTGGAGAAATTAATATAGTTTCTTTGTGAAAATGAATAAAATTATCTTACAGAAAAGTGTTTCTTATTTTTCTATACAAATTGACTACAAAAATCGAAGAATGCAGGTGTTTTGAAATTTGCAAAAAAAAAAAACAATTAAAGTTCCTACGATAATTATTACTTTTGTGTATTTTAACAAAATTTCAAAAAGAATTATACATAACAGTTATATTAAACCTATATAACACATTGTGTAAGTTTTTGGAACATAGCTAGCACCATTTAAAAAATGTGTTAAGTAAGAAAGAAAATGAACATCTAAGTATTCCCTTATATTCAAACTCTTACTGCATAAGATTTTTATAACTCATCTTACCCTTGATCATCTTTGACTTTCCACCAGTGTTCCTGGCCATCATCAAGGACTTCATATTCGGCTCCCTGCAAAATTGAAGTATACATACTTAAAATGTGAGAAATGATTCGATCAATTACATTAAATAATTAATTTTTGTGAGATCAATCTTCAATTGCAATATAAGATACTTCATACCTTTTATTAGCTTTTCCATTGTATAAAGATAATATTCAGATACATTTACATATCCAAATGTAATAACATTACAGATGTATATAATTTGATCTCCGAATAGACATAAACCCTAATAAATTTCTATTGAACAATTTCTTATAAACGCACCTGTTGGTAAGAATTATGGATGAAACTTTGAATTATCACTTTTGCAATATTAGAATCAACGTTTGAATACAAGTAGTTAGTAAGTTAGGCTTCTATAAACAAGATCAAAATTTAAATTGAATATTCACATAAAATAAATTAAATTAGACAAGATTACAGATCCTTGCCAATGATGTAAATTCTATACAAGATTACATATTCTTGTCAATGATGTCAAATATCACAAAATTCTATACTTGATTACAAATGCTTATCAATGATGTAAAATATCACAAAATTCTATACTTAATTACATATGCTTATCAATGATGTAAAATATCACAAAATTCTATACTTGATTACATATTTTTGTCAATAATGTTAAATATCACAAAATTCTATACTTGATTACATATTCTTGTCAATAATGTTAAATATCACAAAATTGTATACTTGATTACATATTCTTGTCAATGATGTTAAATATCACAAAAGTTTCATACTTGATTACATATTCTTGCCTATGATGTTAAACATCACAAAATTCTACACCTGATTACATATTCTTGTGAATGATATTAACGGTTTGAGTGCCGACGAGCGCCATCACGCTTGTGCGCGTACTAACTAAATTTGCCAAGAGCGCGACGGCACTCGTGAAATCAGTTGCTGTCTAGCGCACGGTAGGGGAGGTCGCTTGTACGCATCGCTAATTTTTTATCTTTCTACGTGTTTCATAAAGTTCAAATTATAATATTATTAGAAATTACAATATTAAAAGGATCGAGGAAAAGAAAATTTTTAACCCATAATGTCAGAATACGAAAATAATTCGAGTGAAAATGATCGTTTTTCAAGTTGTGAAGAAAGTGATAGTGGGAGTAACATTGTGGTGTGCTCACAATTTGGCGTAATGCAAATTTTGAGTGATAGTGATAATAGTGACGATAACAATTATTTTGCTGATACGGAGGATGTATCGGACGGTGAAAATACGATTTGACCTTAATTTAAGTTTTTGTTATATATTACCATAATTTTATTTGTATTTTATTATCCTTGTACAAGTTTTTATGAAGAAAACACCGAAATAATTATTAAAATTGGATAATCTTTGGAAGAGATACAGTTTTTTTTTTCGAGACAAAAGATTTCTTTGGCATTTTTAAGTATATGTGAGTAAAAAACCATGGCACTAAAACAGTTAAATATCAAAAAATTCCAGCCTTGATTACATATTCTTATCAATGTTAATACAACAAAATTTTATACTTGATTACACATTCTGGTCAATGATGTTAAATATCACAAATGTATTCATAATCCTCGTAATATTTTACATGATCAACAAGAATATCACACTCGACTGTGGACAGCATGCCCAAATAACTTAATTGTTATCGCTTTCATGAGATGTAAGATCAATACTGTTTTCTTAGCTTTTCGATTTACAATGTTAAACAATGTTTCTTGGTGATTCATTAAATTTGAACATCACATTTCAACACCATAAACTCTATCATTGAAATCAATTCAGAACATTGTTTAACATGCTCGTTCAAAATGAAGACATTATCATCTATATGTAAATATAGCATTAAAATAAATTCATACCTTTTCCAAAGATAAATCTCCACCCTCAATAGCCTTGAATGGATAAAGAGCAACAACAATTTTTGTCCTATTGGGCGGTTTCTCCTGCAACATTAATGACATTTATTTTTAATGTATAAACAAAACTTGTTTAGACAATGTTTCATACATCACCAACTTTTAAGGCATTACATTATTTATATTCTCATTCATATTGACACAGTGCCTAAATTTTAGTGGTATTATGAACAACAACAATCCTTTAGAAACAAAATAATCAACTTCTTAGGGCTAGTATTGATTTCCAATAATATACGCAGAATTTTATAAATCTATGAAATATACTTATCAAAGAATTTTAGGAATATATTGTGAAATACGGATGAGAAAGAGATACATTAAAAAAGTTAATAACAAAAATGTGAAATATTGACAAGGGATTTAGACAGAATGACAGATGATTTAGACAGAAGAAAACTTTTTTTGTAAATAATATCCTTCCTCACTTACAACTCAATGCTAATGTGCTAGTATAACAATAATCAAAAACATATACAAGCATAATATATAACCATATAATAATATCCAATCTTTATTCTAAAGTCATAAATCACACAGCAGGACAATAGAATATTTGATTATATTTTGTTTATTACTAAAATGGAATAAGTAATAGCATTAAAAACGGTTAAAATAAATATATCATACCTAGGACTTTTCATTACAATGTTATAACGACTTAAAAACTGATGAACTACGATTTGCGCGAAACGCCTCATACAAAACACAACTGGCTATGTTATCACTAGCCTGTTATTTCGCATTCATTATAAGGGAGTTTATTAAATATTTTTAGTATTTCGTGAAATATTGTGTTTAAGTTATATATTACATATTATAATTTTCTCATTTTTTTGTGTGGAAACTAAATTCATAATAACTTTTTCAATTTAATGTGCAAAAAAATGAACACTTTTTCCTATTTAAAAGTTTCAATTAATTGTTTGCTCCATGCGTTATTTTTTTCATCACAAGATTTTTTAAACCTACTATGCACTTTTAAAACATTTTTACAAAAAATATCGACGTCACTCAAATAACCTATTCGAAGAGGCAGTGCTTCCAAATCAAACAAATACTGAGCATCAGCTATCGAAATCACAATATATGTGTAAAATATATGAAATAATAATTGTACTTGTGCTAAATGCATGTATTGAATAACAGTTACGCCAGATGCAAAATTTGCAGGTTTGTATCCGACCGTACCCAAAATGAAAAGGGATGACATGTGACTATACTTATTATCCAAAACTTTTAAAGCAGAGAATTCAAATAAGCTTGCTGTATTGTCTTCAACATAATAATGTAAGTTATCATGTGGAGATCAAATGACTGGTTTTATTTCTAATTTACCACGAACGAGGGAGTTATTTAAAGGAAGATTTACCAGATGCAAAAAATTAACCTTTGTATCGAGAATGCCAAAATCCAGGACAATGACTTCTGTTTAGCCAACCTCTTTAAATGTAAATACTATGTAGTTAGAACAAAACAACAAAAAGGATCTTTTAGAAATTGTGAGTTAAAATAAATATAAGTATATGAGTTACTAAGAAATAGTCAATGTTAGTAAAATATTAAAGTCAATACAATATGTTTCGGAATAACAAGGAGAGTATATTTACAAAACAAAATTCAAGGATTTTTAATATATTTTTGAAAACTACAATTTCCACACACTGTTATTAAAATATTGACTACTGCTGTATTTTTGATCATTATATAGAGACAGTACAAAATGCTATCAGTGTCACATTATTAAAAATTAATGAACTTTTGGTTACGTTGCTGTCATTTTTTTATGTGAAGTCCCCATAGCACACAAATTGTCATCAAACAAAATTATTTATAATGACTAAATATGATGTAGTATGAAGTATAAAAGCATTTTAATAATTCATAAAAACAATAAGTTTTTACTTTTTCAAAAGTTTAATCTCATATTCACTCGTAATATAACCTATTTAAATTTAATGACGTTTACTATTTTCTGTCGAGAAAGTACTCTGATATGTCATTTATAAGTGACTTCTATGATTTCTCATAGTCCCCATTTAAACTCCTTATATTTAATATAAACACATTCTGTGTTTTCATTATCATATTTAAAATTTTTGTCGTTTTCTTCTAATGTGAATTCTTTATTGAAAATTAAAAATTTCAATAAAATGCACAAGGAAAAAAGACAAGCACTAATAAAAATTACATAAGCTAAATAATTGTACATGCCTTCTAAAACAAATTATCCAAGAGAGATAATTGATGAGAATTTTCTAATAATAGATTCATGCGGAATCCCCCGTGTCATCATTGGCGTTGAGTATTTTCACAATGTCGCATTGATTACATCTCTAACAATGTTGATGACCGCAGGAAATATTAAATTTATCAATAGTCATTTAAAATTTTACAGAAATCTGCTTAAATAAATTACTAATAATTCTATAATTGTTATGAAACCCACATTTGTCAATATTACATAAAAAAAAATCACAATAATCACCTTTGCTTTAGCAGAAGGAGTCCCAGGTGGTGCCCCTCCAGGCATTGTCACTACAGCTGCAGTCACAGCTGAAACAAACATTCATTAGTTAAAATAGGTATAAACAATGATTTTATAATGACCAATTTGGCAAATAAAAAATTACTAATCAATCAGGACGATGACATTAGTTTACGGTATATAACGACGTAAATTAATCAATTAAGTCTTTAAGAGACGCGTTTTTTCAACGTTTGGTGTAAACAATTAGCCAACTGTAGGTAGAAAGAAGTAGGTAGGCGAGTGACAGCAGACGAATAATATAACATCTATCGACTCGGAGATGAAAGTCCATATATCATAACATGTTTTTATGTAGTTAATGATCGAAGCCGATGACTACTGCAAAAATTGCACATTGTACAATAAATAATACATACGCTCAGTAAATGTAAAAAATAGGCAAAGCCAAAGTAGAGGTCAGTAAGTACGTATTGTATGTATTACGGTACCTTCGAGAGCTGGAATAATCGAAGACAATGATATACATGGAAGTTTTCCGCGCTTCTTGACGACCATTAAGATTATTAATTATAAGCAAACTATCTAAAACAACAGAAAACTTATTGAGTTAAAAAGTCGGATAAAACTACTCGAATGACAGGTGAATAGCGGCACCGTGTAGATCACTCAAACGAACACAACCAATCGAGTCGACCGTCGCGAGGTAACTAAACTGTACGTATACCACTACAACCTGTGACTACAACCTTCCCGTGCAACGAAGATCAACATACCTTCACTGCGCACGGAATACAGGAGAACAAATTAGCAATAATAATTTGGAAACGTTTGACACTTGCAAGATTTATAGAGATGCGAGTTATTTGAAAGTGCTCCTTTATATTTGGACTAGTCAACTTTTCGTGAGGTTTAAAACGTAACAAATCTCGCAGATTTTAACTACAAAAAAGTAGTTATCGAAATCGCCGAGAATTAAAGATTATATTATTAACTAATAATATATGCAGACAAATTATAATCGATTTAGTTACACGAAGTCAAGTTATTAAAAAATAAACAATGAGCGCCAACAAAGGCGAAACAGGATTGTAATAGGGGATCACAATCTTGTTCATATTGATAATAAGGTAAATATGAAATTAGGTGAGCACAGATGCTTTGCGATGTATAACATTTTGTACACAAAATCATAGGAAACATCGTTTAATTATAAAATTCGAATCGTTTAATTATATTTTTATAATTAAACGATATATCAGATCGTGTTTTAGATTAAATAAAAGAAAGTTAAGATGTTGCTTCATTTACAATAGGATGGAGATGTTTTATAAAAGAACATTTTATGTTTGTAAAAAAGTATTTGTAAAGATAAATATGGGCTTTGTTATGAAATGTTTGAATTGTTCAGTAAAAAGCACTTAACCATGACAAGCGCGCCCAGACAATTACCCTTTTGAAGCACTCCAGGCTCTCCGAGACTCGGATGTAAAAAATAAAGAATTTTTAGTACACTTTAGGGAAACTTGTCTTAATGCAATGGTTTTTTTAAATAATACACATAAAAATAGATTAATAAGTAAAATGAAATATTAAACCAATCAAGTATATGGGGTCTCAAAAACCCTAGTATACGTGTAGGACTTATATTTTCGTTTTGTTTTAACCGTTTTAGTGCCATGGTTTTTACTCATATAACAAATCATATAAAGAAATCTTTTTTTTTTACCCTTGTCTCGAAAAAAACTGTATCTCTTCCAAAAATTATCCAATTTTAATAATTTTTTCGAGGTTTTCTTAATAAAAACTTGTACATGGATAATAAAATACAAAGAAAATTATGGAAATATATATTGTGAACAAAAACTGAAATGAAGGTCACATCGTATTTTCGCAGTCCGGTACATCCTCCGTATCAGCAACATAATTGTTATCGTCACTATTATCACTATCATTCACAATTTGCATTACGCCAAATTGTGAGCGCACCACAATGTCACTCCACTATCACTTTCTTTACAACTTGAAAAACGATCATTTTCGTATTCCGACATTATGGGTTAAAAATGTCCTTTTCCAGGATCCTTTTTATATTGTAATTACTAATAATATTATAATTTGAACTTTATGTAACACGTAGAACCGATGACCTGATAACTTTATGTAACACGTAGAGCGACCTCCCCTATCGCGCGCTAAACAGCAACTGATTTCGCGAGCGCCATCGCGCTCGTGGCAAATTTAGTTAGTACGCGCACGATGGCGCTCGTCGGTATTCAAACGGTTAATTATAACTTTGAAATCCGATTCATATTTGAAGACTGATATATAACATGGCGGGCCAAACGCTATACAAATACACTAATGGTAAAGCCATTCGTTGTCACTCGACGAACTTTCCATTGCACGCGTCCAGCGAGAGAAGTGCACTCCGTTATTAGTCGGCACGTCAGCGCTTTCGTGTCTATAATACGCTTATATTTTATATTTATATAGAGTATATATTACAAAAATTAATTTCAATTCTATAGTTTCAAGCCATTTATTAGATTTACGATGGAATTCGGTCTGAATTCGAGTTGGAACTTCGCGAGGGACTGTTGCACTGTTATAATGCAGTGTACATAGGTACTTAGATCTTTAAGTGTTCCGTTGGCACTGAAGAAAACACTCTTCGCCTATTATGGGAATGAATCTTATTGAGATAAAATTGAACCTCGTACCTTTACTGTTTGATGCAATAGGGTATTTGACTAAATTTTTTTATTACTAAAATAGAATAAGTAAGAACATTAAAAACGGTTCAAATAAGTATATCGTACCTAGGACTTTTCATTACAAAGTTATAAAGACTTAAAAACTGACGAACTACGATTCGCGTGAAAACGCCTCGTACAAAACACAACTGGCTTATGACGTCACTGGCCAGTTATTTAACATTCATTATAAGGGAGTTAATTAAATATTTTTAGTATCTCGTTAAATATTGCGCTTAAGTTATATATTTCATATTATTATTTTCTCATTTTTTATGTGGAAACTAAATTCAAAACAACTTTTCCCATTTAATGAAAAAAAAATTTATACTTTTTTTATTTAGAAGTTTCTTTTGATTGTTTGTTATATGCATTATATTTTTCATCCTAATGTTTTTTTTTAAAATTACTCTACAGTTTTAAAATATTTTTCCAAAAAATATCGACATCAGTCAAATACCCAATGATTTACATATGTACCTACGTACTACACCTAGATACGACGTGAGTAACGTTTAAAATAAGTAAGATTAGCTTCAATACAAATACTTTTTAAATATTTAATTTATCAATATTTTAGTAGAATTTAAAAGTGTAAATATATTTTTTAACAATCTTATGTAGATTATGTAGAATCTTATGTAGACGTACTATTTTCGAAAAAAAATAAGTTTGAAATAAAAAAAAATTTAATTAGAAAAATTTGTTATTTATTAAAGAAATATTTCTTATTTATTTTTATGGCATATACCTTATTTTAAATCTATGAAAACGAAAATGAATCTATCTGGATCTATCATACGAGTTGGAATTTTTAAATAAAAAAGTGATTATTAAAAAACAAAAAATCCAAATGCTCAAAAACTAATAGTCGTCTTTTTTGTTTTTTTTATATAGTTTTTTAATTAACAAAAGACCACTTACAATTTCAGTGATTATATGGAAACCGATGATCGTTGGACATCGTATGAAATGTCTTGCGAAAAATTTATTCTTTTCTATCGTCGAATATAAATAGAAACATCAAAAGGAAAGTTGCATTTGCAATCTAGTGTTTATTTGACAGCTAGTTTTATACGATCTGTGGTACTCTCTGTATATTATAATCTCATTTTCTTCTTTTTGTTTAATTGTAGCCAACTACTTATTTAATTTTTGTTTTATTGTATAGTTTATTCTTTTGTTAACAAGCAACAATGACAAATATCCAAAATATGACTTATCTAAAATGAAAAAACACTTGCTTAGCCTTTTTTTCCACATTTGACATTGGCAAAGGTTCTCTCTGGAGAGAACGAACGCTATATAATAAAAGACAAAACTAAAGATCTGTGGTTTAATTTACGTGTTACTTCGGTGGCGCCACGTACCTTGCGTAAGATTCTCTATTGTCAAAAACAAATATTTACTTTGAAGTGAAGATGAAAACTTTATTCAAAACCATTTAAAGAAAAACCAAGTGTTCAGAAACGTGCTATTTTATTCTGGTACCGATTAGGATCCATTTGGAATCTACGATCGATTGTATAGACATAATTTTCATATTTGATTCACAATTTAAAGGGAAGCGCTACCGCGATCTTTGAAGTCGTAAGGGCATGTAGTACAGTCAGTCAGGTTTTAGTAAAAAAATGTAGTACATAAGCCACATATTTTTATTTTCAATGAAAGAAACAAACTTTATATTCAGAATTAACCATTACTCGTCGAACATAAACGCAGTTGAACGATGAACAGACACGACTTTATAGAATTTTGTATTTAATGGAAATCATTTTTCTAATTCATTGTTGGAAAACAAGAACTGGAAATGCCAATATCTAGTTTTAGTAACGATCATACCTATTTCAAAATCCATCCCGTTACATTTTCTGATCTGCTTCTGGTTTCCTGACTCATTAGAGAAAACAACAATTAAATCAAATATATTAAATAATAGCAAATAATGTCAGGCGAAAAAAAATTCACACGCCCACGGAGCGGGGGTTTAATTGGAAAGGTTTTTCAAAATGAACTTAAGATTCTATTTATTGTTTCGTCATTTTAAAATGCAAAATGATATGCGGTGTGAAAAATTCTAATATTCGATTAGAACTATCAACTAAGATAATCTCGACTTACATCAACATTTTCTAGACAATGTGAACAACTACAGACCCCTAGATTATGAGTGTTTCAGCACGCTCTTGGTGGTAAGAGAATTACCAATTTCGATTATATATCGAAATCTGTCCCACTAACTATTAGGTACCAAGCAAACCAGTGAATATCCGCATTTATAAAACCACTAGCACGTCCCGACTTCACTTGGTGTAAAAGACATCGTGGCTGCATTCTATTTTAATAATTTTGTTACATAATTGTTAACAGTACCTGAATGGTTTAGTTATTTACTCTTTGTTTCAGCCGAGTACAGGATCGTTCGGAATATTGTCTATGCAGAAAAGCTTTCAACGAACAATCTACAATTATAGACCATGTAAACCTGTAGATTTTATTGTCGCACTTGAATTGTCGTATATACCTCTTCCAGGTTGTTTTTATATATCAATAATGGTTATTTGTTTGGTTATAGTAACGAAATTACTACAGTTTCTTTTTTCGTTTGTGTTCATTTCCAAATCGGCAATTTCAAAAATACAACATATTATGTGACCATTTTTAATGCATGAAAACCGCGAGTCAAAAAAGAACCTATTATCCTTGGTCACGCTTGACAATTTGTATTAAGAATTGTCATTTAGACATGTTTTCAAACTCCAGCGAAAAATAAGACACCACCCCATTATTGGGTATACAACTCCATACCACCCATGTCCACGAGTCACTTAATAATGTGTCAGTCACTCCAATAGCCGTATTTTTAGCAAGTGTTGTACATTTTGGTACCTAATTATGTATTGCTGTGACCAACAAACTTATTAGTTTCATGAAAAAAATGTAGATATTCGACACAAATGACAAATTCGATACATCATATCAGTCAATATAAAACTGACAATTCATGCTAGTCGCAATTAGTATGTGTTAGCTGTATGCACAAAAGGGTATCTGCGTCTCGCCCTAACACGCGTAACCAGACTAAACGCGAAAGAGACGGAATTTCGATTAGACACAGCGAACTATGGGTAAACACTAATGTACATTCACACACTCGCCGAGTCTGACCGAGTATGATTGTATGAAACGCATATTAGTGCTTAGCTAGTTTTGTCTTGGGCGCTCGCCTCGATGTCGGGTTTTTGATCGGAGTCAAAGGAATATGAAAGACATTCTAATCTATGCATTTTTCCATGATCATTTTTTTTAGACCCACGATTTTAAAAAAATACAACAGGTTTGGGGTGTACAACAAATAAACTTGTGACCAATAATTGATTCCGGAAAATAATATTTTTTTTTAAATTAAATTTGCATAAAACAAATTATTACCATATTTAAGAAATACAATTTTGAGGAATTAATAAGGATTAGATCCTACGCTTTTCCAAAGATGTCTGAACTAATTCTGATTAGTTCCTACGTTCCGCAAGTATATTTTCGAAAGGGTACAATTTCTATGTTTATTAAAATCAGAAGCCGTACCTAAAATAATATTTGCCAAAACTCGTATTTCTATGGATCATTTGAAAATACTTAGAAACTGCTTTATTACGAATTCCACATTACTTTATTACGAAATTATTTGAGAAAATTACGAAGTTTTCTGAACTGTATATACTGTTAATATTGATTTATTAATGCATCAATGTCTTGAAATGAAAATAGTTGATTTTCAAAAATAATCGATTGCCAAATACCACATTGATTACAACGTTATAAAAAGTCGATTTTCGAAAATAGTCGATTGTCAAATACCACATTGATTACAACGTTATAAAAAGTAGATTTTCGAAAATAGTCGATTGTCAAATACCACATTAAGTACAACGTTATAAAAAGTCGATTTTCGAAAATAGTCGATTGTCAAATACCACATAGTCGATTGTCAAATACACAACGTTTTTCATATTCGATAATATTCGCCGAGCATGTGAACAGAATTTATGGACGTATTCATGCCCAAGATTCTCGTCAAATGTTCACCGACACGTTTGAGCGAATACGTGAATTAGGCTTAAGTGTAATTAACCATAAAAAAATTACATCAATATGCAAAAGTACAGGAAGGTTTTTCCACAAATTTGAAGTATGGCTTAGGCCATGCATACATACACATCGAAATTTCCGATTTCTACAGACATGAGACAAAATATTGCAGTCCTATACATAATAGCGCTACGTATTATACAAGTCTAGATAATATAATAGCGCTTTCTAAAAAATCGTTTCAATTATATTCGTTTCTAAGCATTGACCGCTACGAAATTATTTAGAGAGTAATCCAAGGTGAGGTGGCTTATATTAAATAAATAACATTAAGATTCGTCCGGATAATGTAACAAATGTTGGAATTTTTTTCTTTTATTTTCACAGAGATATTTTACGCCATTGACGGTTCTTCTTTTGTCTCTGTTATTTTTTCGGTACCATAGTTATCTCGTAATTTTTTCTAATACCCCGGATTCTGTGAAAATTAATTTATCTACGATAGATACATAAACCTCGCAGTCTCTCATTTTTTCTTCACCGCATATTATATACGCAATTTTTAGAGTTTCGTACCCAAAGGGTCTGAACCGAATCGGAACCTGACTACTCTCACTCGATTTTCCGTCCGTCCTTGATTATCTTTTAGTTTCAAAAATATAAATTTTATTTGCGTAAAATTTGCACACAAATATTTTGTAAAATTGTAGATAATTGTAGTGTGATAGGGCAGAGACAAATTTTGCAAAATTTGCCAAAAAAAATTCTGTAGGGTTCTAATATATTCAAGTGACGTCAAAAAACAATTCCAACGTGCATGGGATAGGTTGTCGTTGGAAAAAGACATACGGTAGATTAAAACTGACTTTTTTCCAAACTGATCGGTTGGAGTTTGAGTATTTTTTTTCTCACGCATGTGAAACGACATACTGGGCAATTTGTTTGGTAGAAAACAATTATCGACATTTTTAAATAGTTTAATATACATACTATTATTTACCTTAAAATATTCTAAATGTCTACTAAAACCTCAATAGTGGGAGTTCTAATCATGCTTGGACGGTTTTTATATACATACTATACATTAATTTACATACTATTCTTTACCTTAAACCATTCTAAATGTCTACTAAAACCTCATAGTGGGAGTTCTAATCATGCTTGGACGGTTTTTATATACATACTATACATTAATTTACATACTATTCTTTACCTTAAAACATTCTAAATGTCTACTAAAACCTCGTAGTGGGAGTAGTAGTAGAACCAGGTAGCTAAACAAAAACAACATTAACCTTACATAAAAACGTTAATGAGGGTAAGTACAATACTAGTTGCTGATCACATTGATAAGTATTTTTTTGATATGGATAATTTCAAAATAAGATAATTATGTCACTCATAAAATTATTTACATTTTTGCTGCCAACTCGGCAGCGTCTCACGAGTTGTTTTTAAAAGTTGTTGTGAATTTAAGAAATGGATTTGATTATAAAGAATGAATATTTTGTACTGTTATATCAAAATAAATCTGCCATTTTAGTTAAGGAAAGGGGTTGTAATTCTAGAAAATTCTTATTTTATTAACTTAATTCCAATTGAAAAGAATATAAGTAAAAACTCCATCTTTTCCCTAAGCTGTATTTGTTCAGACTATATTTGTACCCATTTTTGCCTCTATATTTTTCTACTTTCTTGTAAGATGCAGTTTCAAAGTATCACAAAAACTTTTCGAAAAATGAGTGAAAAATTCAAAGAGTGACCGAAACAACGCGCTTTTCAAGTTTATTTTCACGACACAACATTTCATTGAAATAACGGAAACATCTCACAAGGATATCAAGGCTGTAACAATACGAGTTTCTTTAAAGCTTACGGAGAAATGGGTGAGTTGTAAAAGAATACGTGACCGACTAATGCTGAGTAACTATAAGGTGAAGACGTAACATTTACGATTTTATGATGGCATCTACTCCATCACACCCACCACCTTGGCCTAGAAAACCGACGATGAAACTGATGAACTTCTGATCATTTTTAAGCGTGGAATTACCAAAAATATCCCAAAAAATATTGTTACCATTCTTAATATTACTTCCAAAGATTATGTGCAGCGTTCTTCCGAGGATAAACTTAGTGATAACGAATAATTATTAAGTTACTCAGAATATTACAATTCAAGAGTTTTTAAAAAAAATTGAAACAATGGAAGTCAATTATGTATAAATTAGTAAGCAATTAAGTTAATTATGCTAAGTTTATGGTTATTATGCGAAGTTTTATCTTGTAGTAATAATAGTATATGTAGTAACGTATGACTATGTGAATTCGTTTAATAAAAATAGTTTTTTCCAATAACTGCCTTTTAATTTCATGAGGCGTCCGGTTTTTAAGTATACAAGCGTTTTGAATAAAAAAAAATCATTTTAGAATTTCACATTATAGAGTTAAGTGCAATCACAAATTAGTTTGACCACCTCATTTTAGAGGGAACGCTGTGTGACCTTGCAATTCTGACTTGGTAAATAAATTTATTCTTTAATTTAGCATCATAATTAAGTATTAGAACAAATATCAACTAATAAACTAAAATCGATATATTAATCTAAAATAAGTAAATTAAATTTGAATTTAATTATTAACGGCCTGGTTATTTTTAAAAAAGATAATAAATGAGTGTAAATAAAAAAACAGAAAAATGCAATAAAAGAAAACGACCAACTCTATTTAAGAGGAAAAAGGATTTTACCGCCAAATGATGGCACAGTGGTTCTCATCAAGGCTGTGTTTTTAGGGAAACCTACCATTAACTAAGTTAGCCCTAATGCAGTGATTTCTTAAGTTAGCTGAAGGGCAATAATTAAAGGAAAATTCATTTAATTTAAAAATTTAGCAATTAAGAGAAGGTTTTAATACACCAGATCACTCCACGGGAGTAAACAAGTGCAAATCAGTTTAAATCAATACGTATGTTCTTAAGTGAAATTATTATTATTTTGAAGTTTAGGGAAACCTTTCCGTGTCTGCAATTTTTGGAAATCAAACATTTTTATTTTACGGTACTTGTTTGCGGAAAAATATATACTTTTAACGATTTATTTAGTAATAAAATCAAATTGAGAACAATGGATATCTCTGGAAAGTCCTATTACACAAGCTTTTTACTTGTAACACTTTTTTGCGTTGACTTAATTTTGTTTACGTTTAACATCTGAGAATTTGTGTTCAAATCTAGAGATGAAATAGTTTGGGGAATAATATAAACTAATGGTTAGTTGTAAAGATAAAATTTGAAAGCTGCGTCGATCTCTTATCGATACAACACGAACTTTGCGGAGCATTTTAAAAAAAGGGTATAATGTGATAATTGTGACTTTTAACGCCAGTGTTGCCACATTAGCTATGGTTATCTTTGCCACCAATAAATAAGCAATTCATTAATATTTTTGTCTTTTTTTTTATTAAGTCGTATATTTTCATGAGTTTTGTTATATTAAATACGTTTCTCAAATCTCATAAATACGTTTTCTCAAATCTCTTTTCGTTAATTTTGGTTATAACTAATTATTACGAAAAAATTGAATTAGTAATTAGTTATAACTCATAATTGAAACATTTAGTCATTAGTTATTAGCAGTCATTAAAGGGTAAAGTCGTCAGTTTTTAATGATTAGCTATGATTAACACTTGGCCAACACTGCCGCATTGAAAATGTTAAGTTTATTTCTGTCAACCCAATACGTGCTCTCTGTACAGAGAGCTAGAATTTGGAAGTTTAATATGGTTTATTACTAGGTAAGATTTCATGTTTCTGCGTTGAACGATTTCTGAATATAATAATATTTACTCCTGCTGAGACACCTGACGTAATTACCGTATTTACCTCCATCTAATCACAAACATTTAAGTAGTGAAAAATTCCACGATTACTATAAGATAGCAGTGCAAATGTCTATTAAGATACAACCAAAAGCCTTTTTGAAATAAGAATAAAAACCTACAGGGCTGGCACAAGTGTGTTATTCCGCAGTGAAGAAATATACGGAAAATTTGATTAAAAAATGTGTATCAATAAATAGGCTTTTATATTGGAATTTCATTTTCTCACTGTTTTTAGGAGTAATATAGGATATACAGAAAGATAAATATTTAAAAAATTTTAAAAAATGGTCTTTTGTATTGCTGCAAATACAGCTTGCAACCTTCTCCATAAATGAAATGAGCTCAGTGCCTTCTTAATAAAAAGAAAAAACCACACCTTCCCGACTTATTCGCTCGGTTTGTTCTACATGTGTCTGCATTAGATAACTTCTCTTTACTTCGTTTATAAGTATCCTTAAGTACAGAATGCGCACGAGCGCATTCCAAGTTCTCAAGTCAGGACTGAAAAACAGGTCATGTGCAAGCTAAGTGTTCCGTGTCATCAACCTCTCACTTCAATATTAATAGTAGTGCACTCCGATTTTGTGCTTAACCATTTGAGTGCCGACGAGGGCCATCGTGCTCGTGCGCATTGTAACTAAATTTGCCACGAACGCGATGGCGCTCGCAAATCAGTCGCTGTTTAGCGCGCGGTAGGGGAGGTCGCTTGCACGCATCGCTAATTTTTTATCTTTCTACGTGTTACATAAAGTTCAAATTATAATATTATTAGTAATTACAATATAAAAAAGATCCAGGAAAAGAAAAATCTTAACCCATAATACATACGAAAATAATTCGAATGAAAATGATCGTTTTCAAATTGTGAAGAAAGGCTCACAATTTGGCGTAATGCAAATTTTGAGTGATAGTGATAATAGTGACGATAATTATTTTGCTAATACGGAGGATGTACCGGACTGCGAAAATACGATGTGACCTTGATTTCAGTTTTCGTTATAATTTTTCAGTTTTCGTTATAATGTATAATTCCATAATTTTCTTTGTATTTTATTATTCTTGTACAAGTTTTTAATAAGAAAACACCGAAAAAATTATTAAAATTGAATAATTTTTGGAAGAGATAGTTTCTTTTCGAGATAAGGGTAAATGATATCAAAAACAAAAGATTTCTTTGGCATTTTTAAGTATATATGAGTAAAAAACCATGACACTAAAACGGTTAAAAGAGGCCCATCTGCCAGGCTACGCGCCGCCGATTGCACTAATGTCGTATCACATTGCCTATGCTCCACGCATAGTGAGTGAGTGAGAGCCTCGGCTGAGCCAAATTGAAAATTTTGAAAAACGCGTAAGGACAAAAGTTGTTCCTTATATCGTGAAAAATATGTTTGTGCAATAAATTATTGTCTAACACCAATCAATAAGCAATAAAATTGATGATAAAAATGAATCGCGCTGGTTTTGTTTAATCCTGATAATTTTCATTCAATCTATACTTAATTACCAATGTTCATGAATTTGTTTCAGATTTTTCTGAACGTTCCTTATGGCGAAAAGGAGGGGGCAGCCATTTTAAGCATTTTTCCCAAAAAATGTTAAAAAAATCATGGAAAAAGAAATTAATATGATTGAATTTATGCTTTTATAAACTTTCACTTGATATCCTACACAGGATAACTTTGAAAGATTTTTTTTTATTTCCTGATTTACCCCCAGAACTTAACCCCATAATCAAGACTGTTCTTTATATTCCATGTCTATAATTTGTACTCTATCTATATCCCAAATTTCTAATTTTATGTCAAATAGTTCCCGAGAAAATCGCACAGAATGACGGACGAACGCCGAAATGATTCCATTAATTTTGGTAATTTTCCCACGGAACACCAAAAACGCCGAAAACCTATCAAATACGAATAGAACTTGAAGTTTAAGCACTTACAAACATTTACGAGTACATAAGTATACATAAGATCCAACTACATGCCACAAGTTGTTTGACTATTACTCGTAAATCGGTAAAACCTACTTAGCTTTTATAAATTTCATTTTAATTTCGTTGTATATGCTACTATTGTAAATACTTTTTCGATAATCAGAAATAGTTTAGTTCATAGAGGATGCGAACAAGTAACTAACAAAAATGACCACTTTAGAGCTAAATATTTCGGACATGTATCCCTGTATCGAAAAACATATAACCAATATTCATGACATACTCGTATAACCAATCTTCATAACATATAACCAATCTTCATGACATATAACCAATATTTATGACATATAACCAATATTCAAGACATATGATCAATATTCTTGAAAAACCTATTCAACGATACATTAAACAAAGCGGTATACGTAAATAAATCACGTCCGTTTTACATATAGGAGAAGAACCCTACAAAATATTTTATTTAAGGTTTTATTTCATAACTTTATAGGCGTTACAAATATGTATCACCCACTTTAGCTTCATAGCACTGTTGGTCTGCGAGTAAAACGGCTATGACATAAAGACGGACAGATAGACAAAACGGACATGGCAAAGCTCTAAGGGTTTCTAATTTGGCTACGGAATAATAAAAATCTTTCTTGAGGCGTCAATAGCTAGTCCCGCTGCTGCTTTGAAAGCAAACTTTTAGTAAAATCGTCAAACCTATTAACTGAATGAAAAAATGTATTATTTTGTTATTAGTTATTACTTAATAGATATTACCTTAAGAAATGAACCGATCCTTGTCTAACAGAACGTATTTCGTATATTGATAAGGCTCTATCCCAAAAATGTACTTAAAGTCATGCACACCATATACAAACTACAGAATATCAAATTATTGTACAAATACCAACTGATAAAAAGCCAAACAATATACCGGCTATAAAATGGCAACTAAACGTGTAGTCGCAAAACTGACTATCTAAATCTAATCACCGGACATGTTGACCACCGAGCTATTCAACCGATGCGTTTAAGGTCACCGCACAATGTTTTTTTGTTATTTAATTAACTGCTAAGAACCCAACCAAACAGGTGGAATTACTGAAGTCACCGTCACGAAATACTTTATAAATATCATCAATTGTATTCATCAACTTCCTGACATCAATAAATCAACAGCGGCCAACAAACACTGACCACGACGTGAAAAAAAATAATCTAGCATCTTCGCGATTCGTGAGAAACCCCGCCCCTTGACAATGCGGGCCAAGGTGGAACCACGCGTGTGCAGCGCCTCTCTAGAGCTTAACATTAAACTTATCTGTACGCACGTCTTTTTACTTAACAAATATCAGATTAATTATATTTAAAGTTCTACGCCAATTAAAAATTAAGCACTTAAACACGCATTCGTACGTCATAACTAGATTAGGCAATCGAATGAATGTAGTGTAATGTAACGTTACGTGTATACAAAGAATTGAAGTTTATTTATTTATTTGTAAACAATTATCGGTACATTACAGGCAACCTAGTCGTAACGATAAGAATTAATGGTATAACAAATTAAAACCAAAAAAGGCATATATTAAATATTAATACAAAGAACTATAGAAACTAACGATGACACATTTCTGCAAATTTACTTTCAATCATCATAAATAAACCTCAATCTGATGCGACCGCGATCAGGTGGTTGAGCAATTGAACACCGTGGGAAACTGGAGAGTTCCAATATAATTCGGTTCTAGGGGGTGGTATAACAAACAGGTGATGATTGCGGAACGCAGGAAATTGTCAGGTACGAAGAATGAAAGTTTACTCAATAACACAGGGCACATATTTTTTCCTTTTAATAGCTGGAGGATAAATGTCATGAGAGCAAAGTCTCTTCTGAGTTGCGAGGAATGGAAACCTAGCATAACCAAGAGGAAATCGGTAGGAAATAGAAAGGGGAAGTAACCAAAGTCTCATGTACAGATATGGAAGAAACGTCTTTTGCACAGGTTCAATCATTAAGCTGTACTTGGCTTCGTGTTGGCTCCAAATAATGGAGCCAGATTCTAATCGGCAATTCTAATGTTAAAAAAGGTTTCAAATGTTAAAGTTAATTGTTCAAATCTATTAAATATAACAGAAATTACATTAAATACTATTAAGAAATAAAACTCTCAATATTACTAAACAGACGTCAAATTTAATTGAGATTCATATATACGCTCATGCTTACTGGTCGTATTAAGTGTGGGAATAACCAGGTGAAGTCATATATCGTTAACTAAATGCATCTTTATTTTTTTAAGCTAGTGTAATAAGAGATTTTGTTAATTTATCTTACGATTACTTGCATTTTTAGGGTTTCGTAGCTCAAAAATATAAAATGTAAACCTTTATAAAATCCTACATATGTCCGTTCGTCTATTTGCCACAGCCCTTTTTTCAGATATCGTTCAACGTAGAGACTTAAAATTTTATATAAACTCTGTATCAAAATTTCAATATAACGTTCACAAATTTTTAAGGTGTCTGGCTAGAGCTCGGTTCATTTGGGTCGGAGACGGTATCATCACATAGACATTCGACTACATAATTTCCTTCCTTATCTTTAAAGTTGTGCCATTTAGTCGAGCGTTTTGTTTTTGAAAAGATTATAAAAACAACTTGTATAGAAAGAATAATTGAATTGAAAGATTTGATCATTATTGCCGCTAATCAAAAAAAAGAAAAAAGTTGGCCATCCCTAAGCCTGCTGATGTAATAATTGAATGCTCGCAAATAGTCTTCAGCTTCATTAACTCGATATATCCTTCTTTGCCAAGTAATTATCGACAATTCTGCACTTTACTACACAAAGTTTTGATACGAGCAATTAGGTAAACGTCAAATCCAAAAGGTTAACACATAACTAGCAACCAAAGTATTTAAAAAACACACCTGATTCATAATGACGCCCTTGTAAAGGGCAGATGAATAGACGATATTAAAAAGATTGGTTTCATAAAACTTGACAAAGGGACTACTATGTACGAGTAGTGTGAACTAAGAATGAATTCATACTAAATAAATACTATGAAATATGAGAGAAAAAACGAGTTTCAGTGGAGGGATAATTCGTTACGATAGGGTATATGTTTTTATTACTAAAATAGAATAAGTAGTAGCATGAAAAACGGTTAAAATAAGTATATAATACCTAGGACTTTTAATTACAAAGTTATAATGACTTAAAAACTGACGAACTATGATTCGCGCGAAAACGCTCCATACAAAACACAACTGGCTTATGACGTCACTGGCCAGTTATTTAGCATTCATTATAAGGGAGTTTATTAAATATTTCTAATATCTCGTTAAATATTGTGTTTAAACCTACTCTACAGTTTTAAAACATTTTTCCAAAAAATATCGACATCAGTCATATACTCTGTTGAGGCGAATAAAACGAATAAAATGTTTTGAAGGTATAGAATATAAAGTAGATTAGATTTAAGCAATTCGAAAATACTTAAAATAAATTCAACGCTTTTAAAATTGAATCACAACGCATTTAAATATTCCACAGCGCCATCTGTTATAAGATTCGTTATATTAAAATGAGTATGTTTTCAGCAATTGCGCGGGCGTCACGGTGATTATTATTTCTCTCGCCATATATCATGTACTTCTTTCATTTTATGCATAGCACGCTATACATTTCTTAAATTGTTATTTCATTCATAATAATTTGATAGTATTATGGATTATTTTGTAGTGATATTGCGACCAGCATTTTCCAGAATTGTTATACGGACATATTCGTATTCGGTGTCACTCATGTGTGGGACAATTCTATCGACTCTAGAAATATTAGAATCAGTTTAGTATTTCGGTAAAAAATAAACCTAGCTCCATACATACAATCGTAACACCACATACCCCTCTTTTGTTTTTCGGTAATATAAGGATTTCGGAATAATTTACAATTATTGGAATTAATTCTGAAACGTGAACCATAAATAACAAATATGTATTGTTACTTTATCATATTCGACACCTAGTTGAAGCTGTCATAGATACTAAAGAAGATATAGATAACGTAGTTAATACCAAATGTTTACTCTTTTGATAATAAAATAGTGCATTGCTAGCTCCGTTTGTCGAAAAACCGACCTAATAATCCTTATTCAAACTGGAGACTTTGTTCCAGTTCTGCATGTTTAATGAGTTATGACGGACCGATTGCCGTCATAACTAGTAAAATCATCTGCCTACTAACGGAGAATTGAAAAAGAGAACAGTACTTTTGGTACTCTTATTTCTAGTGACGAAAACTGTGTTCGGACCGAATTAATTGAAACATGTCCCGATATTAGCCACCAATCCCGATTTTCTGCAAGTTGCACCTGGTAATTCTACCACTGGCTGAGGTAGAGAAACTTTCTTTTTTACCAAATTAGTTTTACCTCTGCATTTATCCTCAATTCCGATTCACATATTGAGAATTAATACGCGAGAAATCAAGATAATGAATAACATAATTGCCTCATTGCCGTCAAAACATACATGACTTTAAATCGGTACTTTTAAGTTTTTAATTTTCCTTAAGGTAGCAACTTGTTGCCATCTTATAAAACAGGAAACCTAAATGAAACCTTTTGATTACCATTTAATCATATTATTAGTCGTATATAGTTATGATTTTTCACATGAATATTATGCATTAAACGGTTTAATCCACAATGACCATGCTTGCCTGATGTTTTCTCACATATATCGATAATCGTGTTTTAGTGGTAAAGTCATTTTAGGCACTACGCGAAATGATCAATCATTCAACAGATTATTAAATCAATATAAGTCGATGATTTCAAACGAGATGATAACGTAATATACTCTTCCGATCCCCATCGCGACCTTTTTCATAGAACTGAATTATCTATCCCCAACAGAGCTTTAAGTATGAACAATTAATCTACGTTATATCAAATTCCATTGAGATCAGAGTAAGGCTTAATTCACACGATATGGCCGGCCGGTCTCGATACACTCTTGGTCCAATAAAATATTTTTATAAAAGAAACAATGAGTGTATTCGCACTATCGCTATCGTTCAGATTTCGATCACATAATGCTCCGATACGGATACATTTCAAAGAATATCGGACCAAGATCGGATTTGCCGCGACGTTTGATTCTATTTTGATAAGTATCATTTCGAATGTACTGGAGGAATTTATTCTAAAATACTGTACGAATTTTTCTTCGTCGTTATTAAATGGCGATACAGCGTACAGTATTAGCCTTCAATTTTTCGCATTTAAAAATATGGATGCACCCGCATCCTATTTTTCTTTTTTTTTTAACTTTTTCAAAATATCCGTTCAAAAGAATAACTATCACAGCTAATTATTCTGTGAGGCTTATTATTTACCTTTTCAAAGATCCAGGATGGTTGTATCAGTAATCATTAAAATCATTTACATAATGTTTCTTTTTTAAATATAAATTTTTTTTGAAATGTTGGCCATTTATCCCACTTTTACCCTATAGGATCAGGATTTGTTAAGCATCAAGTGTTATTGATACAATTTAAAAAAAAAAACATAAGCACACGGAGAATGTTGTTGCCTGACCAGCGATTCTATGCTTCAGCAGAAGGTAAATTCAAGTTATATACTCTCATAGTTTTAGACTTAGTAAACAACATTACAAACGCAAAGCAGCTATTCAAAAACGGCATAGAGCCGAGCGAAACTTAGTTTATTAATAAAAGTGTAATAGATATACTCACATGTAATCGGCGTATTATTGTTGATGGAGGCGTCTGAAGAGGGGGCGGCAGAGGGGGCGGGCGAGGGCGGCGCCCAGATGGCGCAAGGTTCGCAGCCGGCGGCGGCGCGTGCCGCCTCACCGCAGCACGACCAGCGCCCACCGCCGTACAGGCCGCGGTGGTAGCGCGCGCTCAGCTGCTCGTTCGAGCTGCACACTGACGTGAGGGTCGTGCTGTTATTCGTGTTAGGGTGTAGTACATTGCAGAAAACTTACTGATCAAACTTTTTAGACCGATCGTTCGCAATATATCTCCGAAAATCAGATTTTTCGATACAATTTGTAGATTCCTCCCCATATTTCAGAACTAATAAATGACAAACATTGAAGGCAAATACAACATTGTAATTCTACGAAATAAGTTGAAACCATATCAAAACTTTTAATAAATATAAATGTTTTCGATTGTAGGATTCAAAACAATTGTCATACTCTACATTTACGTAATGAATGCGGTCACTGACCTGATCACATCGCAAGCGTAATAGTCACGCTACCACTTCTTCATGTGAAAGTTTCGACAGGATTACGAAGTGTATTTCGAAAAAAGTAACTCAATACAATTGACGTACAAATAAGACACTGAAAACTTGTGTTTGATGACATAACAAATATAATTTATTTGTAGTGAATATTGACAAAAAAATCTCCGTAATTATTTAATTTAGTCGATGCACTTCTTTAGAGGTGTCTTGGCGACATTTTTTTTTTCTCATATACATCACAACCGGCGCTTGCTTCGTGTGACCTTTCTTATACGACTTTCTGTTTGCTAAATACAAGTCATTACGTTGCGAAATCACTGACCGAATTTTAGGTGACATATAGTGAATGCACCCAGGTAACTTAACACTCAAGAAATGGTCATTATATATGTATTATATAATGACCATTTCTTCATATGTATTTATACATTTTCCATTGAAATGGTGTAGACAGAAAAGATGAAAGAGTTCCATATAGCAGTCGGCATTCCTAGGGACAACATTCTATTATTTTGATAAGTTTACGTTTTTCAAAGGAATATTAAATCGAATCAGTAGCCTTGGCTCTACTTCTAAGGTAATGATAATTTACCCTCAGTCATTATCAGTGATCTAGCCACCAATATACTCAATACTTTCATACCCTTTCTTTCCTTTACATTACAATATTGTAAGCATTGTCATTACTCATAAGTAACTCAAACACAAATAAGGCCTTGATTCAACGTTCATGCGTTACTCATTTTAGCAATGTAATTACCTTTTCTATTGAAGGCTATATATCCACCCTCGACAAAGCTACTGGAAACCATACACAAATTGGGTCTCTCACATGTAAGATAGAGCGGGTATATTTCCACGATAGTGCCAAGGGCGAGTAGGTCACCCCGCCCATTGACGAAGAAAAGGTATAAACTAAATTTAGCGTCGAATTTTAGGCGGGAGGGTAGATCGGCGTAACGTGAACGCCGTCGAAGCAGGAATTAAACCGAACGTGACCAGAAATGAACGTGGTGAAAAATGGGCAGAAAATGGCACCTAAATGCGTGACGTAATGTTTAATGGTTGTTTGGGTAACTTAAGTGATGACTGAATATCGAATTGTATTTGTTTTCCATTATTGAAGATTTTGACTTCAAAAGTTAAGGCCAGTGGAAATTATAATACTAAAAGTTTTCACAATTAAATGAAACTACGTGATGTAGTATTATTTCTACTTTCTTTAAGTTCTTTACCACGACCTAGGTTTCTTTGTATTACAACATCTTCAGGTGGGCTATTAGCAAAGATTCATCTTTTTTTTTATCTTTGCTAATATCCCACCTGAAGATGTTGTAATACAACGAAACCTAGGTCGTGGTAAAGAAATTAAAGAAAGTAGAAATAATACTACATCACGTAGTTTCATTTAATTGTGAATAATGCATTTCTACAAAATTAACGCCAAATATATTCAATACTAAAAGTTTTATTATATTAGGACGATAGTGATTGTTATTATTTATGATGGTGATCGACATTTTTTTTAAACATTTTTTGTCGTACTAACATAAATCAACACATAGTCAGTTGCCTAAAAATGCAAAGGTGGTATCAAAATAAAGAAGGGATAAAAGAATGTAGGGATGGTCAATCCATGATGCGAGTAGTGACTCAAGCTGTACTATTGCGAATGTTTCATCAAAAATATATACAAAATATATTGCAGCAATTGGCCAGCTGATAAAATGTGCGAGCGGCTGTAAACCCGCATCCCGAATAGTCAAAAATGAGAATTAATTACGCAGAAGCCGCGTGATACAAACGGAAGTGAGAAAAGTTCGTGAGGAAGTGGATGAACTCGTACAAACAGGTTAGCGCCATCGGATATTTTCTAGTTATGATTGTGAATACAAAAAGACGTTGAAACGTGCTAGTCTTACTTTATTTCCAGTTGGTTCATACGGATTCGGATGATCTATCCTCCTCTTGATCGTCGCAATAAGTGGAGATTATAGGTTTTAAAGTTTTTCTTACGCTCGTCTAAGTCTAAAAATTAAGAATACTGAAAACACTTTGTTTTTAATCTAAAAAAACAAAGTGCTGCAATAAACACTCATTGAAGGCAGTAATGAGAAGTATATTTTAGCAAGTATTTCGTTACGTTCCCGCATTTAACATGCGAACTTAATATACGGATACTGATTGTGGAAACTAATTTCAACTCATTCATTGACGAGCAGCGATTCGATTATGAAGATTGTCTGAAAATCTTAGGCGTATTTCACACGTCGATTATCCGTAATGTTTCTATAAAAAGACATAGGCCAATCAAAGTACATAGGCATGCAGTCAGTGTAGTGAAGCCGTACTCGCTTCATTAATCTTAGATACCGCTGAACTAATTTTAAACTACACATATAGAAGATCAAACCTGATCGATTGACTAACCGACATATTATGGCCAGCACCAAGTGCTGTGAACCGTGGGTTTTTCAAAAATGTATCCCTAAAAGCATAAAAAGAATATTATATGTTTTTCTTTCATTCAACAACCAAACTTTGGATGAAATGTTTAATTTCACCCAAAGTTGGGTTGTTGAATATATTTCTAATATTACGGATACGAAATTATAAGCAACAACATATTAGTCCTCAATAACCTGTAATTTTCCAAATATGTCACTGTAAAATTCAAATCAACCTGTAAATTTCCACGACTGCTTTCATCTCTCATTTAGGAATTAATAAATTTTTAATAATTTTTTTAAAAATATTGAAATAAAAAAATTACTAAAATTTACGAAAGAATCTTTATTTCTTTTGTATCTGAGTAAAGAGAATATATCCTAGCATATAAGAAACGATATCCATGTATGATAATGTTACAAATGTACGATTAATTTAACCTATTTTTCGTTGTAAAACAGACCACAGCAATATTCAGTGCGCAAAGCCATAATTTCACCTTTATTTTTAGTTTTTCTCTAATCTTACTGCCCATTTACACTGATAGAGAAACGCCTAACTTATAGTCGAAATAAGGTAAACTTTTATTTAGTATGTAAGAAAATTAATCAATTATTTTATAAACCCTTGAAAAATATATGCCTTAGTTTATGAACATTTAAAATTGAAATTTATACGCACGCACGCAGGCAAATATGCGACATGCACGCAGGCAAGCACGCGCACTCATACGTACACAAAGAGTGACCACAGGAACAGGTTTTTCGCCCGTTTGAGGGTCCAAAAAGTTGAGTATAGGAACAGTTTCTGAGATATGACCCGTGAAAGTGGACAAGAATAACTTACGCTGTACAAAAGATTGATTTGGAAAATGCGAGCTAAGGTCACAACATCGACATACGATCTGCAGACATTTAATACATTAATCCAAATGGGTTTAAACAAAAAGATTTAACATTTGTATTTCTATATTTAAGCGAGAAAAAAACTAGCAGCCACATTAGATCCGTCATATTGAATTTCTAAAATTTATCAACTCGAGATATCAAAAACAATTTCGAAATTATAGATTAGATGTACCAGGAAAACGTGTATATGAAACTTCAAATACCATTACTACGCTCGATTTAAACCCTATTCCCAATTATTTTGAAATTAATGTCTTATCTTACCTGTGGAGTCCACACTAAAAGTTAATGCCGCTAATTATCGCGTTAATGGACATAAGACATAGGTGAAGCCACGGCCTAATGTGTTAATTTTTAACGGCATTCATAATGCCGTTAAACGTTAGGCGACAGCCTGAGTTGCGATTATTTTGGAACATCAAAGAGATTTAGCGCGTTGCTTAATGAGCGTGACAGGATCATACATGTTTCTGCAGCAACTGTGGATTGAAGAAGACACTCTGACCAGTTGAATTAATATTACGTATTCTGTGGCTATGGAGTGGATAAATGAAAAAAAGTCAGTCAGTCTAACAAATTCAACCTCCATCTTAAAAATAACGTGTTATTTATCGGCGTTATTCGCTGAATGCAGGTGTAGCCACCCAATTTAAAGTGTTATTTCGTGGAATATTTTTACATCTTATTTATTACGATAAAGGACGTTACACGTTAACCTTTGATGTGGCCCCAGCATAAGATAACATTTAGACCACAGTTTAACCAAAATATTGGTTCCCCAAACGGACGATTTCTAGAGTCAGTCTTTGTAACCGAAATTTGAGAATTTTTTTATTTATTATGTAAAAAGATTTATGAATTATTTTGTAAAAGTGCCAAAAAAGCGAACAGAGTTTTCTTAACTCCATTCATCCATAGAATTTCGATTCCTTATATATTTGATTTGGCATTTTGTTTTATTAACCTAATGTTAAAACGATGGCCATACATAACGGCAGCGTCCGAATGTACTCACCAGATCGGATGGCGCGGATCCAGGCGGAGCGCTCGACCACCTTGGCTGCGACGAGGTAGAGCGTATACTCGTTGCCGGCCTCGATATAGCCTACCTGCAATGTGCAGTGTTATTAACAAAATTTCGTGGCTTGTTTTACCAAAATAATTTAACGGATTTTAATACAACGTGTGAATAGTTTAATTTGATACAAATATGTCCCGTACAAAGCACTAATAACATGAAGCGTTTGCAAATTGAGTTTCCATTTGCCATTTTCAAATTTTAAACCTAATTTACTTAAAAATGACATGCAAGTGACCTCCCAAAAAAATTAATAAGGGGTTTCTAATTTTTTAATATTGACTTCGAGAAATATAAGAAAAATGTTAGATACTAGCATTTAATTAGAATTTCCAATCAAAATTATTTCAATTAACTCTGTATTTACAATTTCAAGAGATATAGACAACTACGTAAACCCTACTTTATGCATGTTTAACAACACTTTATGCATGACAACCACTTACCGGGTTTGTTTTACATGTGTATATAACACACTTGCAACGTATTCGAAGCTTCGTCTAAGCCAATAAGCAATGTAATTCTAACTTCACTTTCCACTGGATGCCCTAAATATCATATACTTTCCTAATACAAAGTTACAATACTCTTTGTATGAACCCTCATATTCGTAACCTCGTTTTACAGTATTCTCTTACGAACCTCCCTCTAATGGAGAAATGGACAACGAAAGTGATACTTTTATCACTACTCCATACAAAATACAAACAATTTGAAATTCAAATAGTACTTGTATCAGTTTTCCTTTTATTCGCGCATATACAATTAGAACGATCGAGAGCGAAACAATTATTTTTCCGCGCCCCTCCAACTTCTCTCCTCTAAGCAGTCACCCTAGTTCTCCTATAAATTAATGACGATGGCGTCTCAAAATGCCTGTCGTGCGCTGGCAGACGGTCGCACCTCTATGGTTTAATGCATTCGTCTCAATCTACACATATCATAAAACAGTAGCGAGAAAAAAATCTATATATGAATTTCTGACAGACCCCGAAATAATAATTTTTAGAATTATTGTCTGAATGTCTAATTGTATGTTAGTCAATGAGGCAAAAACTAAATTTGATATGGTGATAATTTATTATCAAAATGCTTTTTCATTCTGACAAAAAAAACTGGTTCGAGCAAGCATTACACGAAAACCATAACTCTACGAATATTGACAAAAATTTCTATAGTGATAAATAATTTAAAAATATTTTCGTTGGAGTATGAAAAAATATAAATAAAAACTTTTTTTTAGAACATCGATCTCTATTCGACTTTAAGAGGGCGTTGAAAATTAGAAGCCTTTATTAAAATAAGACCTACATGAATACGATAAAATAGTCCCTCGCAGGGATTTGTGGGGGCGTCAAAAAAAATATTTTGTGTTTTTAAAAAATAAAACTAACAGAATTTAAATTTAAAAAATAGAAGTTGAAATAGCCGAAAATTCTAAATGAATAACTTTAAATGGGGATTTGACTAAATTTTTTTTATTTCATTAATCATAATTTCAAGGTACCTACAAGCTGATGAAGAGTGAAATTTTTTTTTAATAATCTTAAAAATTGACCGAGTTATAAAAGTTTAAATTTAATCTTTAGACAAGGACGAGAATACTATGTTGTGAGGTCATTTTTAATATTGCACATTATATTCTACAAGAGGAAAAGAAACATGAATATTCCCAACCCTATCCGTATTTTCAAATTTAGAAGCCTATAACTGGCTTATTTTTCAATCAAGTTTCGAATTTTTTTCAAAATTACTTTTTAAATAACTTATACTTCACAATATTGCCCGAAAAATATCAAAATTTATAATGAGTCAACTACCGTATTGTAAAACCGGACCCTACAGTTATTACAAAAAAAAATAGTATGGCTGTTACGCGCGTAAAATATTCTTTAGCATTTTTTGACTATATTTAATTTAATAATCAGCTAGAACGTAAATAAATTTAAAACTAAACGTATAGTTATACGATGTTGCACTATGTCCAGCAAAAAGAGCAAGCGACAGCTATATATTACATAAAACAAAACACGCCATCGTTTTATTTTTTATACGACATATAAAAGTATTATACGCTACACAAATCTATACTCATTGAAAGTTTCATTGTGATTTTTGATGTGAAACATTTATAGGCGCAGGTATAAACCGGATCGTTGGCGTGGCGACGCTTGCCGTGGCGACGGGTCGCCACGCTGTACTAAGGTATATATATAGTCTATATGTAGTAGAGTGTACGGTATGGCGACGTGTCGCCATGCGCAACCGACTACGCGATCCCCTCTTCACTCAGTTCGACGCTGTTGTTTACTACGGTACACATAACCTGTGCTTTATTATTTTTGTATTAATTGTAAATAAATGTTTATTAAATAAAGTCACCATTTTCTGTAAGAAATTCGTAATGCTTTGTTTTTTCATTATGCTATATTTAGTTCCTGTAATAATCTTGTCTTTTATGCATATTACTTGTACGAACACGATGTTTCACATCTGCCAGACGTCCCGTGACGGTTCAACTTTTTTTACATATTCTTACATTATGACTTAATTTTACATATTCATTGATCATTGAAATGCAATTACTTGGTTTCATTGATTTATTTTGATTCTGTGTTAATGTTTTATTATAAAACCTGGATATTTATTGTATAAATAAAAACAAGTAAAAATTGGTTATTTTCGATAAATAATAAAAAATTAAAATAAACATACATACAAGTAAATTATAGATCAAATATTATACCCATTTTATTTGGCATCATTGCAGTTGGAAAAAAAATGTTAGCTAACGGAATATATTTATTGATATCGATGTAATTAATTAAATTGACACGCTGTTCTCGAAGGCATTTTATTGATTAGTATCATCAAACATATTTTAGTTTAATTTTTTAAATTGCAATGCAATCAGCATCTTTAAGGATGCTATCGATTAGTTTTAATGTTTTATATTAATATAGATTAATTTCATTTATTAAATTGCAATGCAATCAGCATCTTTAAGCATGCTATCGTTTAGTTTTAATGTTTTATATTAATATAGATTAATTTCATTTATTAAATTGCAATGCAATCAGCATCTTTAAGCATGCTATCGTTTAGTTTTAATGTTTTATATTAATATAGATTAATTTCATTTATTAAATTGCAATGCAATCAGCATCTTTAAGCATGCTATCGTTTAGTTTTAATGTTTTATATTAATATAGATTAATTTCATTTATTAAATTGCAATGCAATCAGCATCTTTAAGCATGCTATCGTTTAGTTTTAATATTTTGTATTAATATAGATTAATTTCATTTATTAAATTGCAATGCAATCAGCATCTTTAAGCATGCTATCGTTTAGTTTTAATGTTTTATATTAATATAGATTAATTTCATTTATTAAATTGCAATGCAATCAGCATCTTTAAGCATGCTATCGTTTAGTTTTAATGTTTTATATTAATATAGATTAATTTCATTTATTAAATTGCAATGCAATCAGCATCTTTAAGCATGCTATCGTTTAGTTTTAATATTTTGTATTAATATAGATTAATTTCATTTATTAAATTGCAAATGCAATCAGCATCTTTAAGCATGCTATCGTTTAGTTTTAATGTTTTATATTAATATAGATTAATTTCATTTTTTAAATTGTGCTGTAGATTTTTTTAAGCGCGCTTCGGGTTAATTTAATCAATAATATATTAATTTCATTTATTAAATCTGGTAGTTGACTCATTATAAATTTTGATATTTTTCGTACAATATTATGAAATATAAGTTAAATAAAAACCAGTCTTGAAAAAAATTCAAAAATTGATTGAACAATAAGCCAGTTGTAGGCTTCTAAATTTAAAGATACGGTTATATACCTGTCTCTTTTCCTCTTGTAGAATATAATGTGCAATATAAAAATGACCTCACAACACAGTATTGCCGTCCTTGTCTAAAGGTTAAATTAAAACTTTTATAACTCGGTCATTTTTTTAGGATTATTTAAAAAAATTTTCACTCTTCCATCAGCTTGTACCTTGAAATTATGATTAATGAAATTAAAAAAAATTGTCAAATACCCAATTGTTGATTTATCTATGCCTATACCTTTATTTTTAATTTGTAATGTCTCAATTGATTTTTATTAGATACAAATTTATTCTTAAAACGTCGCAAAAATTTAGGGCTACAACGCGGACGAAGTCGCTAGCAACAGCTAGTTTCTAATAAATATCTAAAAATCATATTTATTATTTATCGAGCTACTAAATAGATATTTACTAATTGGTTATGGAGATGTGTGCTATCCTGATCTTAATGAAGAATATTTGTATAAGTTGGCACGTCTTCAAAATTTATGCATCCGGTACATCTTCGACCTCACAAAATATATATTTCTGAATACAGGTCACTTCTCAAATGGCTGAACATCCGTAATCGACGCCAACTCAACATACTTACACATCTTTTTAATATATTAAAAAATCCTCAGAGCCCAAATGATCTTACTGGCAAATTTAAAAACTTATCTGGTCACGGCCTTGGGTTACGATCTGAAAGTTATTACTAGATTAGACCCTACTTATTCCCAAACATACCTCTACCTCTTACGAAAAATTCTTCAGTGTCCAAGCAGCAAAAATTTGGAATCAACTAGATCCAGACACTAGAAAAATCACGTCCCTAAATATTTTCAAAGATCGAGTGATAAAGTAATGCCTCTCCTGAATCCTTTTCCTTTGTGCCTTTTCCTTTCCTGTCTTTCCTATCCCAAGTCATCTAGTTGTCAATAGTTTGTATTAATTAAACTTTTGTATTTATTTATTTTTTTTGTCTAATGTACTATAAATAATTTTCATTGTAAAATCTCTTCCAGTCTACCAACTAAATTTCAATTCCAATTGTTATGGTTGAGTCGAAGCAATAAGTCCGCCATATGTACTATGCATGAAAGTTGATAAATAAATAGATATTTAAATCATGCTTTAATGTATTAAATAAGATAGAAGGAAATGACATAGAATATCATATTAATTATAATCGATATATAAACGTATATTTTTTAAGTGGATAACATTCTTTTCGTTTAAAGTAATTTCCGTTTTGCACTTCTCCATTCGTTTTGCCGCCAAATTATTATAAGCATTATGGTTGGCAACTGTTCTTTATTTACGGATCGGAAAAAATTAGATGGATATTCCATGTTTAAACGATAGAAACGAAACATACTCTATAATACAAATAGCTGTTAACCGAGACTTCGCCTACGTAAAAATAGATTTGTAACCCAACTGGATATTCCGTAGGTGGTATTTTGCAATTCGGAAATTGGAAATTCGACGCTGCGGAAATTCTCGGTAAGCAGACGTCCGTCAGCGATGTACGCTCGTTCGGGTAGGCGTAGTTTACAATGTGCAATCGTCTCACTGCGTGCCCGCTGATATCGGCAGCGTGAACAGTGAACACGGACCACCTGAGTGTGAACCTTATTGTTAGGTCCACTGTACTCTTAGAAGGTAGGTAAAACAAGCAAAACGGTACGCCTTATTTCGTTATTTATTTAGTATTATGAATCTTTGTTTTGATACTATTAATAAATTTTTTTTCTTCGTAGTAGGATAAGTTTTATTTTTTGCATTCTACACGCAAAACCCTTTCTTTTGATGCCCATATCAAGCAGGATCGGGAATAAAAAATAATCTATCATCTTGGACTATTATCAATACCGAATTCATGAGTCGTACTGCATCATTATCCCTGCTAAAATCGATTTGGTAGTTTAGCTGTGAAGACGTAATAAATTCGATTTTCGAAGTTATAATATTAGATTTTTAACGGGAAGAGGCCCAAAAGAATTTTGTTTGCTTTTCAACATAATTTTCCCTAAGCGCAATATATCTATATCTTGAAATTAACTCTGAACTGTCAAAAAATATTGTTTCTTCTTTCGCTAAGAACGTGCCGGGGTTGCTTCTCTTAAGACACAAAATGTGACATTTTTATTTAATATTTCAATTACGATCAATGTATAGATTTCTATTATAAATTAAGACGATCGCATTAAACATACACTATGTTTAATTCTCAAGAGAAATAAGATTTTTAATTTTTTTTTAAATAGGCATAACTCGCGAACGAGCAACTTTGGGTACGCGCTGATGGCGTAGGATTATAGTCAATAAGCCAAAAAATAAGCTCAAGTAAGTTTTTACCTGTAAGAATTGGTCGAAACAGAGCACTTCCTGTGCTTGTTCCATACAAAAAAAATAGAAAATATATTTCCCTAGCAAACTACCACCTTTGGACAAAAACTTGTAATAACAATTATTCATAAAATGATAAGATCTATGGATGGGTACTTATAAAAAATGAAATTTTAAAAAAATCTCTATGTCCGCCATATAGTACTTTTGTTCCACCGGGCGTCATCGCGAATTTTTTTCCCTTTTACTCCGTTTTCAAATTTGGACAAAAACAATAATTGCTTGGATCCACATTCGAGGGCGGGCGAATCAGAATTCGAAGCTAACATTGCTCTTGAGCCAGTGCACTGTCTTGCAAAAATTAACATACCTTTATAATTTCATGGCTTCTTTCCTCTAATAATATTGCCTAGTATTGTTCGGTTATAGTAACATCCATTTCTTTGTAGTCAATTAACCTCGTAGCGTAGTTTTAAAAGAACATATATTTTAATTCATATCAAAAGGTGAAACTAAAAATTTGACAATAAACAAAATATAACTTTGCAATATAAGGATATATTAAAAAATATTGTTCTAAAAATTGCATAGTTTCACATTAACCGGATATTTATCTGATCGTATATAGGAGGTATGGATCCGGACTGAATATACTTTGAAAATCAGACGGTTCGTAACGTCACTATGATTATTATTTATAATCATAAATGGCATATTATTTTTTTATTTACAAAAATTAATTAAAATCAAAAACAAAGTTTTACTTACGGGCCATCAGTATTACTTTGGTTAACTTCCAAGACACTTTAATTTTCTAAGACGTTGTCGGCTTATTATTTTACCGATCGTACCCTAGCGACGGACGAGGTATAAGTGGCACTAACCTGGAAAGCGTACCCTCGCGGGTATCGCGCGGTGTCGGCGGCTGGTAGGGCGGCGGCTGGCGCAGGCCGGCGCACCTCGCCCAGCTCGGCCGGCTCCACCACGCGGATGCCGCTCGTCTCGATGCGCCCGCGCTCCTTGCGGCGCTGCGACATAAAAACGCAACGTGAGTGTGTGAAAGTGTTCACCCATGCTAGTTTTACATGATTAAGCTGTCACAACAGTTCTCAATTTTTCTTACAATATAATATTTGAACTTTATATTTAACCAGACGCGATACATACATCTTTAAGTTTGTAAGAGCTGCTGATGCAAAGAAATTACTAAATTAAGAATAACCTTTTTGTTTTTGCTCGGTTTGCCTTTCATTTGATATAAGGGTAAAGATGAATTTTATAGAACGATTTTCCTTGATAAAACACGACTTTCTAATCTCCAGAGTATTTATTCACAACACTGCTAGACCTGACGCTGTCAACCTGGATTAAACAAAATTGGCGCAACTACCCTAAGCAAACTTGGATATTCCCCCATAAATTATATCAATTATGCTGTCAACTCAGGGTTTATCTAGTCTTTTTTAGAAGGAGGTTTCATTTATTATAATTAAACGTATAAAAGTACTTGTCATTGAGGAAATGTAAATTGAAAATTATTTCCACTGAAAAATAAATTATTTCTCCGTCCTCATTTTCATTTTCGAGAGGAATCTGTAAAAGCTAGTGCTGTACCGATTAAAGTATCCCCATCGTGAAATGAGTCGATACATGTGTAACGATCTCTTTTAGTTACGATACTATTTTTATTGCGTTCAAAACATTTCCCATTTTTCACAAAATCCATAATAATCGTTTTGGAATAATCAAAGTAAAAATATGTGAATTCCGGTCGTTTCATAGTGTCAATAACATCTTTACGTAATCGTATGTCGCTCCATATTCTAGTAAGGAAATATCAGAAAACGCACGATTATTGTAAAGAGATTCGATTAAATTAGCTTTCCGCTTGCAAATATTTTCCGGCCTCCTAGTGTCTTCCAAAGTTTTATAAGCACTAACCAGAATACAAAATAAAATTTGTAATAAGTACACAGCCGATGGTGTATGTCATGGTTTGTTTGTATATATCATTAATAGAAATATATGAGAAACGTACAACGTAGTAACCATTTTTTGTCCTCACATAGTTCCATCCAAAATCTTTTTGTGTTGCCCCTACTATACAAACATTTTTTTTTATAACAAAAAAGTATTTCCTGTATCCCCTACGAAGAGCCGCGAGATGAAATAAAATAACCCTCGCGGACATACGAATGTTACTAGCTGTAGAATCAATCAAATCAGGAACTCATAACAATTAGTGTTTGCGTTTTATTTTGTACTGAAAATTATATACAATTATGGGAAACACAATTAAATTTGTTTTATTTTATTTGTATCAGCGAAACATAACACATTTTGCAGAGCTAATATTAAGAATAACGCGTAAGCAATATAAAAAATTATGATACAAAAATATTTAAAAAATTATGACTTTCATGTCTATGATTTTCTTCCGTAATAAAAACAAGGAAACTTTACTATTTCGTCATATCCGTTCATCCGTCTATCGCACAGCTTCCTAATTCGACAGTTTTAAGATATATGTGCATGACAATTTGCAAATATAAACTTCTTACTTAGATCTCAATTAACATACAAAAGTCTAATACCAAAGTCAAATACCACTCACTGACTGACACATCACGAGGTCTCCAAAATGCAATAAATATATTAATCTCCATATTCTTTTTCATAATTACGACAATTGCAGGTTATTAGAACTTCAATTCTATTGGACAACTACAATAAATAAGAATTTCTTCAAATTGATTCTATTGTTCTTTTTAGCATTCAGCATTTATCCACTGCGTAAAAATTTTTCTTAATCACGTTATTGTTACGTATTCTCAAAAAAAAGTCGAATAGATTTCAAAAAATATGAAATTATTTGAGACGCAAGGGTGGCAGTGGCCCGCCGCCACCCCCAGAAGAGATATTTATCATATCGACGGATCCGCGAAGGGGTGTCAGGTGCCGCGTTGCGGTACTCTCTCATGCAAGTGCCCGTTTCATTAGACGAAATTAAAGAAGTCGTACTTAAATCAAACATTTGTAGCAATTCCTACTAAAGTCCAGACCTCGCAAAAAAGCGGAAAATCTCGATAACCTTTCAACCTGACAAGTGTCGACCGTGTTACGCCAAATTACAGAAATGAGAGACAAATCAATTTATTATAGGCTTCATTTCCAATCAAAATGCTTCAGTGTATAATATCTCTACGTTAAAGGTAGTATCATTGTCACCAGATTAAAATAAAAAACAATTTTACAAAATATTACGAAATTATAGACAATTTTTTTTTTAAATAAAGTACCACAAAAAAGTAAATTATTACAAAAAATTTAATTATTAAATAGTTTATTAAGAATTAGTAAATTATTACAAAAAAAATCAGTCACTTCAAAAAAACTTTCAAAACACAAATGACCTTTTTTTTTAAATTCACTAAAATGATTTTTGAGTACCATTCAAAATTTAAAAACGCTTTGTTTGCGTTGTTTTTTTTTTTATTAAAAAAATAAGGATATAATGTTTTTTTTGCAAGACGTATGTCATAGCGACAAGCAGTACACGAGCTCTATTTATGCTTGCGTTATTATGTGAAAAGAAAAACGAAACTAAATTTGATTTCCCCAAATCGAGTTTCACACATTCCGAATTTTATACGTACCATATATGACTTATCCCAAAAGGACGAGAAGAGTATATTTAGACCGTACTTAACTCACTAAGACTGTAGGCGAAAGGACACAAGAATATCGTATTAAAATAGAAGAATAAAATTTTGGATCGCGATGTGTCTGGACCCGGGGAATGCGACGAATTTACACGTGTTGAAAATAGCTCCAAGCAGCATCTCGTGCAGCAAGGAATGTCCAAAGAATATAAAAAAGAGTTCCAAACGAGATAAACTGAATCCTTGTATCAACTATCTATTGAGTGCATAAAAATTTGGACGTATTTAGTTAAAAAGTATAGAAGACTACACACTTATCTAAGATCTCTGAAGACTAAGACTTATCATGTATAATGCATACAAATTCGGATAAAATAATTTTCATTTTTTTTGACAGAAAAACACTTTCCAAATTAGAAATCGCTACAGCTAAGCGGATGGGAAACCTAGCAAACATCTGAACAATAGTCATGCGATCAATTTTTTAATACAGTCGTTTAGCTTATAACAAGAATGCCTGCTGTTTGCCATCAATCAAATTCTACATTTCACCAAGGCAGCCTTCGATACAGTTTATAATTAAATATTATTAAAAGTAAACTATTTATTTATAAACTAACATTAATTAAAAATATTTATATAACCATATATTTGAGATATATAATGATAATAATTTATTATGGAACTCACAATTTTATCTGAATTTTGTATACTTTTAAAGTAATAGAACATATGAGTATATACTTCCAATGACTTTACGCTTCAAATGTCATACTATATTTCACTAGAAATTAATCTTAACAAAATTTCAGACAATTCTTGTATAAAAAATACAATGACAGTAATATAAAAAACCACCAGCCGACTTTATCACGAAATACATTTCGAATGTCTCCCTAGACGAACTCAGAGTGGTTTTAAATAAATATTAAATCGGCATTTGAGATATCGCCTCACTAAATGTTTTAATAGTTCCACACCGACGAGTAGCATACGAAGTTTTGCATATCCAGCGGAGCCTTTCCAAGAGGAGCCCTTCGTGTCTTTGACGTGTGCCAATTTTTTCGTTTCCTTATTTGCGGAGAAACCTCTGCAGGCGCACGCGATATCGACAGCGGAATTGGATACTTCGTATCTGCACGAACGCGTGGGCGTAGAACAAGTAGCTGGCCTTAATAATCAATTAGTAGACGCAATATTCCGAATAGTATTGTTTAGCGTTCGCATTTCTCGCCGCGGGGGCGAGCGATTAAAAAAGATTGTCTGGAATGTGGTAACACGACACAGTAATATAACAGCCTCAGATGGACTGCGTATTCGAGCATCACTTTAATATTTAAATTTATATTAATTATATAAATCGAAAGCGATGACAGATCCGATATCTCTAAATCGCTAAACGAAATGAATAATTTTATTCACCTGCAATGTCCAACGACACAATAACGTACTACTCACAAAATGTATATCATCCTCTTAAAGTAACACAAATTTATTCAAGATATGTTAGTTAGACTTAACGATTCTGAAATTTACTCTAGAAATATTAAATTTAACTTGGTAAGTGGATGTTTAAACGCGAAGGGCTTTGTTGATCAATGAAATGAAATATACTTTTTTACAAATTGTAGTTAAAAAGATTACTATTCGTTTTAAATTAATAGATACAAATTAATATCTCCGCCTGTTTAATGCGCTACGATCTATTTATAACAGTCAAAAGCCCAGATGTTCAATCCCCCACCTGAGGTTTAATTACCTCCAACATCAATGTAAGTAATCATTTGCGCAAATAACTATTTCAGTGTTCCTCGTTAAAGTAAAAGAAACGTCTTTATTTAACAGGATACTCAAATATAGATATTTAATTTTGTAATGTTTAATAGATAAAACAGTCAGATCCTACTGGCATCGCAAGGATATTTCTACTGGTATATGTGTTCACTGAGCACCGTACGTATATATTATATGTATACAAACACATGTATAGTAAAGCACAGAGGGTCCGTGCACATTAACCGCGCAGTATAACTTATTTACGAATTTATGATTGTGAATATTTACCTTTAAGCCGTCGCTATTTATCGCGTTACAGCGGTGTAACGTGAGGCCTGGCGGTCGCGGGCACTGCGAAGGAGACTGCGAGGGGAGTATGTCCCGACAGGAGGGCCGCGGCAGCGCTAGGGTGACACACCCTCGCGGTCGAACGCGCGCATGCGCCGCAAACGCGCGCACACCGTCGAATTAGGGCCGCCACCGGCGGCGGTATTGCGGTTACCGTTTCGGATTTTTACGGCGCAATAGATACCGTGAGTGTTGTACATGCTGCCCCAAAAAACCAGTACTTCGTCAGTTCATACCGAATATTTCGTCAGAATATTCGACGTGTAAAAAGAAAGCACATTTTTACCTATCACATCTTTCTTGGTAATTATTGTTTTTATAACTTTTGTTATTGATACGAGGCAATGGTTTTCGAAAGGAAGTACACAGAGAAACTTTGTTGATTGCAAATATCACAGTAGGATTTGTTTTTGCTAACAACGTCCACCTCGCAGCGGCACGTAAAAAATATGAAACTTTCGTTCCTTGATTTTTTTTAAACTTTCCTTGTGATCTTAGTCAACTCTAAAGTTACGACCAACTTCGATTGGCATTCATGATGAAGCCCCATCCTCTATGGTTTAACGAATTCAAGCGTGGTTGTACCAATTTCAGTGATGACCAGCGTCAGGGAGACCTCTTTCTACAACGACAACTAAAGATAGCATAAATGCTGTTTAGCTAACAAGTGAGTAACCGATAAAATTGACAAGGGACGTATCAGCAATTTCGGACAAGGTAGGCGCATTAATATGAGTTAATACAGGAAATTCTTCATGAACATTTGGGCGTTAAAAATCTTTGTTTTAGGTGGATACCTCATAATGTGACTGCAGCTCTAAAACACCGTCGCGTTGATTGGCGTGGAAAATTAGAAAAAAATCGATGGTATCACTCAAATGTTTTATTCGACATAGTCGTAGGTACGAAAGCTGGATGTGCTATTACGAACTCGAAGCTAAGAGGCAGTCTGCGTAATGGGTGTTTCTTTCTGAAGAGTTACCTACAAATGGGAAAAGGACCAAGTACTGGAAAAAAGATGGTCACCTTCGTCTTCGGACGAACTTATTATTCAACGATTTGTTGGGAAATTAAAAAAACAGTTACCGCGGACAGCTATACTGCAATAATTTTCTTCTTGTTTTGAAAAAAAATCAAAAGCAACGTGTCAGAATAGAATCTTCCTTCGAAAACGCCTCTACACACTCGACCAGACTAACGACCGAATATTTGACTACGTCGAGAGTAGAAATTATGTGTCTTCCGCCATACAGCCCCGACCTGACACCACGTAATTCTTATTTATTCCCAAGAATAAAAGATAAACTGCGAGGAATACGATTCGTGAACACCACAGAAGCAGAGACTGCCTTCGAAAAAACCGTGGAATAGACGTCCAACGAAGAGTCGACCGACTGCTTCTCCAGTGGTTCCACTGAATAAAACGATGCATGCCACGGAGATAATTTCGATAAGCGGTAAATAAATTATAATACGAAAGTAAATAGTAATACATAAATTAATTGCTAGTTTTTTATATTCTTAAAACTTTCAGCGTTACCTCTTGTATATGGATTCTAATAATTATTTCATTAAAAGTTCGATTAAAAGTTTCTATTTATATATGGTGTTTTCCCCAAAAGTTCTCAGTACCGTCGATTACAAAATTACCAGTACTCTTATTAAGAAACAGTTCCCGGTACTCTATCAAGAACCAGTACCATTTCTTGAAATAGTACCACTGATGCAATCCCTGTTATTTCGTAGTGTACATATTATTACACTTTAGTAAATAGGAAGTCTTAACTTTTTACAAATAAATATTATTTGACTGGGTACTGATCGTGCTGCGGCGGGGTAATCTGACCACAATGTTCTTGCCACAATCTTCGGACATATTCATGTCTGCGTATCAGGTAACGACAGACGATTTATAAATGACGTGTCTTTATGTTTGAACACTATTGTTCTACTGAGGCGGTAAGAGGCCCAGGATGCGTCGTTAGGGCTAGCATATCTTATTTTTGGAATATCAAGATGTTCTTCAATAATAAAAACATTCTACATTCTATAGAGAAATCAAGATATTAAATCATCTAAAACCCAACAAATGGTGGCATTTTTTGGTTGATAAGGATAATTTAATATTTGCTCATTATGCATCTACACACTATACATATATGCTATCAAATATATACAGACTGCCCGGCACGTCCCTTATAACTCAATCTAAATACCACAAAACAAACTCCTGGCTTGTATGTTGATATAATAATAAGGAAAGAATAGACTCGCAAGAGCAATTCCGTTAACGGTACTACGGACGGTAAAAATATTGTTCTCGAAATTAAAAAAAAATAGTTTCGTGAACTCTTTTAAGAATATTTTTTAAACCAAAGCATGCTCTCAAACTTTCGCATCGTTTCCTAAAATTTGTATTTGCCATTTAATTAAATTTCTTCCCCGTTAACGAGGTATTATTCCTTATAACATATTTCCACAAGGGCGATTCAGCTCATTATTCAGAATAATAAAAACACTTTTAAAAACAAAATTTTAATAAACTTTTTATTCAATATAATGGGCCGAGTCACTCCTACTTTGCGAATCGTCAGCTGATCTTATTAGTCTTTTTAAGGCCATTTTATCTTCCTGGGTGGAAAAGGATTTGATATAATAAATGTATTGAATAGATTTTATGATAAAATATTGAAATTTTTAACTTTGAAAGTGAATATTACGAAAACGTTACAGCTTTTTTCACATTCACCAAAAATACTTTATAAAGAATTATAGAAATGAAATCTATGAAAATATATCATATGGAAAAATACAGCTGCATGCATGCATTTTATTAAAAAAAAAAGAGCGCAATGAGCATGCTTATCTCTTAGAGAGTTGTCACACGTGTTAGTGAGCATAGTGAGCATTTTAGTAAGATATTCTTTAAATTCTCCATTATTCACATACCTCCATCACTCTATACATTTATGAATATAGAAGACCTGATCCTACGCTCGTTTCTAAACAAATCGCTAGTACAACGACAGAAAACATAAATTAAAACGTAGGGATATTATCTGCTATAATAATATATGTGAATTTTTGAATTTAATTTTCTATTAACCAATGGAAAATAATGAACAAAGAAAATTTATTTTTTTCTATGAGAAATGACTAAAAGTAAATGAAAATTAAAAGTTTAAAAATATTTTTAGATGACGTTTAATGCATAAACATACACACACACGCAGGCACGCACACCTGCACTCACGCGCCACACGCAATCACGCATCGCACGCAATCACGTACCGCACGCAATCACGCACCGCACGCAATCACGTACCGTACGCAATCACGCACGCACCGTACGTGTGCAAGCACACACCGCATACACGCAGGCACGCATGCCTGTAATCAACTATAAGCTTGTACCTTCGTACAGTAACGATAGTAATGTGTAAATCCTCCCTCGCCCCGCTATTAAAACGTTGCGGCGCTTTCATCCGCCACCGACCTTATTCCTAAGCAGTCAACTGAAAATAAATTCTTGTTATATCTATCCTCATATTCCGCTTTACGCCACGGATTCTTCAACTACTAAGTACTGTGCTCCAATCATGAAATAGTAGCACGTATGCAGTAAAATATTGCTAGGATACAAATAGTTATATGACTACATGCACAGGTTAGACGAAGCTTAAATACTACAGCGAAGTAACGCATATTGTCATGAATATAAGCAACTATTTATATGGATAACAGAATTCAGTCAAAGAGAAGGAGAAATAACAAAATAAGCAACTTGTGGTTAAGGATTTTTAAACATTACACCCTTCTGTTTAAAGTGTAATTTTTCACAATTATATTTTAAAAACTAAATGAAAGATTAAATTAAATTTAAATATCGTTTAGAAGTTTTAAGTGTATGAGTAAAAGTATAGTAATAGAAGTTTTAAGTGTATGAGTAAAAGTATAGTAATAGAAGTTTTAAGTGTACGAGTAAAAGTATAGTAATAGAAGTTTTAAGTGTATGAGTAAAAGTATAGTAATAGAAGTTTTAAGTGTATGAGTAAAAGTATAGTAATAGAAGTTTTAAGTGTACGAGTAAAAGTATAGTAATAGAAGTTTTAAGTGTATGAGTAAAAAGTAATTTGCTCTTTGAGGGTTCGATCTTTTGAGGGTTAACTTCTTTGAGTGGGATATTGAATTTATTTCTTTGATGGATTTTTTCGTCATTCATGGTTTTACTAGGACATGAGTCCCCGTAAACCGATGACATTTTATCAAAAATGGTTTGAGGAAGTTATCCTTGTTTTGTGACAAATTTCATGTAGGCATGACATTTGATTATATCATGTTCCATGTACTCTTCCTATTTAGCTGCTTGATCAATGATATCTCAAAAGTTCATATCCTAAAACTCAGTACGGATCCTTAAATAGAGCCTAAATAAGCGAGTAACTCCCGCTATCCGCTACTCTCTCCATTCCACAAAGTTTTTGAACCACCCTTGTTGTATAAAAATATTTATGTACAATTACTATTATTTACCACATGGTGATGGACCACCACAAGGACTGCACATTTTCTCAGGAGGCCCATCATGCCATGTTGCATTATGTAGGCCGAAATCACATTATTAGTATCATATTAAATTAAAGTTTCTAAATGAAACCGTCCTGGTCTGCAAGTTAATAAAAAATATTCGATGGGTTCCTGGTACCGTGACAGGGGGCTCTCCTAGTCATAGTACCATCAACTCATCGAAAGAAAGATTTTGGCCTGGATAATAAATATTATTCATTGTAGCATTGAAATAATGACTCATTCTTCGTCATTTCATTAAACGTGTAGTGATGTGTCCTTCCACTTCTGGAATTGTAAATATAAGCATCGTATAATTATCAGGAATCTGTTGGGTATTTTGGAAGTGAACAGTGACAGTGAACTTTCCAATGATCAGTCAATTAGTTCATATACCTAGAAATCTTTTAAATTCTTGATTATGTGAATGTAAACCACAGTTAATGTTGACTATAATTTTTCATTTTCTCAGTTTATTTATTTGTGCACAAGCTGATCATTTTCAGATAAAGTACAAAAAAAAAGATGAAAGAAATGTATAAAGTCTTTCGGCAGCAGTAAGAGCAGCTTAGATTTGCTAATAAACAAAATTTGTGTTATATAGTGAATTAAAATTGTGTCACATGTGTAAAATTTATGTTATAAATTCTGTAAAATTTGTGTCATATACTCCAATATGTAGTAGTACCCTTCTATGGATGGGTCTAGAAATTCATGTGGTGGAGGCAGCAAGGATGGATCAGTCATAGTTTTAGTCTAGTCATTTGTTTCCAATCATTTATCAGACTTTTCATCTGTTCAGACGCAGAGCTTGAACTGTCCTTTCTTTCTTATCCTCACCATCACACAATGTTTGTCGTCATCGCTGTCTGTGTCTTAGAGAATCCTCATCTGTGTCTTAGACAATTTCTTAATTCATTCACGGTTTTTGAAATAGCATTTTTTTGTGACTGAGTTTATTATTTATCCATTTTCTACCCTTTGAAGATTTGTCACTCATTATAATATTTATAAGAAAACAATGTAAATGTCACTAAAAGTAGTGGCAACCATTCAAACACAATAAAAAATGGACTGCTCTTAGTGTCAACGCATAATATTGTCTATCACACTATACAAAAACAATCATCACACTATACAAAAACATGTTTCCAATAGCCAATCTTTAACTTGAAAGCTTAATTCCTTATGCAGAGGCCCGCATGGAAATCATTTACTAGTATGCTTTAGCCCGCAACGTAAATCTCTTAGAAAAATAGACAAGCTTATCAGACAATATTATGTGATGGGCCAATGAAATGTTTAAAACAAATATAAGGTATAGGTGGATTTTAGCGGAAATGGGAATTTGACTGTTGTCATTACATACTTATAAAATTTTTTGCAAACACAAATTTTTAAATATTTATCATAAAAATATAATAAAACGAAAAAAAATTAACATTAACGTTCATTATTTAAGATAAAATTTACTTCAATGATACCAATATTCAACAATGGCACCAAATTAATACATCTACATTTTTTGTCTGTAGTTTACGTTTACGGTCATTACGCTAATTCTTCACCGATATACATATGCACGTATAGCAAATTTCTTTGCAATATCTCTTTACTTTTTTGATCTTTTGAGTTTGTTTTTTTTTCAATTACAAATTCGTATTTGTATTTACAATTCTTTTCACTTATATAAATTGAAAGATTTTTTTGCTTTGTTTTTTTTAGTTATTTCAACTTTTAGGTCTTTTGGGGTATCCTTTTTATTTAACTCCTACATTTGTATTCAAAATCATTTTTACTTATTTAAGCCTCCAAGTTTTTGGGTTTGTTTTGGGTTTTATTTAAATTTTTAGGTTTTTTTGTTTTTACTTTTTTTAATAATTAATTTGTGTTTGTATTTTGAATCTTTTTTTCTTATTTCAAGTTTTAAATTCGGTGTGTTTGTTTATTTAAGTACGTATCCTGAATTAGAAGGTTAAAAAAAATAGTTTGTTTTATTACTAAAATCGGTATATAAACTATCCAAGAATATATTTACAACGTTACAGAGGCCAATTCTAAGTTTTTTAAAAACACAAAGCCGAAAGTAAAGAAGCGTCGAACTGCTGTGCGAGCGCTCTGCCACTGACTGCACATTCAGAATTTCATACTTGAAAGAGTTTTAAGATAGCAGAATACTTAGGATTTATAGTAGTGTCAAGTTAAGTCCTAATAAAGTTTATGGAAGTGTAAATATGTATGATTCATTTATGCATACATGCCTCTACTTTGCAGCTTCTAACATCTACAGTTAGTTTCGCTAAGGTTCTCGATATATACACGTAGTAAAAATATCATGGTGTTATTGAAAAGGTATACAAGCCACATAAACGTAAATTCCATAACTTCCTAAATAAAACATACGATGAAGAATTGGATACGAGCAGTACTGCGAAGAAATAGTCAACTGCGAGCAGTGAAGATATAAGTGTGAATCCATTTTATTGTTACAGAATCATTGAATTTCTCAGTTTTTCAAGCGATTGCTGGTATTGTAATCTGTGGATCGTACAGATATAAGATAAAATTGGAAGAGATATAGACATAAAGACTAAAGTTTCAAAATTATTTTATAGTATTTGTGCGGTCAGAGAGAAATCAATTCAGGACTGTTAATAAACACCGGATACGAAGTAAACGGACGAATCGTGTTATGAGATTACTAGGTGTTAGACGAAAAGGCATCAACATATTTTGTGTACTTATGGATCTGTGCCAACGGTTATTGAAATCGACATACGATAACATAGTACAGCACATTTACTCAGCATCGGAATCAATATTCAAAACAGTCACTAAGAAAACTGTCAATGGAGAGCAGGAAAAGATTATTGAAGAAGGAAATATCGAAACTCATTTGAAAGTGTCCAACGATGCATCTTTGGCTTTACTTCATTATATGGTATAACAACTCTCATTGACCACTATAGTGGTAAAGTAATTAACCTTATTGTAAAAAATGCATATTACCACAGCTGTACCCTGAATAAGAAAACACTAGACGACGACGAATTTGAAAAGTAAATCAATTACAATCTTTTAAGCGCCCTGATCATGAAGAGAGAAAGCATTCTCTCAATTATGAAGATCTTTCAAACGATAACCTTTTAACAGAATTTTGCGGTTACATGCAAAATTCCAATGAGTTGTTCAACTCAACAATTTGGCTCATGCTTGAAAACACCTGAATTCTGACCAAAAAAATTTTTTAAAATGCCACTTACATGGCTACAGGTATGTTCAACTAAGAATATTCAGTGATTTTGAACGTCATGCACTTGCTCAATTTGAGTATTGGCCAGCAGTATAAAATGTTTGCTGATATCGCTAACGCGCAATGGATCGAGAGAGAGGACGCTTGTTATCTCTCTAGCTGCTCTTCAGTCAGACATTTCACAGCATGGAGGCTCATACAGCTCATAAAGTCAAGCAAATGGATAAGAATGAAACTTTTGAAGAAGTAGAAGGACTGATATATGAACATGACTGTATACGGACTGATATACGGATGTAAGAAACCAAAAATTGATATTTTTACCTATTAAAAATTTTAAAGTGCGTTTTTTCCAGTTTTTATTTTCATGACTTAACGACCTATTGAATCGAATAAAAGTTTTTTTCTTCTGTATTAAATTCTCTTCTAAATGATCTAAACATGTTACTAAAAAAAATCTTTTAATAATTATTACTGCACATTAAGTGCTTTTTTTTAACATTTTTTGTTTCAAAGCCGAAAAAAGTTGTAATTTCACAACTTTTTCTCCTTTTCCTTAATTCGCCCAGAAGAAAAATATATCAGAATTAATATTTTTTTTGTTTCAATAAAAAATTACAAGCTGGATCATTCCCACCGATTGAAGATTGTAGTAGCAAGACGCCCATGAAATAGTCTAAATCTACTGCAATTTATTGTAAAATTTTGAAAAAAAATTTAAAAAAATATAGCCCCAAGCTCAATGAGTTCATTTCATTTTTTCCCTTCTAAAAATAATCTCAAAACAATGCTTCTTTTTAGCCTTCTAACTCAGAGACATAGATTTTTTGGGTTTACTACTTATTTAATTATAAATTCGTCTTGAAATTTGGATATTCAGGGTTAAATTTCACAAAAAATGCCAAACAAATTGAAAAAAATATAACAAGCACTTTATAAAAAATGCTGTGTATGGAAAATATATTTAAAATAAATTTTTTTTATAAAACAATCATGAAAGAAAATAATTTTTCTTCAATGTCGCTTTCAATATATATTTTTTATTTAGTTATTAAAGATAACTGTAATTTTCATTGTCGCTAAAATGCATTTGTTCTCGATTATTAATTTATTTTTAAAAAATATAGCATAAACAAAGATTTAGAAATCAATTTTTATGGTTGATAGAACTGAGTCTTTTTGTTAATACAAAGGAGGGATAGTCATTTTGGAAACATTAAGAACAGGTTGGAATTATTAAGAATAGATATTTTTTGCATGTAATTAAAGAAGACTTTTCATTACACAATTTTATACGCATGTTGCATGTAAAATTTTTCATTGAAATTTGTAGAAATTAAAAGTGACCGGGATAAGGCATATGGGCAGAATTCTTTGACCGAACGCACCTCGATGTATTCGTGAATTTCCAGACTCTATTCTTTTGTCAAGTTTATGGTACTTGTAAGTATAACATTTATATTTAGTCTATAAAAATAATTACCTATTTTTATATAATTGTAAGAAAATGTTCATACGGTGAATTTGTTTCTACGTTCCTAAAAAGTTGTCATATGTGGTTATGTTTCTAAAAATCCTTATAATATCTACAAATTCTTATAATGTCTGTTAATTAGGTCACATTATATTACAGAATTTTGAACCCAGGAAATTCTCAGCATTATTTGTGTCTAGAAGGCAAAAAGTCCTGATGCTTAGTATTAAGCCGCCAATACCTATAGATTTTACTGAAGCTATTATCTCTAAATTATTAAAGAGGGGTGCAGGTGGCTTTACCCAAGATAAAAACGAATGCTCCAATTCTTTAGAAAGGCAACTACCACTAAATCAACTCATAGCAGTGCCTGTCATTGTTGAAGTAGCGCTTTATTTATTCATGATAATCTTCAATTAATAAAAAGTGGTCCTAATCTATATCAAGATTGCATGAAAAGTATGTCAGTGCTGATGCCCGTATGACCAGTTTACAAAAAAGGACTGATCGTTAAACACATCAAAAGCTTCTCAGATATCAATGACGATCATGAGAGAGAACTCTTTTGTGGAACTGTCTGATTATGTCAGTATAATAAATTGTAAAGCGACATAAATGAAACTGTAGTTGAAACTTCAATTGTGTTTTTCTCGAAGCAATTTTTTCAACTTAGTGGACATGATAACTGGCTATCGTTAAGCGTAGCCATTTTTTTTTATTTTAGAAATTTAAATTTTTTCTTAATGCAACAATTATGAGACAAAAACTGTACATATATATTTAAGAGGTCGCCATTTTGCCATAAACTAACAAAAAAGAAAATGGCTATGCTTAATGATAATGACACTTCTCTACTTTGAAAATACACTTAATTGTTCGGTTTCTAGTGATCTAGGCATGAGATTTCTAGCCAATTGAAGATATATTTTTTTGAGGAACCTTCAATTGGTTACTAACAGCTTTTGGCATATTATTTTTTTTTTAAATAATTTCCCTCTTATATTTCATGTCCTCAGATTAAAGAAATTCTTTACGATCCAATGAAGTTTAAAGAAGTTATATCTTCGGTTTATCATGTTTTTGCATAATTTTAGTTACCAAGTCATGTGGTCCCAAAACTGAAAAACTTTGAAATGAAAGGTTGAATAAGTTTTACAATTTGAATTATAAAATGTACGCATACACCTGACTAAATTTTAAAAGAATCTCGTTAAATACGAGTAGACCTTGCACAACCAGGTTTCTGCACACACTCAGGCACCTACAAAACATTTAAGGGTACATAGTATTTCTATTAAACTATTTACATATATAAATATAATTTTTCACTATGTAAATGCTTATATTGCCTAGTGTATCTTTAACATACCAAAAAATATTGTGTATTTCTGAAAACTGTGAATCGGAATAACAATTTTCCAGCAAACATTAGATAAACTTCTTCATTAGAAAAACTGTTCCGATTTTGACTGTCGCATTTTGAGTTTGGGAGTGGGGAACATATCTTTTGTCTATGTTTAACAATATTTCTATGGATAGAAATATTTTATATTTCTATCGATAGAAATATCTTACAGAAAATTCTGAAAGAATAGTTTTGAAATGCTTATAACTTTATCTTTAAATTGATACCACCACACAATATGAAATGATGTATAATTACTGATTAAGAAAGGGCTAAGAATGGAGAGAACACATATAAATTTACCATATACAGTGTATTTGCCAAAAAAGTGTATTTTTTGTGCAAACTGTTAGAGGGTATATTCAAAGGCAAGTGGTTAACGGAACCCTTTCCCTAAGACGCTTTGTACGGAAACCATTAGTTGTTAATCGACCTTGATTGAAGGGGGATGTCTTACGACACCATGAGTTCCAGATATGCAAAATGTTATGAAGTTTCATTTCTGTGTTTGAATCCGAAAGAACCAAAAAGAAATTACTACTAAACACCTGATCATATCGAAAGCATTTTAAGTGAGTGAAACAATATTTCGACATAAAAACATTCATGACTTGCCAGGTCATAGCTCTGGCCAAAAAATGACATAAAAGGTAGGTAGAAATATTTGACAGATATTTAAAAAAATCAGCGTCTATTATCATGTGGAGGGTAGACAATTTTTTAGTTAAAAACATTCAAAATATATCATCTAATATTATAAGAACTCTTATTGGCTTATGAAGTAAAATGTTCAAGCACAACCAAGAAACTGCTACTGCCCGACAAACATGTCAAAAAAGATTCACTTGGGCAAAAGAAAATTTGGGCGGAGATTAGACTGTAATTTTTTAAAATGAAGCTTCTTTTTGGGTACATTCATCTAATAATCATACCAGATCCAACCACACAAATAACCTAACACAGAGAACCGTTAAAACCCCAAAAAAATGTTCATGTGCCTTTTTCTTAAAGTTGGGATTTGCCACTTTGCACCCCTTTACAGATAAGTTGAACAATTGCGAATATGATCGAAATATATAAAGGAGTTTATTAACATCTGTTAGAAAATGGTTTATTAGGAAAAACAGAAATTGACTAATACAAAATGACAACAACCTAAAATGTCGGAGTTATATTCATAGAGTAAAAAAAAGGAAGTTATGTTACATAAGGAATTATCTGTCGCAGTCGCCAGATGCGAATCCCACAAAAAATGTTAGGGTACTCATAAAGTTCAAACTCCGAAGATTAAGATCTGGAATGTTAAATGGTTAGTTTGGCAGATTTGCATTATATGGATTTCTTTATCCCTAGATTATGCTATAAAATTATTACAAAGTATTCTTTGGAGATACCAGGCAATATATGATATTTTTTTTCTGTGCTTTGCTTTATACCAAATAATTTTCAAGTTTTACCATGACACACTCTTCTCAAACAGAACAAAGTTTCAAATAATTTTGTATATCATAGTCATATTGATAAGTAATAGTACAAGACCTGTATACATGATAATAGAATTGTAAAATACTTGAAATAAGTTATCATTATTCTAATATAGACTTAAATGTAGCATAAAAAATGAAGTGAACAATACTAAATATCAGTTAGCTTAATTATCAAACACGGAAAACCCAAATCGGTTTCTCAATCATTAAAACTTTCCTGTCTGAATATTTATTTAGAACAAATCATATTTTTGATACAGAATAATGAGGAGTCTTTACTATTTAAGAACTATTATAATTATTTTAAAAAGATAAATCAAATAATAGCGAGATAAATTCCACTCAATTATTCAGACAATGATTATCCCAATATTATTCACATCACAATTTTTAAAACTTACACTACTTTCCATTAGGAAACTCCTTTACAGGGCAGGGAATAACAGTTTTCATATAACTAGTGGCTAAAAGCATGTATTCCATTTCTTTTTACTGCAATTTTGGTAAATTTTAATCATTACTTACTGAAAGCTAAAAATAAATTAAAAATTTACTTAAAGTATTAACAAAACATATTAAAATTAAAATAATTTAACATAAAACACTCATATATTATCATTAGTATTGATTAATAAAAGATGTATAATTTTTATGTTTTTTCCTCTATGACAAAAACACCCATTATAATATAACAAAATCTCCCAAGAGTTATGAGAACACAAAAATTCCTTATAATTAATATAAATGTAGACTTACCTCTATTTATTTGGCAGTTGATAAATTATTATATCTCTTAACTTTTTTTTATTAACTTTTTTTATATTAATCCTTTTGTCAGACATGAAATAAGAAGTAAACTTTAAGAGTTATCTTTATCTTTCATTGTATGGCGTTCGTTCTCTCCATTGAGAACCTTTGCCAATGTCAAGTGTGGAAAAATGGCTATGCAACACTGATTAAATCAAATTTTGGTTATTTGTCGTTGTTGCTTGTTAACAAAAAAAATAAACTATATATTAACTATATAGTTTATTTTTTGTATTAAAAATTAGGTAAAAGGTTCAATAACATGAAAAAAAAATTTGAATTACAATATACAGAGGAGTATAAAATAAGCACGTACTAATAAACAAACAAATATAAAAAGATAAATAAACACGAATATAAATATGAAAAATTCTATATTTTGATGTCGTTCTTTCTTATATACTGAATGATCAATCCTAGAATGGGTTTGTTGGCAAGAAGTCAAAAATAATTTTTTAGACTCCATCAATATGGACATCAAATGAAAAGTCTCAGCAAGGATAGTCAAATTTTTAATGAGTCTGTGTTTGTGTATTGGCGAACATTATTTCAACTCTAAATCAGAAGACTGGATTAATTTTGAGTAAATAAAGTTAATCTGTTAACTGAATCTGCCATAATGTTAACTCGAAAATTTTCTTTGTTTTGAACCCACACAATATGGGTATGATGCATATATAACATGGGTATGGGAATAATATAACTAATATAATTATTTTGCAAACTAGTAAAAAAATTATTGAAATGTGACTAGTAACAAAATTTGCTTTCGAAAATTCTTTATTATCAATATATGACTTGAATATGTCTGGTTTATGAATATTTTTGAACTAAAAACATATCAATAATATGAAGTTTTTAAGTCAATATTTACCTCTCCATCTGTATCATAATAGGTCAATGCTTTCTTAGTAAGAATGAACCAACGCTGCTTGTAATTTATAGGAGTGAAACGCTTTTTATTTTGTGAGCGTTTAATCATGAAAGTTTGACAGATGACATCTTCCCCCTTCTCATCCTTGCCCGCCATATCCAATTATTTATCCTGAAATATACAAATATGAAGAGTTAGAAATATTGACACAGAAACACTGTCTTTTCAATTTTATTATGAAGAAACATCAAATTAAAGGTTTCAATATTCAAAAAATATTGGTAAAAGAACAACATGTGGGTGTTTCTCAATAGTCGATTTATATTATAATGTACTAAGCTAACAACGCATGTTGAATTGATATCAGATATGTTTACATCAAGTCTTTCCGCTAGGGAAATATTGTGATAATAACCCAATACTAAAAAACCTACTAAGGTAACACTACTGCTAGGATTAATGTCTGAATAATAATGTGCAACAAAATTTTAATATAAGCAATTCAGTCATTTATATATTTTATTTAAATGTTAAGGCTCATTTTTTAAAGTAATTTATTTTATTAAGTAATACTTACAACAACACAGTGGGAATTTACGAACAACACAGTGGGAATTAAAGATGATATTATTGGTTTACATAAAGTACAATTTCAACAAAGTTTACACAATGTATAGAAATTTTTTAAACATATAAACAAGTACTTTACAAATCTCCTTCAAAGACAAATAAGAGAGAGTAAAGTTTGTTTATTTGGGAATTATAACATGGACAACTTTATTCTATTATTAACGTAGAACATCAAAGGTATGTCTCATACTGCAATATTATATATACGAGATGATTAGAATATAAGGAATGAAGCCAACTAGCAACTTTGTAATTTATTTATTGTTTTTCAACATAGTCACCGTGGCACTCTATGTCAAGGTTTCATTCAATCGTACCACTAAGACAAGCAGTCGACTCTTTCTTGGTATTTTCTGCAGCCTTTTTGAATGCAGTCACCACTCCTTTGACGTCCTGGAATCGCATTCTTCACAGTTTATCTTTTATTTTTGGTAATGGATAGAAATTGCATAATATGAAATCAGAGCTGTATGGCAGACAAACCATAATTTCTAAACCCCACTTAGTGAAATATTTGGTAGTTCATCTGGCTGAAAATGTAGACATTGTCATGTTGAAGAGGATTCTACATAGTGGGAGATGCTCTCGAACTTTTTCTAAAACGACAGGCAAACAATTGCTGGTAGACCAGGCTGCAGTAACTGTTCTTTTATTTTCCAGAAAAACACAATGATCCATGCGTCCAAAGAACGAGGCAACCATCTTTCTTTTAGCACTTAGTCATTTCTTCAGCTATGTAGGCAACTCATCAGAAGGAAAAACCTACTACGCAGACTGCCTCTTAGCTTCATCATAAAATGCCAATCAAAATCAATCGTAACTTAATTGTTCACTGAGATTACAAAGTCATTAAAAATTGTGGAAAGAAAATTTTCTCGTGTTAAAATCACCCTGAGGTAATGCACACAATTTTTAAATCACGGCCGGTTTATAAAAACAAATGACAAATTCAAGCAAAGTACCACATTGGCTTATGAAAGAATTCCATTTTTGAAATGTTCATTTATTTTTTATAAACATAATTACTTATACCTACACAATTGTCATACTACTGTACACAATGATTGTAGTAATCAAACTTTTTAGATTCTAACCATTTGCTTTTGTAATTTTTTTTATTTCTGGTCTGTAAACATTACAATTAAAATTATTTAAGATCAGCACACTCAGTGCAGTGCATAAAGTTTTAAGTTAATTAATACATAATTAACCTTGATAGCATATGAACTATGTCGGAAATTCTGTACATATAACCTGCATGCAGAAAGACTTTTTAATAATAATATTTTGTGTTATTTACTTTTCTAATGTGCATTATAATATATTAAATATATCAAAATTAAAACACCTAAAATTTTAATTATGTTTCCGATATCTAAATGAAAATTAGTCTTTTTCGCTACCAAACTATAGGTGCAAACAATGCATTTGTTAAATTTGCACAAGGAAAAATGCTTAATTAAAAGGAGCTGAATTTCTTGTCAACATTCTTTTTTTTGTGTTAACACAGCTTTACATGGTTTATTATTCGATATTTTGTTATTTGGATTTTATTAATTTCGAATTTAGATGCCACACACTAAACAATCTATGTTGACAGATCTATAAATCTATTAAGAATGACAGTTTACGGGATTTGAAAAAGGGCTGTGTTTCAAAGTATCTAAATTCTCACATAGAATCTAAATTGTAATATCAGTAAAGAATAATATTAGGGCAAGATTTATGTAAAATATTATTTACACGTGATCAACAGTGCTCACACGAGTCGTTATCACAGGCGAGAAAGATTATTACGACCCTAAATGCATAACAACCGGCTTATTACAAAGGCGATTTTGTAAATAATCAAGTATACGTATGTCTGGTGAGTTGACATAGAGTAAGGTTAAAGTTAAAAAATACCAAATATATTTGTTACTTACCATTAGTTTGTATTAAATTATATGAAATTATTACACTATTGTTTCCGATGTTTGGAATCATAAGCTGACGCTAAACTAAATGCATCTCTCTCACTCTTTATTCTGTTCGCCATATCAGTCAGCGAAACATTACTCACACCGCTCACTCGTCTCGTTCTCTCACTAAACTATAATCGCGTGCGTTCACTACCTGCCACTGCTCGCCTGCCCACCCTGCTTTGAATCTGTCTGTATGTATACAAAACAGGTAGGATAAAACGGAAATGTCAAAATCATGGCATCTGTATAAGTTCACAGACACAAAGCAAGTCAAGATAAGCGTAATACAATCGCTCTTGTTAACGCTATGCTGAGTGTGCCCTAGGCCTTGGAGAACCGTTTATTGTATTACATTATTTACGCTTTATATAGTTACGTTTTGAAATAATTGGGAGTTTTATATATAATTTTATTTTATTTATACCTACCAAAATTATAGGTATATAAATAGGATAATATTATCAATAACTGGATGTTCGACAGATGTTGTCAAAGAAATAAGTTTAAATAAACCTAGCCATTGCTTCATCATTTCAAAAAGTATGAAATTATTTTTATTATTACTATGCCCGTCTTTCCATAAATAGTACCTATGTAACTTAGTAATGCTAGGATCACACTAAAGGCAATTTTTGACATGTGGTTAAGTTGCACGTTAATTCATAAACGGCATTCATAAAGACAAAGGACTCCTCCCAATAGATCGGTTGTGATCTTTGTAACACATAAAAATCCTGCAATCTATCCGACACATTGTTTAGATGCGAGATTTATTTTATTTTAGAATAGCGACACTGAGAGGCGGTTGTAACGTTTTCCTTTTAATAAAAATTAAAATCGAAAGCCGGTACTTTTTTATCAATCAACAAATTAATAGAAAATATGGAAAGTGTCGATAAAAACGTTGTTATATTATCGTGTATCGATACAATGAATTGCGATATGATATATCTATACAAAGGGAAATTTTGGACATCTTTAATTAAATATTAAATGTAGTTAGCGGGAGCTTCAAATAGGCAAAAAAAGTTGTCATCTGTGGTTGTCATTTTATGTGACAAAATAGCCAGTCAAGCATATTAGTTTAATATAGGTCAATGGGTCAGCATATTAATTTTTGACAAAACAATTCGATCGTCAAACTATGGTTAAAAACACGGGATGGAGTGATTTATTGAAAATCATTTAGTTTTCAGAACGGTTACAAAGAGAGCCTTGTTCATGGGATTCCTGACAGAAAGGTTATAAAATTCATTATATTTAAAACAATGCTTGCCGACGAATCCCAGTATTGTAGAGTTATTGAAAAAAGAGGCTTTAATGCGAATCCTTAGTTTATACTTTAATCTTTACTATACTTGCAATATCCCACGGAAAATATGATATATAGTTGACAATTAACACATTTAAGAAAAAAAAATTACATTAAATATAAAAAAAAATTACACTACGTTAAGGAATATGTATCATAATTAAGCTATTACCAAAGTACATCCAAAGTATGCAAAACAGAAAAATTCAAAGTATCTTATAACTTAAATGGCAGCCTGTACCAAGCTGGCCAATTTACCAGAATATTTTAAACGAAAGAAATGAAAATATAGTAAACTTAATTTTAAAAAATTCTGGTGCTTGTAACCACACGAATTTAAATAAAAGCATAAATTTTAAAATATATACACATTGATGTTATATGATGGATATTAGTTCGGCGAATCAGGAACAATGTCAGATTAGTATTTAAAACACATTAACATACCATATTATATTAAATGTGGATGTGAAACATCTAAATGTTATAAATATTCCCCAGACCCATTAAACCTCATAAAATGAAAGCGTAATGCATAGATTTAAAACATGCACCAGTATAGCGCCATCTATTGAAGAAAATAACGCCAAACATATATGACAATATAATTTTATTTCAAATATAAGTTTACCCATTTATATCAAAATTTCAAAAACCACAACAACGACTCATTAATTTAGGGGTATGATTTTAGCTTAGTGTGCGAAAGGTTCCGGGTTCAAAACCCAACTACATTTTTGTGACATTTCAAGACAGTTTAATGCAATACATTGATATAAACGAGCTTGTCAAATTAAGTTAGAAATAGCCGACAATACGACGGAGTGTACCAAATGGGGAAATTAGTCGGAAAAATAACATATGTGTATTATTATATTAAACCTAGTGGTCACTGTAATTTATTAAATTTTTAAATTCGAATTTTATTGAGGTTATTTTGTCAAAGCGTATACCTCTATAATCATGGGATATAATTTTTTTAAAGTTTGTTTTATTGCGTCAGCCGTGAGCGTGTATAAATACGTTATTAGAGTGTGTTGTTTGCAATATCTATGAAATTTAAAATTTACCATTAGTAACAGTTGAAAAAAACATATAAACTTTAATGCAATAAGCCTATTGCGCGCATGGAGGCGTGTGAGATTAAAAAGGGGTACAAAGTTTTGTCTTCACGAATTAATATATAGATTAAACTCAAATAAAATATTATTCATAAATAGAACGTAATTCTTGAATGCATGCACTTCGTGTGAGACGTGAACCCGCTCGGCCGATGCCAACGGAACCGATTTTGCACGATTCAGCGCCATCGACATGAGCGTGACGGGCTAAACGTCACCGACCCAACCGAAGAAAAAAGTTAAAGAAGTAAGAGTTAAAGAAGAAGAATTATATATTGTGAAAACTATCGAGAAAACTTATAGAACAACTTAAGATTATTTAAAAATTGTTTAGAGTAATTCGGGGTAATATGACGGTAGAGTAATATAGTCGAATAAGATGGCCAACCGAATTATTCCAGTATTCTTTCGCTTGATATCTTTAGTACATTTTGTTGTGCGACAAGCAAACAACATCTTTAGTACCACAGATCAAATACTTATAGAACGTTGACAGCGTGACAGCTGTTTTGGCAGTTTTCCGTCATGACAAGGTAGTTAGAAAGTACCATATCTGTTTTGTGGGTAGAAGTACGTCTGCGTACACGGGGATCATAGAACAGAGACCGTATCTGTTCTGTGAGAACAAATTACTAATGTAACAACCATGGATAAGTTAACAAATTATTAATGTTTTGAGCTGTTGTATTTTTGTTGTGTTTGTATTAATATGTATTTTTAATGAATTTATTCTATTGTAGTTAGTTTTTTATTAGTACCTAAATTTATCATGTTGGAAGTTAAAACGAATAAATTTAATTTTCGTTAATGTTTGGAATTTGTCATCTAGAAAGCATTACTTAACCCCAATATGACCCATCCGTATGATGTCACGTAATATTTCACAACAAATCTGAAATAAAATTACAGATTTACAGTATTACATTGTAGACGTATTTCTAAAAAAAAAAATAATAGAAAATTTAAAATTAATTATGTAATATAAAACACATTGTTTAAAAAAATATGCCTTGCCATGAACAATAAATAATTTTAAGAGGTTGGCTGTGTCGTCCGCATGGCCGCGGGTGTCGAATATCGAAACGTCTGTAATGAAATTTACCATGTATTATATTTATTCTTATTAAAATTTTAATTCGTTATTTTAAAAAAATTAACCTTTTTTCTAAATTTAATTTAATTTGTGTAATTGATTTTGTATAGAATGGTGATATGAAAAATAAAACTTATATCTAAGAGTTGGTGTGGTGATGTGGCGAGCGAAGGTGAAGATCCAGACAAGAAGCGCATTTATCATATCTTAAATCGGCTTATCACTTATAGTTTCCGAAAAACAGCCGATGATAGAGAGACAAGATAATTTTTGCAACGCTGAACATGTTTGCTTACGGAGTGAGACGAAGTCACGTCGTAACGACTAGAATCGTAACATAATTTGGCGTGGAAAACGATAACTATTAGTCCCAGTTTTTAACGTTGGGGGTAAGTTATGCCGTGGTAGTCGGACCAACTATCTAGTCAAACTTGATAGTGCGACGTGGCAGTCAATTAATGACAGTTATGATAGCTATACACGCTACGGTTTACCGGAAAGTTTTACCTATATAGGTGTGTCTATGCAGACAGACCGGAGCGTGTTTGAAATAGACCTGCAGCAACCGGTGCCAGATCAAAAATCAATAAAAGTTTTCCTTTTTAATAATCAGCTTTTATATCACTTTGTTCGTTTCCCTTTCATTATTTCTGTATCAATATTTTTCAAGTTTAACGCAACGCCTGTTAATGTCATTGCGTCGTCGTGTTCAATCGACGCCATGGTGAAACAAATTGAAGACCTCTCCCATACACTGTGTAGGTCAACCACCCTACGACGTGTGGTTGACCTACCAGGCATACCTGCACAGGTAATCCTCGCCGGTAGACCATAGCGTGTATGGCTTAGATCACCGTCAAAAGGTGCGTACCAAAGAACAGTTACGGCAGTGTGTGTGTACGTAGTATGCATACGGATCATACATGGCCACAGTCGGTGGTAGTGACAGTGTTAAGCACTGTCACGACGGCAACTATCGTATGAATTGTCATCGTGTGAATACCGCTTTAGTGATGTCGGTAAACAACGCTACTAGTACATATTAGTTGTTGCAGACGTTGGTTTTCCATAAAAATTTAATAGTTATTAACTGAAAAGTTTAAACGGGTCCCAGATTTTTAAAAGTATTTATTGTAATCGGGTTGTAGTGTTTTAGTTTTAAGAATTATGATATTTTTCTTGTTTGGTTAAATGTAACCACCTACCGGTAATGTAACCGCAAAATGAATTACAAATTAGTAAGTGACATTGTACTCGAATATGTGGCTATATCATAAGTACAATTGGATAAGAGGACCAATTTTTTTATTAAAGTGACATATTACGTAAAAATGATAAATAGAATATGATTTCTCTTTACTGTCTGAAAACATGACGTTTATCGTATCTCGCTCAATTTTGTAATACGTTAGAAAGAAACTACAGTAAAATCCAAAGAATCTTTTAATTTAGAGATGTGTTCAATGCCATTATAGAACAGCAAAGTTAGAAATAGAGCTAAATAAATGGTTATACTATTAATAACTTCAGTTGAGTTATCTGCGTATGTGCGACATATTTCATCAATAATTTGTAACTTTAATGTTACAAAAGATTTCAGTTTGCAAGATGATTAAATAAATATTTAATAAAAAACTGGCATTCTTAAAAGAACGTGGTCATATTACACTCAATTACCGTGAAATATATAATAACATTGTAGTCTGCCCTTTTGATTTTTTAAAGAAATAGTTACATTTGTTTTTGTTTTTAGTACTATATCTGTCCTGTGGTTTTTAGAATTTGACCATTGACAATAAAAAATGTGATGGAACTCAAGTCTGATGGAAAGCAAGTGTCACTACATCAATGTCACATTAAATAAATAAAAACATTGTATATGATTATTTTCAAATAAACTTTAATTATGTCTTCAGATACAGCTCAAGTTAGCTCTTTACCTTTACCTCCTATGCAATATATTAATCTGTATACAGATGAAAACGTTAGAAGAAATCGGGCTCCATTGCCACCGCGACCCATACAAGACAATTATTCAATGTTCGGGAATGCATTTAATGCTGACGATACTATAATTCGATCCCTAGAAAGTCAGGTAAGTTAAAACTTGTTTAATTTAAAGTAGGATAGCTTATTTTTAATATTTATTATCTTAATACTGTTCTTATTTTTAGGGCTTCCGTCGTTTGTATCCTATGCATTTTGATAGAAGGCGGGAACTAAAGAAATTGAATCATTCATTACTTGTGAACTTTCTTGATCTTTTAGATCTATTAGTTCATTGTCCAGATTCACCGAAACGGGCAGAAAAAGGAGAAGATTTGAGTTTGTTGTTTATACACATTCATCATTTACTTAATGAATTCAGACCACACCAAGCTAGAGAAACCCTTCGAGTTATGATGGAGTTGCAAAAACGGCAAAGAGTCGAAACAGCTATGAGGTTTGTATGGTTAAATAAATTTTATTTCATTAATTATATCTTTCAGGATTTATTTGCGTGCTCAGTAGACTATTTTGTTTAAACATTGCCTTTATTTAATTTGCGTGTACCTATACAGGGTATTCTACTGTCATATAATCATCGTTTATGCTTATTAATTAAAGTTTATATATACTTTACTCCACACCATTAATTGTTGGGACATTCATTCACTGATAATAAACATGTATGTACATTTCTACTTATGGCATCATTTCATGAGAACCAGTTATGGTTAAATCTTCTTAGCAATAAACTTTGTTTGGGAACATGTCTGAAAGGTTTGTATGGTTAAATAAATTTTATTTCATTAATTATATCTTTCAGGATATTATTTGCATGCTCAGTAGACTATTTTGTTTAAACATTGCTTTTATTTAATTTGCGTACCTATACAGGGGATTCTACTGTCACATAATCATCGTTTATGCTTATTATTTAAAGTTTATATGTACTTTACTCCGCACCATTAATTGTTGGGCAATGTTTAACACATTCACTGATAATAAACATGTATATACATTTCTACTTATGGCATCATTTCATGAGAACCAGTTATGGTTAAATCTTCTTAGCAATAAACTTTGTTTGGGAACATGTCTGAAAGGTTTGTATGGTTAAATAAATTTTATTTCATTAATTATATCTTTCAGGATATTATTTGCATGCTCAGTAGACTATTTTGTTTAAACATTGCTTTCATTTAATTTGCGTATCTATACAGGGGATTCTACTGTCACATAATCATTGTTTATGCTTATTATTTAAAATTTATATGTACTTTACTCCACACCATCAATTCTTGGGCAATGTTTAACACATTCACTGATAATAAACATGTATATACATTTTTACTTATTTTTACTATTATTTTTAACATGTATATATATTTTTACATTTCATGAGCACTAATTATGGTTAAATCGTCTTAGCAATAAACTTTGTTTTGGTTGCAATTGTTCCAAAATTTATAAATGAAAATCATGTAAAGGACTTTTGCTATTAATATAATTTGTGTAAATGAAATGTTCATTTATCCTTGATATACTTGTATAAATATTTTTTTATACCATTGTATGCTCCTGCCTACTGACCGATTCTTGACATACATTTATATCAATTTATGATAGTTCCAGGCTTCACAAAACTTGATTTACTTTGTTATATATTTCTGTCATTTTATCACCAAATTCAGTAGAAATGTACAGTACGTAACCCTTATCTTGCTTTCTCCTATTTGGACACCATTTAAAAACAATGATTTACTGTTTGTCTTCTTCAATTTTGCAGGTGTGAAATGTTAAAAGTATTTTTTTCGTGTGGCCTTTCCCAGATGTTATATCAGTGGAGCTTCCATATATTTGAAATTTTAACAGTGGCGAATATTCATGATTTAACATTGTATTAATACATTTAATTTTTAATATATGATGAAAAGTGAACCTACCATGTTAGAGAATTAATGGTTTGTCTAGAAATTTAAATTTTCCTGGAGTGTAGTTGCCTTTTATTCGTTGAAATGATCCCCTCACTTTTTTCCACTCAATGTACACATGTAAATGGCAGTAAATCTGTTAAAATATCAATCCTGGAGCATGAAGTATGATAATCTCATTAATGAGAAACATATTTGTTGTAATTTTTTACATGTAAAATTATGAACAGAGACAAAAATTATATATAACTGACATCAAAACTATCATGTTATAGTCAGTTATATGTAAAACAAAGTTTTATAATATCCATAATTGTTATCCAATAAAGTTATATAAATTATATCAAGCAAAAACCTGGGACTAAAATGTGGATAAAAAAAGTTTCTAGTTCCTTAAACTTGCACTAACCAAATAATGACGACTCGTATTGAGATCATTCCCCACAGCAAGTTTAGATACGGAATTGTGATATATCATAATAACTTTTGCTCAAGAAGGTTTTGAGGTTATTTCAACATTGATTTCAGGTTCAGAAATGTATATAATTTTTGTATCGACGAAACTTGTGCATGCTAATTTTGTAAATTCTTCTGTTGTTTGGAGTATACCATTTTCGCTTTGAGAGTTGGTCTTCTTTCTAATATTTTTACTGTGTAATTTGATTGTGTTCTCTGCAATTTCTATGAATGAGTTATAGCTCATAGATCTCTTTGAAGATATATGGTGCTGTGATCAAAGGGGATTCTGATTATATAAAACTCTCATATAGATGGAAACAGTGGCAATGTTTTCGCAGGTGTTCGCGGGTTATTCCCCTAAGCGACGCTAAACAACGTGCGCAAGTAGCATGTCTACGAAAAACATGACAAATAATTATGAATATTATTTACAATTCAATAAAAGTTATCTTTTAATTTTTATTTTAATGACTATTTTTCGGTCAAGGAATAACGTCTTTTTTTGTTCGATACTTATTCCTGGACATTGTGTTAATAAAACATATTTAGATTTTAATGTTATAAAATATTTTTTAGGTTTCAAAAACACTTGGAAAAAGTTCATGACATATTACAAAATGCTTTGCAAAGTCTCCCAGATCAAATGGAAACAGATTCAAAATTCATAATGCCAGCAGAAGTCTTGGATCAATTAGAGAACCAGCAGACTGATGGTGTCAATACTGATCCTTGTTATGAATTAGATAGGATGATGTGTAATATAATAGATAATATGAGGTAAATAAAAATGAATTTTTTTGTATTTAACATTATTTCATAGCAAGGATTCAGTAAGATATTTTCTTTTCATTTTAAATATTTTATACTGCTGTATGTAAATGAGATGCCAAATCAAAAATAATTCTTAAATAACAAAGATTAATTTCACTTCTAGTTGTCATGCCATATATACTTTTGTAGTATTATCATCCCTGCAGTTATGCTTAAGGGGCTACATACACCTTGCGAGTAGAAAATTTGCGTAAATTAAGAAAATATTTTGAACTGCACCTTACTCTTATAAAAACTTTACCTTACTCTTAAAATATATACTTTAACAATCACAGCAAAACTTTAGAACATTTTACCTGTAAAAGGTATTTTGTTATGGACGTTTGTTGGCACGGATTTTACAGTGTCCATCACTTTTACTGTAATTAATGTATATAACTTTTTTCAAAGTACATTAACAGCTTTCTGTCTGATGTTTGTAAAAATATAATTTGTTAAATACTGAATATATTTGGCATTAATTTTGTACCAATTCATTATCACTATTAAAAAATATAATTTTTGAAAATAAAATTAAGGTATAATTTTTTGCAAAGTGGGTGCTATAAATATATAAAGTATGAATTTTTATTAAAAACATTGGTCTTTTTAACTGACTCCAACAAAGGAGGCTCTTTATTTCACCCATATTTATGTATAAATGTAGGTATGGTGGTGATTTTCTCAAAATCTACCGAACTGATTTTGATGGTTGTTTTACCAGAAGAATTTTCACATTTAAGAGGTTTAAGCATATAAAACATTAAGAATCACAAATTTATTTATTAGTTATGGTTCAAGAACTGGTGATGGGTGGACTATTTGAATTTTCAGCGCGCTTCTTATTCAGTGGATATGTATAAAAATTAATTGTTTAAACAATTTTATGACTGTTGTATTTGATAATAAAGATAACTTAAATTTTGGTAAGATTGGTTCGTTAATTTTTTAAATATATTGGCCACTGTTTTGAAATTGGAAAAATATTTTGAGAAAAATGTGTTCGAAGTTAAAATAAATGTGTTTTTTTGTTTATATTATTATAACTAGGACGATAAAACATCTTTTCACCAGATGTTTATATTTCAGGAATGTATTTTTTTTGAGAATATGCCCTTCTCTTGTTGATATGAACCTTTCTCATATTCTTTTTACTTTTATCTCTCCAATATTCTATCAAATGATGAGATTGTTAGAGTCTTTTAAGTTTTAGGTATTAAAAAGATATTACCTGAATATTGGGAAAATTTATTTCTAAGGGTAACTTCAAAATCACTTAGGAAATGAATAGACCGCTTGAGTAGTTGTATCATTAGGGTTGTAATTTTGATAAACTTAATAAAAAGAGAAAAAAAATATTAAAAAAGCAGGTGTATGAAGCCTTTTAAAACATAGAAGGAAGTAATGTATTTATTATAGTAAATTGTTTTATATTTGTACCGTTTAAATAAAATACATGAAACTGTGAATTGTCTTTTTTTATTATTATAAGTTAGTAATTTTGTATTAATAGGACAAATTCTGTCCAAAAATAAAGACATTTTGTAGTATGATTTTGATAATATTTATTGAGTAATTTTGTTAAATTATTTTCTAATAAATTTCTTGTAACAGAGAATAAACAAAATATTGGGTTGAGACCCAAATAGGAATATATAGATTAAGATGTCTATATTGTCACATTATATAGAGCACTTTCGTCCCTTTATTTCCTTTAACAAATATTTTCATTAATACCTACTTAGCACAAGATTGGATTTTTACAATTTTGACTCTGGACATCAATAAAATTTCTGGTATTATTTTTTTATTAAAATAATAGCGATTTGTTTTTAATCTTTAACAAAATCTATATTTAAAGATTAAAAGACAGATCACTTAATATTTCCTAACCTTGTATGGGTAATACAATAGTTAGGAAAACTGAAATATGTCTAGGTATGCAAACAAAAGTGATCAATATGAATAGAGCAAAGTATTTAAGTACAAAACAACACATGTATAAGAGAATGGTGAAATTTTTTTTAAAATAAGTGCTACTTTCAAGTTCACAATATTCGTATGTCGTCGCCGTGGTGTTGGATTAATCATAAGGTATACAGCCTTAGATGGAGTGGGGCACTGCAGTATCAGGGTTCGATTCCTGACCGCTTGTCGAGTGGGGTTGGCTGTAAGAGATTGCTCTCTTAGTAATAAGTCTGTTTTATTATCAACTCTACATTAAAGTACATATTCTATGTACAATCCTTGCTGGTGGTACTTACTAGTTTGAAATTTGTTTTTTTTTTGTTACCTAACAACTCTTCAACGAAGCAAAGAATCTCCTCTCAACTTGTTTGACAGAGTTCTAATTAAAAAACCCCTATGATGGATGAATACTGTTTTGGTTAATTTTAGTATGTCCCATGACAAACGGACACAAAAATGATTTTATAAGTGTTTTATTTGGTCAATTTTAGCATGGAACACTTAAAAAGTTCAAAGTGAATTTGGTTGGAATATTCTTGTCTTGCCAAGGGTTAAATTTAACATGCATAGTGGCGAAGTACCACAAAGCCTGTTATGGATGGAATGTTAACTCGATCATGTTAAAGTGGCTGAACAGACTAATACTCGATATAGTTTATGATTCTTGACTCGAGAAACGACATAATTCTTGTAGTATGAAATCCTGTTTTTCCTCAATAACAAAAATTTAACATTGTAACGTGTCTACAAATAGCACAATTGTATAATAATTCAATTGTTTAACTGCCTTGAGAGCCCAAACCGAGTTTTTGATGAATACGGAAAATCATTTAGATAGGATCTTCTCTATGAAAAAGTTTGGCTGCTAATTTCATTATAAAGTATTTATGAAATTATTCCAAAAAAAGATATTCAAATATCGATTATTAAAATATCTGACTTCTTAGTATTTATGATTTTGTGTCAATGATTCCGAGACTTGAACTTGTACTATTATCTAGTTTCTCTATATTAACTTTAGAGAATTACGAATAAAGAAATAGTTAAATAACTGGTATAGCAAGAATATTTTCAGGCTTTTCTCAAAATTATAAGACAAAAATTATATTTTGATTTGAGTTTTTATTATGAGGAAATAATTTATTTTCTGATAAAAAATATGTTTTAAACTTATTTTCAGTCATACGTACATATAAAACATTATATAACAGAACCTCCTTCTGTGAAATAATACTTCTACCACTCAATATTTAAATAAAGTGCTTGCACCGTGGGTGTGTACTTTTATGCTTAAGTTTCACGTTAATGATGATATAATGTATCTTGGGAATGGAACAACATATGAAAAAATTGTATACTCATTTTATTTTGTACTCAAAAACTTAAAGAAGCAACTTCCTATATCAATTTAAGAACTTAATCTTGCAACTGAGAATTATTTTACTACTTCTATAAATAAAACATTGACCAGAGGATGAGTGAAATTAAATTTATTTGAAAATTATACAGTAGTTATAAATAAAATCTGCACACTGAGGAGTAGAAAAGCAATAAAAATAAACAGCAACTGCAAGGTCTGCATTCACCCCCTTCTTCATTGAAAGAAATTACCTCTTGGAATTTGCTACACCTCTGTAGTTCCGTTCTTTACAAGATTCAAATTAATATGTAGTACTTACCCATGGTAAACAATGATTTCCACACCATACTCCGCAAATTATAAATCAGGTTACCGATTGTAAATATTCTAGGTTCAAATAAACTGTTATTTAATTACATACAGGAATGTACACTCATATGTACGGTTAATCATTTGACTTTTCATTAATATTCCACATAAATCTGTGATGGTTTTAATTATATTGTATTGACTATTTTGACTTACCTTTGTCTCCAATTTAAATGCCAGTGAAATCAACAGCTGCTGCTAAGGAGATTACTTTTACCTAGTATTATATATTATCCATGCTGCAACATCTGCCTGTAAAATAGTAAAACTAATAGACAAACCACCTCACAATTCAGAATAGAAACATTGCAATATCCTGTAGTAGATTTCATCACCTTGCACTTTGCTTAGGCAGTACTAGTTAGATCCGAAGCCATGGAACAGCACAATTCAAGACTAAACAACAAAAAATCTGACCAATTATTATCTGTTCGTTTCTTGCATTCGCAGCAGGATCTCTGAAAAAATACTGAATACTATACATAAATATTTAGTTAGGGAATAGGATGACTAGAGAGTAGTGCGGAGTAGGTGAGGAAAAGGAAGAAAGAGCAGGTAAAGGAAATGAATCTCTTCAAAGATGCATCTATTGTTCACTAAGATGCTTTAAGCCTTTGGCTTTTTTTGGCAGTTTTCAATTAATTAGGTCTTCATTGAACACTTTTCATCACTTCATCAGATGATCAATATTTTTCAATTAATAATTTCTCCTTCTGAAAGGGCCACCGCCACTCCTGGATCCATTTCTGAAATCACGTCTTCCACTATTGGCACCACCTCTGAATCCATATCCGCCACCTGAGTATCTACCGCCGCCTGTTACTTTATTGCTATATTTTCCGGAAGGTGGAGTGTACATTTTCATATTGGAGGATCGTTCATTCCGTGATCTCTTTTCGGGTGACGCTTTATCGTCATCATTTTTGTCAAATGTTATTGGTACATGGCGTTTATTGCTAGCGGACTTTTGCTCATCAGAATTTTCTCGTGTTGACTTAACTCCTTTGTCCTATAAATGTAATGAATTGTTAATAAGTTAGTCTATAAAACGAAACACGTTAAACAATTTAAATATCTGTAATATACTTACAGGTTTCTCCACATGCTTTGTCTGAAATGATAGTTGCACTTTACTTTTGAAGCTGGGAGGTGAACGGAATAAATCTTTAATTATTGTGTTTATATTGGAAGTTGTTTTCAATGCGACTAATTTGATTTGGTTTTCTTCCGATTTTAAATCATCTTCTTTCTTTCCCTGGAAAAATTTATTTAATATACATATTAATCTTATTATGCTGTAACATTTTTTGACATTTTTTTAGTAGCAAAGAAGTATTATGATATTAATAATTGTATTATTGTTATTAATATTTTTAATTGTATGGCAATACTAGAGCATCGTTCAATTATATTCAGTTAAACTATTGCGTTCTCTTAGTTGTATTCTTACCTGTGTTACTTCTTTTAGTTTCTTTATATAGCCTTGTGTTAAGCGGGCTGTATATTGCAGCCTTAGCCTCAATGTTTTTAGCTTTCCAGGGTCAGCAGCGAGAGCATCTGGGGCACGTCTCCCAAGGGAATGTAGGGCAAACAGGGTGCATTCAACATGGGAAAATTGTAAGGAGGGAATTGGAGACGTGCCAGGTTGTGATTCTGAATCGGTGTTAGTTTCAAGTGACGTGTCTTCTGTTGGGGCTTCTGGCAAATAACCCTACAAAAGTAAATTGTTTGAATTATGCTTAAACAAGTTGATTATTTATGTACCAAGTCAAATATACTTTTTATTATGCCAAAGGGTTATTTAAATGTTATACAAGTACATGGTTACAAAACATCACTATCTGCTCTGTAATTATAGAATGATTTAACATATCACATATGCAAAAATAATCATTAGTGTATAGTAATTATCAATTAATTTTATAGGCAAGATTAGCTATAAATATGGTAAAGTTAGTAAATCTGTGGTAATGTGATATTGTTGTTGCATAAATGATTTTATCCTTTGAACACATTATCATAATCAAAATAAATTTATTTACTTACAAGTAGACAGTTGTAAACAACTTCAATTTTTTCCTGAGGTTTCTCCAGTTCTCCACAGTATTCTGATAGTTCTGCAAATAATTTCAGGAGTTCCAATTTTGGATCGCTAGCTTCTTCTCCAGAAGTAACTACTTGGTCTAATTTTGGCAGAACATGCTCACAAAAAAAGTTAATAAAGGGTGTAGAATCGACTTGTGCCTAGAAAAAGTGAAGACTTTTTATAACATAAGTTTTATTAATTTTTAGAAAAAATGTTGAAATGAGTCAAAAATGTTTATCTATTATTGCAATAATTGACTTAGATTTTTTGCTGTCAGAAGCATGGCTAAATTGAATTCAAAATTATAAGTAAAATCCAGCATAGATAAATTTTAATTTTTAATATAACAAATTATCTTATTTTTACTTCAATGTCAGAATTTTGTGTGCACAGCGGTAAAAATAATCAGAGTAGCTTAGAAGGAGAAACATAAAAAAAAGAAACCTTATTACAACTTGTATCCAGTCAACTATTAATAAATAATTACCGAAAAGTAAGGTAGGGCATGGGATGAACATTGAATTAATCTGTCAACATATTCTGGTTCTTGAGGCTGCCAATCGTCACCTGTAAGTACTTGGGCTGCTACCAATGACACTAGTTCCTTTCTTCCAAGAGGAGTTTTTCCTAGTTTAGTCCAACTTAGTAATTCCATTATATGTTCGAATTCCTCAGCAGTAACGTCCTAGTATAATGACAAAGTTCAATCTATATTACAAGTATTCTAATTAATGATTGACTAATCTACATAACTATATAGACTACTTAATTGTTGAATATATTTGGCGTTAATTTTGTAGAAATTCATTATTCACAATTAAATGAAACTATGTGATTTAGTATTATTTCTACTTTCTTTCAGTTCTTTACCACAACCTAGGTTTCGTTGCATTACAACATCTTCAGGTGGGTTATTAGCAAAGATCTTTATAATAACCCACCTGAAGATGTAATACAATGAAACCTAGGTCGTGGTAAAGAACTTAAAGATAGTAGAAATAATACATCACATAGTTTCATTTAATTGTGTGTAAAAGTTTTATTTACTAATTTCAAGTAATGCCAAATTTTGATGGCATATAATGATACCCATGGCATTCCAGTCGTTTAGAAGGAAGCGTCCTAGATTATATATTGAATCAGCTGGCATGCTTCTCATTCAATATTTGAGAAACTAAACAATAAACAATTTTTTCAGGCTTAATTTTTTAAATTTTAAAGCAGAAGATGCATATTACCAATAGATATTTTTCAGTATTACCAGCACAAATGGTAGTTACTGATCTTAGAATCTGCCGTTCGGCCTATAATTTAGGCTAATAAAAATTGTAAAAATTATAAGACAAATTCGTATTGTAGCGGGATACCACAAGTGAGTAAGTTTTTAATATAAATATTGCATTTCAATTAGTAATTTTGTAACTGAGTATACTGGTTTCGCTAATTGGTGTAAGAATTTTTTTTCAGATTTCTCTCAAAGATATGAGACGAAAATAATCTATTATAGCATATTTTGATTTGGGCCTGTATTATGGAGAAGCAACAAAATATTTTATATTTAACGTTTTCAAACCTTAAGAAAAACAATGAATGTTTGATTTTTCTTTCCGTGAAATAATATTAGTATTGCTTAATGTTTAAAGCTCAGTAACGAGTTTGTTATATCGCATTGTATGGCTCTGATGACGCTTTGTGGTGTCTGATATGCATGCCCAGTAGGGCGTTTAACTCGTGTATAGTGTATATTGAGAACAGGATGGGATATGAACAAAATTTTCTAACTATAATCATCATATTTTCTACATGGGAACCTATAGAAGCTGGCTTGTTATACCAATTTAACAATACCTGTGTATCAGTCTTTATGGGAATTTCAAAAGTATTCATTTGACAGGGTAATCTTGATTGAATGCTTTTATAAATATATAGCTATTCAGCGTAAAGAAATAAATCTACATTCTCTGAAAAAACAAAATTCGCTAGCTCGCAGGCATCGCTAATTTTTTATATTTTTACGTGTTACATAAAGTTCAATTTATAATATTATTGAATGATGAAACACCGAAAAAATTATTAAAATTGGATAATTTTTGGAAGAGACAGGTTTTTTTCCAGACAAGGGTAAATGACATCAAAAACAAAAGATTTCTTTGGCATTTTTAAGTATATATGAGTAAAAAAACCATGGCACTAAAACGGTTAAACTACACAAGAATGCCTTGATAGAATACAATGTTTAAAACAAAACTTACTTCTAATACTTTCTTCGATTCTGATATAATGAATTCTTCAGCATCTTTATTGATTACTTCTCTTCCCAATTGTTTAACTTTTGATGCCAAAAACTTCACACACCTTTCGCGAACTATTTCGTTATCTGTTCCTTGGTGTATTTGAGAGAATATTCCTCCGAGTGCACCTCGTGGATCAAGTTTCATAATTGCCAAAAGCGAATTGTTGACTACGCTTAATTCAGTTGTATCATCCGATTGAAGAAGTTGCGCTAAAATATCGGCAATCCTATGTGTATGTTCTTTGTTGTCTTTACAAAGACTTGGAAGATCTTTGATTGCTTGTTTACGAATCTGAAATAAAAAATGGTTGTCAAATTAGGGTTTTATTATGCTCTTAATATAATAAGTTTTTATACAGTTTAATTATGGTTATTTCCAAAAATATATTAGGTCAGAGCTGCATACAACACTGTTACATAGTTAAAAGCATGTTAAATATATACAGTTAAAAGTATGATTACATATGTAAAATGATTGGTGCGTATTTGGTAAAAAATCAAGAAATCAAATTATATTATTTACGATACTTTATGAAGCGTCCTAGATTATATATTTATTCAGCTGGCATGCGTCTCATTCAATATTTGAAAAACTAAACAATAAAAAATAATTTCAGACTCCATTTTTTAAATTTGAAAATTACTGAATGATTCTTTACACTTTTAATTAAGATAGTAATTTATAATTACACTAATACCATCAGATTCTAACTCCGTCACCTTACCTTAAAAATGTAAATAAATATGTGTTTAGTGTACAGTAATTCCGTTTATTTTAACTTTTGTTCCACCATAGTGCACTAATTGTTCCTGTAGTAGAAAATGCAAAATAATAATGTTTGTACTTACAGCTACGTCATCATCTTCACACAAATCAAATTGAGCCTCAATAGCTTGTTCAGATAAAGAAGGGAAAGAGGAGAAAAACTTTGCTATAAATTGTGAAGCCAATCTCTTTTCTTTATCGGAGCCTTTCACGGCAGCAAGTATTTCCAAATATTCTTTTTCATGCTAGAAGAATATAAAATACAATGCAATGAATATAAGGTACGAATTAACACAATACTGACGAAATACATGAATATTTGAAAGTGTAACTTACTTCTGAAATATTTGTTTTAGCGTCTACTAAGATATCGTAATTTCGATAAAGTTTTTCTATCGAATCCCCAGACATTTTTATTACAGTATTTTCCACAATCAAAATTAATATTTTAACGTTTTAGAAGGAAAGCGGGACTTCACGTCAATAAATATATAATAATACTAGAGAAAAATACAAATAAACTCTAACATGTGGAACCTCAAATTAGCAAACCGGTCAATCTTAGAGTACCTAAAGTATTCAACGAGCATAAACTCAATTCCACAGAATATAGATAGAGTAACTTTAATCTATGCCCAATTCCATCATAGACCATCATAGATTAAAATGAATGTTATAGATACCTTTATTATCTTTATTTAGGCTTAACAACCAAAATATGCCAGATTTAAATTGTGAATTGAAATTCGACTGATAACTTAAATAGTCATTCGAAAAATTATCGGTATCCACATAAATATTCATATTTATATTTTATTAGCAAAAAATATTAATATTATTGCATATCTAAATAATGCATAAAAAAATTACAAATTTTTAATTTTTAAAAATAGGTTTACCTATTCAAGGAGTGTATGTTATGATTTATTTTTATCTTTCATTATATGGCGTTCGTTTCCTTCATTGAAAACCTTTGTCAATGTCAACTATGGAAAAAGGCTATGCAACACTGATTAAATTAAGTTTCGGATATCTGTCATTGTTGCTTGTTAACAAAAAAATAAACTATGCAGTAAAATAAAAATTAGGTAAATGGTTCACTACAATTAAATAAAATGAAAAAAAAATTAAATTACAATGTACAGAGGAGTATAAAATCAGCATATGAAAATACACAAACATAAAAATAAAAATAAACATGAATGTAAATATGAAAGATTCTATATTTTGAAGTCGTTCTTTCTTATATACTGAATATGTTTTATAATGAATACTCCTAGAATGGGTATGTTGGTATTAGATAAAAGTGATCTTGTGTTAATGGGCAATTGAATTTTATATTTTAATAATTTGTAAATAAACACAGGAAATTTATTATTTAATGGACATGAAAAAATGAGATGATTTAAATCGCCTTCTCCAAACCCGCAATTGCAAATTGGAGACTTTCTGACCCGCAGTATAGCCAAATGAGTAGGAATAGAACAATGACCCAAACGCATGCGATATACCACAGAGGATTCCTTTCGAGAGAAAGTAAATGTTGAGAACCAAGGTTTTGAAGGTATAAAAGATTGGATCTGGAAATATTTCGCATCCGTAATCTGGGATGATCTTTTCAACGCCCTCGGCCAGTCAGATGTCGTTCAGGAACGAGTCATGGGAAGGAGAGATCTTCAAGGAAATTAATAGTGAAATATGGATCCCCATTCATGGTGGTAAATGGACCGTTTGCGCCGACTATTTCATTACCTACTATGCTACAGTGACTATGGATCCATGCAAGAACGACATCGGATTCCGATCTTTCCACATCAAGCTTAATTCAACAAGCTTATTTCAAAATTGGTCTACCCAATTCCCATGTACGGATTTGGGAAGATCAGGCTGAAAAATATACCTAAAGCGTTTTATATTAGACCAGACAACACGAGAGGAAGTAAAAGGAGAGATTACAAAAGGAAAGGAGAATTCGTTTAGTCTGTGGTCGGGCCTTTCGAAGGGTCTTTCTGTTGGGTTTTTCGAGACAAGAGGAAGATTGTTTCCGACATATTAGATTTTTATATTGCTTCAGTCTCTTTGCGGACTTTAACCCAATCTGCGCTATGTAGGTTGTATTTCCAATATTTAAATTTAAACGGGAGAAAGAAATCAGAATGGGGAAATGGTCGCTTCCAAAAAACTCGGGAGATATCTACTGAGCTCGAGTTTTGAAATGGGACAGGAAATCGTGTTGGAGAACCATCATTCAGTAAACACAGGCCAAAGTCATCCTAGATTTCCACCAAGACGGGTGATGAGCGTTAAAATCGCTCAGAATAATATAGGGACCAGGAATTGAAGTTAAAATATCCCGTAGTTCTAATGCTTCGGGACATGTTGGAAGGGGACATATTTAGAAAGGATTGTGATATCTTTAACTATCGTAGCAATAACATTAAATTGACAACTGCGGGATACAAGAGGAATCTGGGAGAAGGAAAGTGATTTGTCAAGTAATAAGGCGGATCCGCCCTTGCTATCCGCTCTATCATCCATTAGACAGGCATAGCCTTGGATTTTAAAGAGAAACCCTGGCTTCAGGCAAGTCTCCGAGATGGCAGCCACGGATGGAGGATACTTGACAAGGAGGTGGCGGAGATCTGCTTTGTTGCAAATAACACTGCAACTATTCCATTGCAAGACCTTCGCCACTGTTGTCGGAGCCATTAGAAATAAGAGATTGAAGAGAGGAATAACTCAGGATTTTGACCAAAGTGGTCAAACGAAATTGAATAAACTCGTAGAAGAAGGAGTATTAACTAATGGTTGTTGACTAAGGCTGCAGGAATTTTTAGGCTGGAAAATTCGGAAGTCGGCCCAGGCTTGTTTTAGAGCTGAGCGGTCGGAACGCCCTGGTAGGAACGTGTCGAGGAGTGGAGTCGAGGTTTCAGATTTTTGTGAGAAGAGTTGGTAGGACGAGACGGAAGGAACAAATTTTGGGAAGAAGTTGGAGAAGGAAGAATTTGGGGGTTTGGGCTGCAGCTGAGTATGATTTTCTTGCAGAAGGGACCATTTTCTACGCTTTCTCTTTCGAATTCCGGACAAACTCCATCAGTGGAATCACGATTTCCACTGTAAAAAATAAATTTTGCCTTGTCAATAGGAAGAAGGCAGTTTATTCCGACGTGACCTTCACCACATTGGAAACAACGCTCGGAAGATTGACATTTTTCAGTAACATGTCCAAACCTACAACATTTGAAGCATTGAACCGTAGGGAAATCATATTTCAAAACTGGAAGCATGGAATATGCCATAAATATGCGTTGGGGACGGACGTGGCCACCAAAGGTGATGACCATCGTCTCCGATGGAAAGTATTGAGGTTGGCCATCGATCATTTTATTAAAGTTTAACCAGCGTGCTTTAATAACCTTACCGCAGCTTCTGGCTTCTGACTTATATGTTTTGTAAGACCTCATTAGACCAATCAACTGGAACATTGCAAATATACGACTGACGTTAAAGAAGGGGATGAACAATTTATTGTGCCCCGTAAAAGCTGAGTTCTTTACAAAACGGTTGGCGGCGTCTGCAGATGAAAATTCCACCGAAATCCTGTTTCTGCCTATTTGTATAACTCAGTCTCGGATTATGCCATCGACGTGGTATTTTTTTAAGACGGAACCGAATTTAATTGCATGAATGGAGAATCCGGAATTAGGTTAAGGTTTTTTTTGAACATGGACAATAAATGATCCAACTTCGCCAGAGACATATAAGCGATCCTCAAAAGAATTAGGAGGAAATGGATGATGGTAGTAAATTAGAATTTGCTTGTAAAAGAGGAGCTCGAGGGGTCTGGCGAGGAATTGAATCCTCTATTTCAGTGCAGGAGGTGTCAGAAGGATGGAAAGAAGGAAGGTTTTTAGATTTATTTTTTTCATAATTAGCTCTTTTACAATTTTTGAATTTGCGTTTTAATTCCTGTTGAAAATCCATTATGGTAATATAACTATCTGGGGAAGTAAATTCGTTATTGGAAAGTGGAGATTTAAAAGGGTCTGATGGTTTAAGGGGAATAGATAGATCCATTTTCACGAAGCTGAAGCAGATTCAATTTGACAAAAGTAAATAATACAATAAAAAAACAAAAGGAGACACTTATTGAATAGAACACTGTTTATAACAATAGATTGAATATAGCTACGGAAAAAATTTTATGGAAAATAGATTTAAAATATAAATAACACAAATAATTGATAACTTATTGTAATAAAGTAGACAGAAAACAATAACGAAATAATCAGGCAGCGAAAAACCTTTCCACTTCATTTGACAGTTTCAATAGCCCCAATGTTTTGATTTTACAATTATAATTGCGTAATGGCTAAAACTAAGCTCATTTTTAGAATTCTATTTTAGAATATGGAAAAGAAATAGTGTTTTCACTAAATCTATCACAGACGTTCAATATTGTAATATAATTGCGTAAGGGGTAAAACTAAGCTCATTTTTAGAATTTGATTTTGGAATATTGAAAAGTAATTGTGTTTTCAGTAAACCTATCACAGACGTTCGATATTGTATAATTGTAATATATATTAATACGCTAAGGTTAAGATGTTACTCTCCCTTTTTAGAAAAAACCTCACAACTAATCCACATAAGTTATATATCATTTTATAGATAATTGCTTGCTCTACCGGCATCCACTACTAAAAAATTTATTATTGCTATTGTTTTTGCAAAATAATTAATTATTAAAATTATATACACAAAACAGCAATGCTGCCATCTAACGGCTCAACGTCAATATGATAGACGGTCGGTAAAATTTTTGTTTAATTTCAAATCCACTCACGTATAAATAAAGTGGCGCTTTAGCTCAATGCTTTTGATACTTGCGCCTCTATATGTCAATTTTAGTAAAATATTTGTTTGATCTGTCATCTGAGCTTCATAATGGAATAAAAACGTAATAAGCAGTGTGCAAAATTAGAAATGAATTGAATACCTGTAATCAATTTTGATTTATTAAATTGAGTTGAATAATTTATAATGCGAAGACTTCGCACGGGTCACGCTAGTATTGTAATATTATAATTGCGTAAGGGGTAAAACTAAGCTCATTTTTAGAATTCGATTTTCGAATATGGAAAAGGAATTGTGTTTTCAGTAAACCCACAGATCATATACTATGAAGTAAACCTATCACAGATGTTCGTTTGTAATAAATTTATTAGCTCAGCCCTTCGACAGTTTTCTATGGAAAACGCAAATCGAAGTCATTGTAGTTAGACAGGACCACAATCATAATGATTTTATCGTGAAAACATAGTTTATCGAATAGGTACTTAAACTACAAATATATACATCAAAATTATCTTTACAAAAATACATGCTTGGATCTGTATATAAACTAGGAGTACTCCTCCTTGCAAGCAACCTTGTCCGTATTTGTTCATTGTTTGGAACATATATAAATAATTTGTTTGGCGTTTTACTTTTAGTGCTTTTACAGGGGCGCACTACACAGTACGTGTAATAAGACGAATCATATTTAATTAAATAAAAGAAGCCACTGCCATACATAGACACGATTGTTTTGATTTGTTTCACAAATAGTGACGTCATTCAAGAAGCCGTGATAGTCTTGAGCGTTTTCGAGGTAAATTTAAATTAGTTTTTTAAAACGCAAAATAAAAAATGTAAATGTTTATTTTTTTAAATATATATTTTTTGGGTTAAATAGATATAAAGCAAAATCACGGAAGCATTTAGAAAAATTCTTTAATTTTACTTGCATGTGTAAACAATTATTTAATAGGCTGCTACTTAAATATGCCCTGGAAGATAACAAAAGCAGAATACAAATGTGATTAGCTACTGGCATAAAAGAAAAAACAATACCATAACTTAAGATAATTGATAAAATTATTATCCGTTAATTTTCATTCGAACGGAAATTTCCGAATGTGTGTGATATCTAATTATATATATTTTATTTTATGGCGTTCATTTTTTTGATAGAGTAATTTTGCCAATGTCAAATTAGAAATGGTGACCAGGCAACATTTATTGTTACTTGGTTATAAAAAAATAAATTTTGGAATAAAACAAAAATTAAATTAGAAGTGAAATAAAATTAAATAAATAAAGTGAATAACTATATTTACAGATAATACAAATTCAATGACAATGTATAGAGGAGCGCAAAACAAGCATATATAAATAAAAATAGAAGTACATATATGTATTTAAAAGATACTAGATTTTGAAATCGTTTTTTCTTATATATTTAATGATTAGTTCTAGGAAGGATTTATTAGCAACTAATAAAAGAGATCTAATGTTAATAAGTAATTGGATTAGATATTTCAATATTTTATAAACAAACGTAGGAAATTTAATATTTACAGGGCATACAGAAATAAAATGATTTACGCCCTCCCCAACTTAGCCAAATAACTAGGAATTGAGTAATGTCCCTAACGCATAACAGATATTACCGAGATTTCCCTTCGAAAAAGTATGTATTTCGAATACCAAAATTTTGAGGAAAAATTATGCTGTAACCCCGCTCTGCAATTGAAAACGATCTTCGCCATGTGGTCTGCTATTCAGGGAGCACCCAAAAGCGGACCAAAGAAAAGAGATTTTCAATAAAATTGTGAGAGTAACATGGATCTTCGTTCACAGCGATGAACCGGGTTTTCCATCAATTATTTCATTTTCTGTTATGCCGCAGTGACTACGACATCCGATTCCGATTTCTCCAAATCAAGCCTAAGTTGATAGTTTCCCTGAGAACATTAACTATTTCTTTGGGGGATAAAAATATGCCGAATGAGAACAATTGGGCAGTAAAAAGATCTATCGATCTAGCCGTTTTTCAGAGTTTTTGATGCGTTTTCACATCCAATCCATCCAAAAATAATTTAAGATGGAATTGAACAGCGAATTGTTGTTGACTCCTTGTCAACTTCAAAACACAAATTTGCATTAGGTTTGTGAATTACCAAGTCAAATTGAAAACTGTAGAGGGGGACTGAGTGAGTATGTAGTTGACTTACGTTCAGTAAGCTATATAGAAGTGTAAGTTTTGGAAATATGGGGTACATGGAAAACCTAGCTGCCTGCAGCAGATAACGATCAATTAGGTATTGTCAGCAGAAGCGTAAAGGAGGATCAACACCTTCTAGTTTTAGGGCATTTATGGGTCTAGATTTTATTGCACCCGCTAAGATATTCAGTTCTTGAGACTGAACTAATTTAGTAGAATTTCTTTTGATCGCACTTCGTAAATGTCATATAGAACAGCTAGTGCATGCCAAATGGTACGAAGCAATATTAAGAAATGTATATAGATCCTGATGAAGTACTTGCGAGATTTGAAAAACTTGCTTAATAAAGTTTAACAAACTTTCAGAAGCAAAAGGAACATAACAATGTGTTATCACCTCCACAGCCATCTCCGTAACACTGTATATGTTGTGCCTGCCATGACGTCATTTCAAGATGGCTTACAATCGATGAAAGACAGAGACAGTTTGGACTAAACAACATTTGTTATGGTTGTGGAAAATTTATGGCACTTGCTAGAAAACATGTAATATTAGAACACATGTGCGAGTAAAAGTATTATAATAAGAAAATGTTATTAATGTTTATATAACTAGTAGGTATATATTGTAATACATACACGTACGAAGTATTTGCATGGAACGGACATACTGACATATGTCATTCCGCAGATACCTCTTACAAAATGCGCAAGCATTCCGTTTCTGTTCACAATGACTCAACTACTATGTGAACGCCCGCTATCCTGTTCATAGTACAGGTATAAATCCTTCTTAGAAAATAATGAAATAAAAAACGTATTTGCCATATGTAATATTCTTGGACAAACTAGTAAAGCATATATTCGTATTTTGTGCTTGCTTCTTACCATTTGGCATGCATACTTTCATTCATAGATTATTGAAGGCCCGTGAAAAAAGGTTTTATAAGAATAGAAATTATGAGTATTATTTAGAAAGTTACAAAGAATTTGTTTTTCAGCAAAATTTAGACAATATATTATACAAAGTAAAATGTAAAAAGTTAAGTAATATTTATAAAGATTCCATCAGCAATATATCAGCAACCTTGATAGCCTTGAACGTATTGCACGACAAAATAGAAAAGATTTATGGATGAGTGGATTATATGAGAGTATATGTGGAAAAATAGGGGTCTTAGAACTGAGCGTTGGGGTAGATCCCACCGTATAGTTCTTGTTGCTGGATTTTAAGGGTGATAGGTCTTTCTAACAGAAAACTGAGGAGGAAATTTATAATCTTGACCGTAATCCGAGATCGTTGAGGAGTTTCCTGAAGATTGTGCGGTTTACGTTATCTTAGGCTGAGAAAACATCTAAGAACGAAACTACGAGGAAGTCTTGTCGAGAAACAAATCGGATGTCGGTGGTTAGGACGCTGAGTTTCTCTATCATACTTTTAACTTTTCTGAAGTCAAGTTGGATGCTTGGGAAAGTGTTTTATAAACCATTCCAATTCCCTCATTCTCTTCATTCAATTTCTCTAAAACAGGAGAAAAGGCTATGGATTTATAGGATTAACCTACATTGATAACCTTTATTTGGTTTGGGTATGGGAATTATTACTTGGCATTTCCATGACTTTGGAATAAAGCCTAAGTTGGACATAGTGCTAATGAGGGATAGAAGATATTAACGGGTAGGAAGGGAAGTATTTTCACAATTGTACATGAGATTCCATCAATATTCGGAGGAGTCCTTTAGATGGTGCGAGGTTAAATCCAATGTATTAATAGAGAAATCTTCTTCTAGGAAGTGGTTGATTTTTGAAGATTCATATCTTATAAGCAATCCACCTAGATTGGGGACAGATGGGGGAGCAAGTTTATTTAAAAATGGGCCTAATGCGTTTGATATTAGCTCAGATGACCGAAGAACGTGTAGAAAGAGAAATGAAGACACAGAGTTTTTGCCAGATTTTCCTCTTCCTTTAAGAATAATGGGCTGGGCCTGAGACATTAGAAACAAGAGGAAGTTCGTTTCCGACAGGTTAGTTTTGTATATCGCCTTAGTTTCTTTACGAGCTTTAACTTATTAAGACTATTCAACAAAATTTGTGAAAAGGTTGGAGAGGTTGAAAGAAGGGGGGGGGGGGGTTGTTTGAACTGCGACTAAAGCCTAATATTCCCTTTCAGGAAGGATATTCCTTTCTGGAAGCTTCTGCATGGGATACATCTCTTTCACACATTTGGAATTTCATCTTTTTTATCTCTGGAATTCAGGGCAAATCCTATCTGTAATTTATAGGACTAAATTTTATTGCATTCGCTAGGATCTTCAGTGCTTGAGACTGAACACGGGTCAATTTAGTAGAATTTCTTTCGGAAAAGGAATCAAGGAGGAATGATGTCTATAAGAAATCAATTAAACTTATTAAAAATAGTATCGCGACGTCTTTAGTTAACTGCATTAAATCGTTTCCCTCTAAGTTCTTGAATGGCTTCTATCTGTCTTTCTTTATGACATTTCGCTTTAACATTTAGATATATTTACGTTAGCGTAAATATTTTTGTAAAAATGGTTGAAAGCCAAATCGTGCCTAAAGATAATTTTACGCGTAATAATCCAATTAGACCATGACAAATTAGAAGAATTTATGATAGTCAAGGTAGATTTAGCGAAAGGATTCAGTTCCACGAGTCAAAAATTAAGAAGAAATCGTTAAATCGCTATCAAGATGTGGATTTTAAATCCCATTTCTGAATTTACCAGTGTACGATGAATAACCCTGTGTGTGTTCTTTAGTAGGAAATTGTCAAACGTTTAATAAAATGATAAATTGTTATTTTAACTTATGCCTGTCATTCCTTTCGTCGTTGACGCGATTTAAACCAATCGCTTGACGACATCAAAATAAATTTACAATACATGCACTTAAAAACAAATTGAATCTACACTTGCCATCTTTATAATCGATTATATCAAGTTCTGTAATCGGTAAGTTAATAAACGAGCAGTAATTTATTATAAAGTGACCGAGAACTTTTGAAATTTTAGTGCTTTTAGCGGTAAGAGTATTCGAAGGATGCTGTGACTTATCATTCGCCTCCTCGGCGTAAATTTCCGGTCAAGTTTCGAACGCACCCTTGGAGTTATCGCCGACAGTCGTTAAGTTATAAGCTTTCATATTATCCATATACCTACTTATGCAAAGTCGTGACATGACCCGAACCTGAACCCATAGATGCATTCATATCGAAAAGCAAAATAAGCAACTAGTCCGAATGCTAATTGAACTATATTATTTGCTTTCCGCACTTAAATAAAACATTTGCCTATGTTAGAGTATAGACAAAAATAAAAGAAAGGAAAAGAAATGCGAAGATCATGGATAAGTTAACCACTGGATAACCCATAAGAACACAGTTGTATGAAAACCAAGCTAGCCACTACTCATTAGGGTAAACGTACCACGTGACACCGTTAGCCAATCAGTGCTTTGTCCCTTGGAGTAGCACAGAGATGTAGATTGCTCGATACTGACGTATTTTCGATGTGTCAAAGTAAGGGTTTTAACAAATTAAAAACATCGTTATTTAAAAAGAAGAATTTTTTATAATATAATCACTACATTAACTTAATAAACTGTTGCACGAAATAAAGTTTTATATATATATATATATATATATATATATATATATATATATATATATATATATGTATATATAAATATATACACACAGACACACACACACACACACACACATATATATATATATATATATATATATATATATATAAATATTTATTATATGCTAATATGAATTGTGAAATTTACTGGAGAAAAAACACACACACTTCTTGTCGATTATACAAAACTCAGAGATATAAACAATAATGACTCGTATTGCCCAGCCACCTGTATCCATTTTTATTTTCAGTGCGGGTAGTTCGGAAACCTAAAATGATAAGTGTAATATAAGTAAAATATAATATTTTATGCTTAGAAACCAATGAACTTATTTTAAATTTTAAAAAACTTCTTCACAATTAAATGTAAAAGTAGCGTGATGTAGTATTATTACAACATCTTCAGGTGGGTTGTTAGTAAAGATCTTTGCTAATAGCCCACCTGAAGATGTTGTAATACAACGAAACCTAGGTCGTTGTAAAGAACATAAAGAAAGTAGAAATAATACTACATCACGTAGTTTCATTTAATTGTGAATAATGAATTTCTACAAAATTAACGCCAAATATATTCAATAAAAAATATCTTATTTATAATTTTTTGGAGTTTTAAGTCGTAATAAAAGTATCGATTTGGTTATCGATAACGGCACGACGCATCTCTTGTGGCAAAAAATTCAACAATATGGCGGAATCGCTGCCGGCGATCTGACTGTAATATACGAAGATATAGTTGCTTAAATAATAGTTAACAGTGTACTTACTTGTGAAAAGTGATTCCATTTTTCTCAAGTGATGATGTAATGCTTCTGTTTTGGTAATATTTTATAGCACAATAAGGCATGGTTTATATAATTTTGATTTAAAATTACGAGAAACTTTCGCTGTGACGTTCGTTTTCTAACTGAATGCGCGTAAACTCTTCGCCCGGAGCGGTGGCACAAATTGTGCCATCGCGTGGCTAGAGATTTTATGTTGATGCGTTATCCAGTGGTTAACTTATCCATGGCGGAGATGGATACCTATTCGTCTTGTGGTTTATCGAATCGTCCTAACTAATATTATAAATGCGAATTATAAGTATCTACATATTTGTTACGCTGTAACTGTAATTTCTCAACAAATCTATACGAAAATTGGCATACAAATAGTTAATAACCTGGATTAATATATAGGTTACTTAGTTTATTACTCTTAAATTTGAAGTAATTCCTGAAGGATAGTGTCTTTATTTTTAATGTTCATTAGGTTTTTATTTGATCACGTAGTATGGACATAACCTGCAAGGAAAATGTTTGATTTTCTTACAGACCTAGCCCAATTTTCAATTCCGAGCGTGGTTTCCGTGGAAAAGCACACAAAATTTTCTCCCTTTTATAACTCTATCACGATTTAAATGAAAAAAAAACTTATTAAGTGGTTTTGACACTCTCTTCAGAAATAAATAATTGTCTAAAGAATTGTACAGAAACTAGAATAACAGGTTTTGGCGAATCACTTCACAAATGTGTGAAATCTAGCGTTACGTTAATAAAACACGATTTTACCCATGTTTATTTAATGGAATTGTTTAATTTGTCAAAAGAGCATTTCAGTTGCACCTAACACAAACATAACCATTTTCCATCGATGTAATTTTTCCGTTATGTTTGACTGCACTAAGCACCACGATGCACTGAGAGTTTTGTTGGAAGATATGCATCGACCTGCTGGAGATAACTTTGAGGTGTTTAGTCCAACGATCTATTATGTACCAACGATCTATTTTCCATTGCTAGTTATGATTGTCTACAGAAATTGATATTTTCCGGAGTTGAATCGTTTCCCAGTTTTGAGCATCAATAGCGGATGTTAAAACAACATGTGAAGTTTTTTTTAGAAAGTCGAATTCGAATATCCAGCTTTAAAATGAAAGTTAGTCTTTTAAAGTAGTCATGAATGGTTTAATTTGAATGATTAAATTTCGTAGCAATTTCTTGTGCTCTTATTCGAAAATTTGCCCCAATAAATGCCTTTATTTGGTTATTTGGTCTTCGCCAGCTTCAAATAGTCTTCTAGAACATGATGCGCCTTACCATCGAAATTGTCAGAATTACATTGTGTAAACTAGTTCTGATATTAGAGTGGATATTGAAAATTATTTCCCTATATTTTTTTTAAATTCAATGACATTTTTTCTTTTTCGATAACAAATGAGTAAATATAGCGAAAATGTTTCTTTTATATTTAACGCCGAAAATTGATTTTACAGAATATTTTTATAAAAAGAAGCTTGGCGTGTCAGCCCTCAAAATGTCTAAAGATGTCACTATATGGAATGAAGTTAGCTGCTTAAAAATACGATTCGTTCCTCATTCACTGCATACTTCAATGAAATTACAAAGCAGGCAGGAGGCCCGTATACATTTATACAATTCTAAAATGCATCCTCCATGTCAACTGCATTTTTCGATTTATTTTTTTAAATGTAGCGGTTTTGAATCCAGCAGGCGTAAAGACTATTCGCCGGCGAACTGCTCGCTTGCCGTATAATGTGGCGTCTTGCAATGTTCGTGGCATCTTGGTGTGGTGTCCTGTAAGTATAATGTTTGTAAAATATATTGAGAAACGCATTTAGAATTATGGACGACACGGCCGGAGAGTTTTAGCGCATCTCTGCCCGAAAATTATGGATTATTTTCGCGATCGATTTATCTTTTTGCATCACAGAGACATATAGGTTAACATTTACCAAGGGTGGTCCTCGATCCCATCTTATGGAAAAAGATATTTGATGGCATACTTATATAAATGTTAGCGATATTCCTTCAGGGACGTGGCATCATCGCGTGTGCGGACCACGATATTTCTGATAGAGAAGCGAGAGGTGAAATACAACAACTCCAAAAGTCGAGCTTATCCTCTTCAAGGTTACACAAGAGAGGCAGCAGGCTGTGATGATGGGAGAGAGAAGTATCGGTGTGCGGGACCAAGTCACAAACTTGGGTTCGATTCTCGAGGTTCAAGATGGTGCGTTCTGCCATAAGCGTGCTATATCGGGGAGAGAACCTGAGTGGTAAATAATCGAAATTAACCGAAACTTTGTTCAACATATGCGTCCCTAGCCTACTGATCTCGCGGTCATGAACCGCGCGGCTAATTTCGCTTTGGCTCGAGGCACGAGTCTTGACTCTCGTCTATTGTGCTTTCAGTTTTTACTAGATGAGTCCGTATTTGGTAGAAAGAGACGTTAAAGTTCATTTGCGCCCTTTAGCTAGATTTTTCTCCGATGATTCCAAATTAATTAATACATTTTCATACTTTGACAAAGCACAGGACTTTTAGCGTCAGCTTAAATCGACTTGAACTTATAGAGAACCCGGTGGGTACATTTGATTGCCCGGTGGTTTCAAAGCTTTGGACACGAAACACATTATGTTTGATAGCATTGATCACGACTACAAGCTTAGAATTTTGTTGGACTACATGCGTTGAAACAGTTAGTGTAGAAACACGTGAACCTTTGAAATGTGGTTTCTTTAGTCACGTTAACATGATTGAGTGTAAACCGATTTTTGAGTCATTTAGAGCATTTACAATACGAATGGAGTTACTTATTATTAATATAAGTAAATAGCTTATTGAATAGGAACAGTATTTAATGCTGAAATGGGAAATGGGATACTACAGGGAATCGCGCACTTATATGGCAGGCAGGCTATAGTCCCCTGGAGTCACCCTTAGATTAGATTTCTTGCTCCTGCTTACTTTTGCGGTTGTTGCCTGCTTTCGGGCTCCTGCCTGTTTGGGACTCCTGCTTTGTAGCTCCTGAATGCTGCGCGGCTCCTGTCTGCTTTACGGTTCCTGCTTATTTCGCAGCTTGCGTTCATTAAGTAAGATTACAAATTTTCCGCATAATAATTTTGTGCGCGGCTGAAACACGTTTTATTTTTTTATAGCTCAGTATAATTCTAAAATATGGAATATAATTCTAAAATATGTTAATTTTTTTCTTGATTAATGATTAGTGTTCAGTTATATAGCAAATAATTTAGTACTATCGATATGCGATGTTGATTTTTGATACACCTAATACGTATTTCCCTTTTAATATTATAGTCTTTACCCGCGGCCTTTCGCGGACCAAAGTATTTTGTTTCATTATACTTCAAAGATCTTCAGATGTTTAACAATGAGTGTTATTAAAATGCATGCTATTTCCTTTTGAGTACTCATAAACAAATAAAAAAAATAGTCTCTTTATTATTTTCTAATAAGTATTTACTGCATTTTATAATTACCTACAAAATTCATCCAATCTCTACACTCGTTTTTGTTCTTTCATATATCTGTTTCGACGCTATTTCTAAGTCAAAACCGGGGTTAACTCGCCTCGAAAAATAGGGGGCTTTCGATAACCTCTTATTAGTGTCCTATATTTACAATGAAACACTTCCATCTAACAGACTTAAGCACTGTCCTTACTCGATGAGCTATCTAGTATTTTCATTTTCTCTAGAACGCTTTTAGCGAACGCTTTAAATACCCGAAAGGTATTTCCACACTCAACCAAGTTTGGATGGTTAAAAATCCTTCATTCTAAAGATTTGGATGGTTCTACTTCAACTGGGTTAACGCTTGCTCTCCATCAAAGCTCTACGCACATCATCATGCGCACTGCAATCAAACAAACATGATTCGCTCCTTGTGTATAGAAACATGCCGGATTATCTTTTCATGCAAATGCTCGCACGGAAGGTGCCATATCCCGTCAAAAATTGTGAATAGCTTCTAAGTTAATTCTTATTTATTAGTTCAGACACATTGGGGAAGAATAACCTTGTAGTTTGCCCCTTGGAATCGGGGCAGTCCACATGGATTGCCAGTGAGTAGTAACGATCTTCAATATACGTCGCTTTCTAGATTTAAGAGCTCATTTTTAACAAATTCGAACTTCAACGGACCCGCAATGAAACTCCTACCTCGGGTTAAAGTAAAATAAGCCACCCGTTCCACGATCGCGAGGTCGTCAGGCAGAAGATCCGGCAGAACCGGTAAAGCGACAACAACGGAAAATAATTTTTTTTATATTTACTTACATTGGTATGTATATTTACATACACTATCTTAATACATTTCATAAATTTTTGTTTTCATCATAATCAAATCTCATTTTTACGTCATTTAATTACCCCCAATTTTGTAAATATTACACCCACAATTTACTTATAGGTGCTGGAATAATGGGTCAATTAAATCTAGTGTACTACACATCTACCTGTGTAGATTAAGTTTTGTTTTCGCGTTTATCTAGAAGACAAACGGAAACTATGTGATTATATTTTAAATTTGATAAGTAGGTATTTGGTTTCTGGTCTCGGAATTTTAAAACGATCTTTTCAGTTATCAATAAATCCATGCTACATGCCTCATCGAACAATTATTAATACTGTTTTATTTACACCAGACGTGGAAGAAAATAAGAACATATGATCAGAAAATATACAAACACGAAAGACAGAAACACGCAGCAATTCCAATAAACGTAACTCTAACTAGGCATCAGTCATGAACCACTAGGCAACTCATTCCTGAAGCAGTCAATTGAGCATAAAAATATCTTAACTAGGAGCACTGCCTAATATTGTGTTAAAAAACGTATGTGCATGAAAGGCAGGTGAAGGCTACAGGGTATTCGTGCGCCCTTTAGGTAGATAAAATAAACTATGACATAGTCTGCTCATGTAACAACAAGGAGCATAAAGCTCTGATAAACTCAAGATGGGTTATCAACGTTATGGTTCAATAATTTAAAAAAGGCATGATCAAAAGTACATCCCTTTGCAGCAGAAGGGAATTATACCCAACCACGTCCGTGATAAAATTGGAAGGGTATAAACAGGGACAATTAATGTCTTCTCCAACATGAAGATATAAGTTGCTTCTTATGTAGACCAGATAATTGCATTATTTCAACGATACTGTGGACTAAAAAGTTAAATGAAGTCACGATACATTTAATTTCTTAGTTTTATTTCTCTTATATACACGCTAAATTTTATTTACCAATAAGTATAAAGCTAAATGTCGACAACGTATTGAAAATGTGGGCTAATAATTCGATTGATCGACTAAAAATTTTGTAAATTACGTAATCATTTCAAAGGTTAACAAATTTTTATGAAAGCGCTCCATTTGTCGATAACCATTTAAAATTGCATCTACTCGCTTTAAGTTTATCCACGAAGCTCGCTCGCGCCTACGCAACTCTGTAGAGTGCGAGCGATTTCAAATCACAGAGACGAAGTCATTCGCAGTTTGTCATCTGGCAACAATTAAAACAAAAGCAATTTGCATTTAGATGGGGGCGCGGCGGCGCCGGCGGCGCGTAATGCGTCCCCGAGGCGCGCTTACCGCCCCGCCATTTGTCGCGCCCCATTCGCGACCGCCCGTATTTAATATTTCACTGTCCGCGACGAGAAATTATTAACCGATCGTGGAAGGAATGTGCGCCTTTCGATTCGTTGCCTCGCTTTCGTATTTCCCGGTTGGCATTACAAACAACGGACATACTACAGGCAATTGTTTGCTCACATAACGATTAGAGGCTTTTGAACAGTGTATTGTGGGAGACGCTTTTAAGGCGAGCCATTTTTAAAATGATTATGTTTTACATAAAAACTATTATAAATCGCGAAACAAATCGTTATTTAGGAATTTGTTGCTTTTTTAAATCTGACTTTTTTTATTGATATGACCAAAAAGATTAACACAACATACAAAATACAAGACGCACGCATGAACGTTCAGAAGGCGGAAAAACTTTTTAATTGGATAGCATTTTGTAAATTATGTTTTTACCTTAGTATAACAAACAACAAAACAGTATTTTGTCAAGCTAAACGTATGCATAAACAAACTTATTAAACTTATTAAAATTAGTTCCATTTTTCCTTTGTGGAGAAACTTTATTCAAATTTTTTGAAGGAGAATTAACATTACATGTCAATTTAAAATTAATATTTCATAAACGAAATTAAAAAAAAATCTGTCAAGCACGAACAGAAGAGTGTTCTCTAGGCACAGACAATTATAAACTTTTAAGGGCTTGATGATCAAAGGACCCTGATTTACATTCGTTTCAATGGTCTTGTTGAGTATTCTCCACTTGGCACATGATACACCAAAAGCTCATTCGACGCACTGTCAAGTGCTAGACATAGGTTTGTTGTAGAATTCTTGATCCGTGTGAGTTCATCCCTATGAGATCCCTATGGACGTAATAAGTATTAATTCGATGGGTATGCTTCATCTCCTATGATAACCATTGGTAATATGATATCTGAATTAGACAAACATTGTGAAGACTGTCACTCATAATATCTTAATTAGGCAACACTGCGGAGACTGGCATATTGAAACTGTCACTTGACAATAATCTTCCTCAACTTAAAAAATGGTAAGGTACTCTGCTTCGCTTTTCCACTAACTTCGATCACAACAAATTTTCTTTTGCATCTACAAAACTTTGCAACGCTATTAAGAAAAACTTCCCATAGTTAAAATAGTCAGATTCTAAGTTAATTGATCTTTTTAATCTATAGTTTTTCCCAACAATAGCTCCAACATAGTTAGGAAACAGCCATTTAGAGTAATAATAATCGGCTATCTGTTTTAAATGTTCACAGGTCGGCTGTAGCATATGCGTGTTTGTCAATTTTGTCCATACAGCATTACAAGTCGTGTAAAGAATATTTCTCACCATCGTTTTCTCCATTTGAAAAAAATGGCAAAGAGCAAAATGGCATTACCAGAAAAAATATTTGTTTCAGTTCGATCTTTGAAGATTAAATGCAAAAATCTTAAAGATCAGTATCATAAGGAGATTAGAAAATTCCAGGAAGTCGTTCTGGCGATGCTACTAAGTATCAACCCACGTGGAAGCACTTTCAAAAAATGTCTGTTCTCAGGGATAAAATTATATCAAACCTAAACGACATTAATCTGTCTAATAGCATGATTGATGAGTTATATGCTGAATCAGAAGATTTTGATGTTATTTTCAATTCAATGCCTAAGTCAAGCGCGCCATTGCTTTTCTCTATTTTACTTCTACATCATCAGCAGGAAAGAAAAGACAATCGGCTAATGATATTCGGTACCAATTTTTAGAATTAGAAAAAAGGAAATTTGATTCATACGAGGAGAATAAATAAAAAGCAGATAAACGTTCTTCCGCCCCAATTTATTGGCAAGATCATCACTAACTGATGACCTTGTTTTCACAGATGGAGGAATTTTCCCCTGCTCAAAAGATTAGAGTACAAAACAAAATGACTAACATCATATTTAACATGGATGTAATTTAACTGGAGGGAGTCCTCTTAAATTTCATTATATAAATAACAAAATAAAAAAAGGTGATTAGTTTTATTATACTTCGCTACAGTATATTTATTATTATTATTTGAATGTTTGATTATTTAATTATAAAAAACAATTATTTCTTATTTAACTATTAACAGAAAGATAAGTAGATAGGCATATTGTTTTACCTGAGAGTTATGAATAATTTTTCTTCGAAACTAATACACCGTATATAATTCGTATGAAATTCGTATCTGTTGTGTCCAGTATTTTTCGAATATGCCTTAATATGTGGTCAAAAGAAGCCACTGAAATGCGTGCATAATTAAAAAATTGATCTGTTAACATTCTTAATTTTTCATACAAGGTAATATTCTTAAACATTCTTACTTTTGAAAAAATCTTAATGTGGAAATATTCTTAATTTTTTCAATTTTTTCAGTAGCTCCACCAATTTTTTCAGTAGCTCCACCATCCAGTAGCAAAAAACACGATTTTTTTCTAAACCAGTATATAGCATGATGCCCAGTGTGAAGTTAACATGGAAGCTGTTTCAATAATTTTTCTAAATGGGAAGCCATCCTGGATGAGGATTATTGGAAATATCAAAAGTTCCTCCCTTGACTCTTTGGAATTTGGTTATGCCGGAGGAGAGTTGTGAATATATTGCGTATAAAAAGTGTATATTAAGCAATAGCACTCTACATAAATTTTCTTCGTGTAATTTTCATATATATTTGTCATTTTCGAAACTCGGTTGATAGCTAAACAGCGAACGTATGCTGTACTCATTGTGTCCTACTAGGTATTACACAAACAGAGATGTTCAAGAAGCTTCTATAATATACTGGAAATCGCTGGAAAAAATTGGCCAATTTATTAGTGGCAAAGCTAATATTTAAAGGTTTCTCATATATTTACATATTTTTTATGCAAATTTTTATACCGCATAATTATTTAAAAATGAAAACACACTCAACAGCTTAATGTAATTTAAATTCAACCTGCTTTAAATTAAAATACAAACCGTTAATCTTGCGACTTTACCCGCATAGTTTTTCGATCGACATGCCGCCAATTACTCCTTGCTAATAAGACGATTGGAATGTTAAACGTTTTGAACATTAAATTATACACGTTTCGCCATCTACGGGCATGTAACAATTGTAAATCATTATTATTAAGTAAAAAATACAGGTTCATCCTGCAGGAACCACGCTATTTCTCGGGTTAAAGACTACGTGTTAATCATGTATATACTACATCATGTCTAACTATGTATATACTAGGGTGCATATAAATCTGTCCAGTCAGTTAGGTAAAACCATGTATTAAACATACAAAAATCCAAACTTTCGCATTTATATTAGCAGAGATAAAGCAGGTTTTAGCAAAATTGCAAAAATACTAATTTTCACTTAAAAAAAAGAAATTACAAATCTCAACAATACTCTTAATCGTAACATGGGCAGTGCGAGCGGTGCCGCGGTACAGACTCCAGGGAGGGCAGAAATTATTGTTGAATAGCGTAATCAGGTGTCATTTATAAAGACACCGCATGGCGTAAGTTGACCTAGTTTCGGCGTTGTTAATAGTACCTTATTACATTGGTGAATCAAGCGTGTTACCAGGTCGAGATGAATTATTAAAAAAATAACTTTTTTGTCAATTTACTCGAGTGTGTGCCTTGAACCAAGTCAGTAAGTTACGTTTGCTGAATAATATGAACATCGCTGTAAGTAAGACAATTGTGATTTTAATAAATACTTCAGAAACTGATATGTACTATTACATTGAAATGATTACAAACTAATATGTATTATTACATTGAAATTATTACTAACTGATATGTACTATTACATTGAAATTATTACAAACTGATATGTACTATTGCATTGAAATTATTACAAACTGATATGTACTATTACATTGAAATTATTACAAACTGATATGTACTATATATATTGAAATTATTACAACAGATATAATGCAGGCAATGGTTTGCAGGTTGTCGCACAATTCGCAGAATGGGTTGCGTAGCATAGATTTTCCAACTAAATGATATAATCACTTAGTTTCCTTCTGTATTTGGGATAAATTCGGTCTGTTTTCCAGTAATGATGGAATCAACCGCTGCTTTCCCATTTCAATGGAAAAACATATTAAAAAGTAATAAAATCTGTATATTTATTTGGATAATAAAACGCAAAAACGGGTTGCATGATACGATTACGCCCGAAGAAAGAAATTTCCTATGGTTCCAGTTTCGCATGCCGCCTTTTTAATATTTTTTAAGAACTGTGTGTAGATTTTTTTTCTTGAAATATTAATATCAGCTTAAGCATATAGTAATATTTCACACTTTGCTCTTCGACTCTTATTGTCTACGGCAGGAAGTATAAAAACCGTGACGTAATCATCCTAACCGTTTTTCTGCTTGCTGACATCCAGAATTGGGTGAGTATTTCTCGGGATCGGGATCCACGTGGTAAAATATATCACGAATCACAAACATGTCTTTAAAAAATTAATTATATTTCAATACTTTTCAATCATTATAGCTGAATTAAAATAATGTAGGAATACACTGCAGACAACATGAACCTAGAAAAAAGTTAACAATGTATAATGTTAATTATTACATATTATCTGATAAGACCCTTTCTCTCTTATAAAATCAGATCATTAAGCTATTTTTGAGTTAAAGTAAATTGTTATAATTATATTAAAATAATGTTGAAAAGAATAGTACGTCGAATGGAATCTACAAATATGTCCCAGGAGTATATGGTTAATTATTATAATTGTTTATATAATGTTTTTATTTTGCAAGACTGGGCTGTATAGAATAAATAACTAAATCGTTGAAATATCCTTAATAATTGAATAGAAAACAGTTATTTTACAAGATAGCAATTAAAACAAAATGCAGTCATGGTCCCTTTTTTCCCAGGCAAAGCCACGATGGGCAGTCAGGGATATATGCTTTGTTCCGTGATGGATTTACCACTAGGTCGCGGTCTCGGCCAACGCGTATTGGGCAAAATTCATCTTGGAAATATTAAACTTACATAGGCGCAACGTTAAAAAATGTCTAAACAAAATTTAATACAAAAATTAATATTTATTTTTTAAATATTATAATTTCATATTAGATAAGTACATTAATATTTTTTGGATACTTACAATCTCCACATATAAAAAGATTCCAAAAAGTAATATCCTGTAATATTCAAAATATTGACGCGCAAATAATTTGAGATTTTTCAATGAAAAGCTCAAGTGTCATCTTTCGGATAGAGCTATGACATGAATACACACGGGAAAGCCCCATTCTGAAAAAGACTACATTTCGTAGATTGTTGAAAAAATTCAGATGAACATTTTTTTTTCTGTGTGCAATTTTAATACTATACATATATTTATAAAATATGTCCTGATTACCAGTGAACAGTAGGGACGTATTTTAAAAAGAGAGAGAGACATAGAAAGAGAGAGATCAGATTCAACTTAAAATCATAAATAAAAATGTTTACTTAATCGCGGCAATTTGATTAATGTGTATTGTTTTTTTATGCAAATTATTTCTTTTAACAAACAACAACAGAGCAATAATCAGTAAATTACCAAATATACATGTTAGCGGTGAAACTAGTTTTTCTTAGGCAAAACTAGTTTTTCCTAGGCCAAACTAGTTTAGAAAAATTCCGAGCCGAGCCAAGCTGAGCCTGGTCGAGCCAAGCCGGGTCGTGCCAGGTCGCTCCGTACCGAGCCGAGCCGGACCGGACCGTACCGAACCAAGACGGGCCGAGTCGAGACGGGCCGAGATGAGTCGAGCCGAGCCGAATCGGGCCGAGTAGGGTCGAACTGTGCCGAACAGATAGACAATACCAGTTTAATCTGAAGTGTGTATTTTATTATAAAGATAAACTGACATTGTCTACGTTAAATTAGTTTCACATAACACGGTTTTTTAAACTACACAGAACAGACGTGAGGATGTTCTCTGTCCTACGTAGTATACTAAACTACGCAGGACAGACTACACTACACATCCTCATTTATTTCCATTTGCTGTTAGCCGATAATTGGTTCTCAAATATTAGGTCTTTTATTGATTATTCGTCTCTATATTAAAAATAGATGATCAACTAATATTAATTATGTGATCACCTAGTATATAATGTAAAGACTGGTTTCATCTAAAGTAATATTCTTACATAGAATGACGTATTCACATCGAACATCGTGTCATCAATAACTCTATCTGTGAAAGTCGCCTTTGGCGTTTTAGTGCATTAATATTCGTGTGCAAGAGGAATTGAATTAAATGTTTAGCAGCTATACCCTTATACTTCAGTGTTTCCAAAAGCATAAAAGCATATGCACCTGTTTCAAAAAGTATGGTTGTGTTTAATTACAGTTTTAAATATAAAGTAAGTTCACCATAATCACTTAATGTGAACGTCTGCTTAATACCTTTCTTTATAGATTTGTAAGCCGTTTGGAAAACTACTGTTTAGATCATATTTATTACGGGAATACATGACAGACGCGACTGTTAATAAAGGAAGGTTAAATTTGAGTATTCAACTGTAATTTTAGTATTTATTTAATAATGTTAATGAAATTAGAAAGTTTACAGATGGCGGACTCTTACAACGCGACTTGTGAAAAATATTAGTGCAGTTGTGTACCTTAATAGTTGATATAGGCAATAACAATAAATAAAAATTTACAACAAAAACAGTTCAGTCTTAAGGAATTAGGAGAGTCTCCTTATTCTTAGAACGTAGTTCAAGATCATGAGTTAAAAGGTACTGGAACTTAGAGATGTAAAAATCGATATATAATGGCAAAAGCGATTTATCGGTCCCGAGTTCTTAACAATTTTAGTTGTAACCGCGATGCTTAAACATGTAGTTATGTGCTTTGAGGCTGAAGATGAATCGAATAGACAGATTTTGCAGTCGGATAATGAAATTGAGAAGTTGATCTTTTAAGTTCAGATAACTCACATATCCATAGTTCAGGGTCGGCAGCAGTAGTATACCACAAATATGTACTTAAGAAATAAGCGGAAGAAATTTTTGAATACACAATATGATAGATGTTTGAATTCTTGAATTGGAATTTCTTGAGCAATAACAAGAACAAGAACAAGTCATAATATCTATTTGTTGTCAAAAAAGCTTTTTCCCACTTGGGCAGATTAACAATAAAGTTTGATTGCCCACTTGGGCATATTAACAAAAATTATTTCTTAAAATAATTAATTATGGCATGATAATTACGGAAACATGAGAAGGATTACAGTGTGGAACCAGGACAAGAATAGCAATTTAGTACGAGAAATCAAGTTATAACTAAATAACGCGGACATTTTTAAATATACTATCTGTAGGCTAAATTTGATCCGACATTACTAAACATATACGTGAACGTATAGTTACACTATTTACGAAGTTCAAAGTCAAATGGTATTATTATGAGATGTTGGCATTGAAAACTTGTCTGATGCAGAAAGGGAGGTGCAAAGTTTTTTTCCTTTTTTATGAATATATTATACAACGACTGTAGCATAGACTAGAAATTGGTGGCCATAAATGTTTTTTCAAACAATAATTGAATAAAGAGAAATAAATAAAACTATAGTAAATTAAGTTTTAAAATACATTTGTCAAAATATTAAATAAAAATTTAAAATACATTTGTCAAAATATTAAATAAAAATTTAAAATACATTTGTCAAAATATTAAATAAAAATTTAAAATACATTTGTCAAAATATTAAATAAAAATTTAAAATACATTTGTCAAAATAAAATTATTAAAAAACGGTTAAACTGCGGCATTAAAAAAGTTGTGAGGATTGTTTTAATTATTCCTATTTGTTGTACTGATTTTCAAGCTCACTCGTGTGAATAGGAAACAATGACAGACATTAAACTCCTCAATTGTTTTATGGATACAATATGTCTGCAAATGAGTATACGTTGTGCATTTATTTGTACATTGTAAACACAAATGCAACAGATTTCGAGATTAACTGTGCCGTGGGTACCAGAGCAGTTTTGCTCGTGTATTATCAGAATATAAATTGAAATTCTTTAACTGTATTTATGAATGAAAATGTTTGAACAAGCACCAGATATACGTATTTTTTTCATCCAATACGCTCAACGTATTTGTAGTTCTGGCTATTCACAATTGACGGAACTACTATGATATGGGGATGATCACCGAGCTCATTGGGTCTGATCAAAATTGTTTAATGTTTCATACATTCGTACGTCTTTCAAAATGATAAACTTTCCGATTATATTTTGAGACTGATTCAAAGCTTGATCACCATTTTCAATCCAGATAATTTTCAATAAGATCAAGTACATGTTAGGAATTTAATAATACGGATAGAAACTTGAATTTATTTTGTTCTGTAATGAAACTCTTTTTACCTTCATCTGTTCTTTATAGAGTTTGTTTATACTGCACTAGATGGCAACTTTTATCATTGTCTGCTTTTGAGTTAATGTACATTTAAATCACTTTCGTTTATTGGTATTTTTGCAAATAATATCATTACGCAATTGAAGAATGCCTCATAGGATGTGGCAGCTTAACTCTATTTATTCGTAAATCGCTTAACTCTTAAAGAAACAAAACAAAATATATGGTATTCTCTCTATTTATTCACCAAAAAAAAATAAGATTTATAAAAATAGAAAAAAGGATAAGGGGTTACCGTTATCTTATATAGTTAGAAATTACTTTAAGAGCTTTTTTCCTAAAATTATATTTAATAAAAATCTAATTTTTCTCCACTATTCTCCTATTCTTTCTTCTATTGTCAGTGTGCTTCTACCAAAGTTTGCTTTAGATATTAATTTTCTACTTCGTTCTTTGTAAAGAAATTACGGAAACTACAAATATAGACATAAAATAGTCTATCTGTTCTCTGGATAATCTTAATATCGAACACTGTTCTCATTTTAAAAATTATAAAGTTGAATTAACAATAATTTTAATGTGTATGACCCATTGTGCTTCAGACGCAATAATCATATTTTGTATGTAGGTATATCAGGATCCGTTGGTTTACATGAAATGAGACACGTTTAATAACCCATTAAATAAACCAGTTACGAGTAGGTACAATCAGAACACACTTCGAGGTGCCATAGGCTATAAATAAAAGTTTAAACATTTAAGGACACGTAATATTTCTATTGAACTATTGCATATATTAATACATATTATTTTACATTATGTAAATAGTTATTGCCTCTACTGCTATCTTTCACACACGCCAGAAAAATGTAATGGTTTCTCCCTTTAATTTATTACTGTAAGTTTACCGAAATAATTTTCAGTTAAAGAACTTGCTGACTGTAGCTATAATTTTTTTCGAATTTTGGACATATGTGGTTAAAAAGTTAGAGACACACACTGCAAAACTTTTTTGGGAAATAATCACTTGCGACGAAGACGTCGTATTAGAAATTGATTCTAGATATATCTGATTGCATTTAAAAAAAAACTCTTCAATAATAAACCACTCGATGGGGTTGGTTAGAAAATAATTGTCCATCTTCAAGGATTTTAGAGGAGGAGGGAGGGGGGTCGGTGTTTAAAAAAGTAAAAAATATTTTTTTTTTTTGACGTATTCGTGTGTTTAATCTGTGTACTTGTAAAATTTTGTTGTGTCTTACGGAAGCTCAAACAAGTAGAAAGAAATGTTGAAATTATACGGGTTACTTTGTTAAGGTTCCGTGTCCAAAGTATCCCAACGGAATAGTCTTCTTCTGACAACTTTGTATCTACGACGGTTCGTCACTCCACCCGTCCGTCTTGTGAGAAACTGCTAAATTTAAAGCGAAATAAGATTTAATACGAGTTTTACTCGATCTCAACAAGTTTATAGCCATTTGGATACGAAACTCTAGAAACGAGGCTCGACAATTTTTATGATCATTTGTATTAGGTCTGTTTCCCACAGTAAGAAAGTTTTGTTATCTTACCTTGTCAGGCACCACCGACACAGCATCATTAGCAAATTTGATTCTTGTCTAATTTTTTAAAAGATTACATATAATAATTTACTGAAGTCCAGACGAATGGTTGTTAAATTGTTTCCTCGTGTATTAAATGAACAGAGTGTATACGGCAAATTGCTAAAGTGTTTTCTCAACGCGGCAAACGCAAAAGGTAATTGTTCTGTCATTACGCCGTGTACGCATAATTATGTTAAACGTGCGTTTTACAGTTAACATTTAGATAGACAATGCAATACTATAAACACCCTGCGCTTCTTTGTATTTTAAGCCCTGCCTGGTGCTATTGTTTATATTTTTGACCTCAATACCTTTGAGATAGGTAATAATTTACGTGTTTCTTTTTACTTACTGGGATAAGACGTTATGCATATTTTAAGGACAAATACATAGGAGCTAGCCGCCTTTTGAACTAAATTGTTCCAGAACATGTGTCAAATACGATTTTCATAATGTTTTAACGCTTACTTCTATAGCAACTGAGTTACTGGACATCTATTGTCCAGTAACTCAGTTGAAACACGAATTAACAGACAAGAAAACAGATAATAAAATTTTGCCGAGTGTTTCGCCCCTTTTAGCAGCGCGACGTGAACTTTGACCAATTTTTGTGGAGCTACTTGTTTCGATCTTATATAAATGTCATAAGAAAACGAAACAATGACTGAGGTCTGCGTTGGCAATTTATTTACGTCACAGGCACACAGATCTTCATCATCTTCATCATCATTCTATTATTTCATAAGTTCTGAATCTGATCCATGCCGTATGTCGTTTTAAATACACTGTTCTAAAGCCAATTTATGTTTATAACTTTTTATTTATGTTTTGTCAGTTGTTCACTATTTTATGGCTTGTTGGTTCGTAACTATTTTAACATCCATAGCTCAAACTTTTTAAATCATACTTTCTTTAATCACGTATTTATTTTTCATTTTCTTCTTTACTCTCAGTTTAAAGATACTTAGAAAATCTTACTAATTTTTGTAAAGTACTAGTAATTTCTCACATGTTTTCAATTATTACATTTGATGTTGTAGGAATTGAAAGCTGTATGTGTGAAGCATACACGTACAATAAAGAGCATGGTATTCTTTTCTAAATTCTCTTAAACGGTTTCAGTATTTCGTTTTATAGTCTATAAAATTTCCATATTTCAGCCATTCAGTAATTAATTATTATTTAGTAATTAACTGGTATCACCCAGTAATTGCATCTGTTTGAATACATAATTAAATATAACTTTTATGGTAATTGTTAGTTAGTCTCGGAGAATAACTCAACGTTTACTCCGCATGGTTAATTCAGTTAATGTGACGTCAGCGACCGCTACAGATGGTAGTGTAGAGTTTACTATTCGGTCTTGAAGTAGGCTAGAACGTAGAAGAGCTTAAGAAATATTTTATTATATTGAATATATTTGGCGTTAATTTTGTAGAAATTCATTATTCGCAATTAAATGAAACTACGTGATGTAGTATTATTTCTACTATCTTTAATTTCTTTACCACGACCTAGGTTTCGTTGTATTACAACATCTTCAGGTGGGATATTAGCAAAGATTAACTCTTAGGAACAACCAACAGCATTTATATGTTTCAAACACAATAGCGGAAGACTACTTTGTGCGGATTTTTCCATTGTTTATGTTAGTGAGTTTATTGCAGGGGCGCAGACTAGGTTTTATTATATTACAGAGACTTATACAATATACCAGTATTCTAGTTGGGGTAATAAATTCAATTGTTGTTATTATGTGAAATTATACAATGCAAACTTTAGGGTGTATGTAATAAAATTAAATGGAAGTTATTGTCGGTAATATATTGCAAAGGCAAGAGTATTTGAAAGTAAGGCCAAGGTAATATACTAATTCTACATATCTTATTATCGGTAATATATTTATACAAAAGCAAGGGTATTTGAAAGTAAGGACAAGGTAATACACTAATTCTACATATCTCCGGTTTTGTGTATTCATATATTTATTTCTTTTAATTTTTTTTTTTTTTTTTTTTTTTTTTTTTTTTTATTTTTTATTATATATACGTATATTTATATGTGTATTAAGAAATAAATATATGAATACACAAAACCGGAGATATGTAGAATTAGTGTATTACCTTGTCCTTACTTTCAAATACCCTTGCTTTTGTATAAATATATTACCGATAATAAGATATGTAGAATTAGTATATTACCTTGGCCTTACTTTCAAATACTCTTGCCTTTGCAATATATTACCGACAATAACTTCCATTTAATTTTATTACATACACCCTAAAGTTTGCATTGTATAATTTCACATAATAACAACAATTGAATTTATTACCCCAACTAGAATACTGGTATATTGTATAAGTCTCTGTAATATAATAAAACCTAGTCTGCGCCCCTGCAATAAACTCACTAACATAAACAATGGAAAAATCCGCACAAAGTAGTCTTCCGCTATTGTGTTTGAAACATATAAATGCTGTTGGTTGTTCCTAAGAGTTAATCTTTGCTAATATCCCACCTGAAGATGTTGTAATACAACGAAACCTAGGTCGTGGTAAAGAAATTAAAGATAGTAGAAATAATACTACATCACGTAGTTTCATTTAATTGCGAAATATTTTATTGCTCAGTAAGATTATTTTTAGGATATCCTTAAAACGAGAAAGAGCCTATAGGTGGAAAGTGTATCCATCGATGCGATCTCGAATTTCTGTACCGGTTGAGTTGAAGTACGTACATGTGAAATGTACGTCTCATAAAAAAAAATAAACATAAAATAAAATCAATGAGAATTAACTATATATCTATATTATTTCAGTAGTATGAATGCTTATAATCACCCTTAATAAGTATTATTATAAATAAATATTATTATGTCTTTGTTTTAATTTATGAAAAAAATTCTAATGTCAAAGTTAGTCAGGAAGCATAAAGCGAAATAAATTTCGGTGCAACTATTTTTAAAAAATGTAATTAATGTCTTCTGAAATATTTTTTACTCATGTTTTCCTTTGAGGGAATATTTTTACTCACGTTTGCTTTGAGGGAATATTGTTTACTCATGTTTTGCTTTGAGGGAATATTGTTTACTAATTTTTTGCTTTGAGGAAATATTTTTTACTAATTTTTTGCTTTTCATGCTTTAAGGGAGCGATGCCAATTGTGCGACTTTACGAATTTTCCTTCTTTCAAAATATTTTTTATTACTTGCTGCAATTTCAACGCACGGTTGTTACTCAATACGAATGTTTATATTATATTTTGTGATTTTCGAAAATAAGTGATAATTGTTAAAGAGGGGACATCCCATGTTTCCATGGAACTGTTATTTATAATGTTCCTGTTTCGACGCTTTCTCGGTAGAAGTTTAATAAAAATTAGTAGTAATTATGGTAGCATTAATTATAACGGAGACGAGAGTTTGAATACTCTTGCACTATTTTTTATTGTTGTGGTACTGGCGGCGAACGTGTTGTTTATGATGTGGCCATAGATAGTTACAGAATCGATTGGACGCCTGTTATGGAAAATTTAAAACTATGAGCTGATTTCAGTTTCGTCCCACTTACAAGGTGTGCAGTGAAGAACGTATATTGAAAAAAAATGCCAGATGGCGCAAATATTAAAGTTACTTTAGTATTGCAGAATATAGTCGGCCAATGCGGCGCCCGGTGTCAATCTTTTTTTTGTGGTTTAACACATCCGCACAAAATTTGGCGACTAAAAGTAAATTCTGAAAAAGCTTGTGTTTCAATTTCATATATATCTACATTTTGAATACAATTGTTTCATAAGGGTTTTTGTATTATTTTAAGTACTGATAAATTATTGTGTGATCTTTTGTTTGCAGCTTTCTGAAACTGTCACACATTACGGAACTCGCAGGATAATAACCCATTTGAACAACTTTGAAGTCTTAAAGCCATTTGAGGATCCTGATATATTTTTTTAAATTATTATATTTTCATTGTAAAATCTCCCATTGTGAAATGTTAGTGTTATTTAATATTTGTAATAAAACGTTATGAAAATAAAACCATTTTTTTTATTAAATTTGTTCTTTATTCAATTATTTTATAAACATGAATTAAATGTTGTGATTATGTTATCTACGGATGATCATACTTTTTAGAGCACCATCTATACGCTGTATATCTAGAATATGGTAATTATTAGGTGCATCACCTGGTGTTTTAGTCGAACGGGCTCCTTATTAAATTGCAATCACATTTTTGTAAGGGGCGTATGGAAGGAGGCCCATCTATGCTATACTTATTTATCGATGCGGCGTTTTGTCACAGTGTATGCAATTTATATCAAACGTCCCGTGTCTCCATGTTGGAATGAAACAAAACTTTTATTTAAAAAATTTACATGAGTGCATTTTATACAATAAACGCATTAATTTATTCTACTCCGTGCAAATCGTATAAAAACAAATAAAATTACAAGTTTAAATAATAAAGTAAATAAAAATAGGTGTGAGTGACATTCATACATACATACATATATATATATATATATATATATATATATATATATATATATATTATATATATATATATATATATATATATATATATAATATTTTTTTTAATGTTAACTTTAGTTATATTTTTGTTTTCATCGACTGCTAGTATAACTGACTTTTTTTTTAATCAAATTAAGTTGAATATAAAGGAAAACATATATTTTTGTTCAGCTTTCCATCTCGTATCTGTCCTAAAATTAAATAATTTAACTATAACTTAAAAAAAAACAAAAAGTATAACTTAAGAACGGAATTATTTTGGATCTCGTGGGTAATAAGGAATCTTTTTTAAATTCGACAGTTCTCATGTTTGTCCGTTAGTTTTGGACAAAACTGTAGAAGTTGAAAGACTATATGATATGTACTTATGTCCATTTAATATTTCAAATAGATGCTTTTTCTGGAGACCTCAATTATTATGGAGCGAAATAAAAAATAAATTACTTACAAAGTAGATAAATGTAAAATGGAGGCGATTTTCTTCGGGAATTCCATCGAGATCCATCAATCGTTGCATAGATTTTTTAAAATTAAATTAAGTTTGAATTTAAAATTTTTCAGTATTAAGTCACGTTTGTGAAACGTTAAGTTTCAAAGTGACGTGCCTCGTGGATATTAAGTTTCGAAGCGCCTCTATAATTTTTCAAACATGGAATTGAAAATCTGAAAATAATTTTAAATAAATAGTAACATTTGATGTGAACTTTTCATTAACTTACATCAACGAATTCAAGAACGTAGAAAACGCATTTGACCAATTTTTCTTTAATTTACTTTGACATTTGAGAAAACGGCTAGGTGAGAAAACAAGACTCATTGTTGAGCGAAATTCAAATGTTATGAGATTGCAGTAATAAATATATAAATGGACGGACAAACAACGTGTTACCATCATGAGAGTATCGTTTTTCCCTTTTGTGATAAATAAACCTTACTACATTACCAAAAATGTACTGATTCGGTTATGAATATGTAATTATTAATCAAAAAAAGATAAAATGTGGATCCATAAAGTTTTAACAAAAATTGAAAAAAAAAACTCATTACAGAAATAAACAGCCAGTAGATAATATCATAAAGCTATAAATTTACGTAAGAATCAATGAATATGCATATTTGTAACTATTATGCATTTATGACAAATTTTCACAGAAGTGATTCATTATTGATTGGACCCATTATTGATGAGAAACATCTAATGTCACATTTGGACGGGAGTTAACACGTTATGATGGCACGTTGCAATGCCATTCGGCCAGCTTCGTGTCTTGCCGGCTATTTCCGGCTTAACGCTTCCTTCTCTACTACAATACACACACGTTACTTTACGTGTGTGTTAGTGTATCAGCATTGTATCTTATTTATTAACGCTTACAATTTTACTTGTTTATATCGGTGTATTGCATAAAACTGTCTTAAAACGTTAAAAGCGTTTATTAATTGTAAATAGTTTAATAGTGTTAGTAAAAGTGAAACATTTTTAGATGTTTACCATCTGCCAAGCGTCCCACGACAGCTATTATTTTTCTGAGTAGTAAAATGGATAAATGGGAATATTTAAAAAAAAATGTAATTAATCCTTTTTTTACTTTTTTTATTTATGATAATGTGACGAATCATAAATATAATAATTTGTTTTGGAAAAAAGTCATGTCTGCACTATGCGAATATCAGTTGACCTTGTCATTGATATCTAATTCTAAAAAAGAGTTTTCCAATAATTTTTGAAATTGAAATTTCCTTGTAGTGTATTTTTAATTTTTAAAATTTAAATTCCCTTGTAGTAGGATTTGACACATTAAATGTATAGAAGACATTTTATGATACGAAATTGCAAATTGATTTTTCGATTTTGACTTTGAAGCGAAACTCGAAAACGATTCGATTTTTCCGTATTCACCAAAAACCTTTTACGTTCAGAAAGAAGAGGAATCCGTCCGGTAAAAATATGCTGGAAAAAGACCTATTTTATTCAAGCTACGCTTTTTCGTTTGGACATAACATTTGGGAACATTAAATGAAAATAAAATCAACCGCGACCGCGTTTCTGAGATTACACGCCCCAATTATCAAATTAAAAATAGCTACTGTATCTACAGCAATTACCTACTCATATTAGAAAATATTGCTACTGTTCGATTATAGCTATAAAACTCATAAAACTTTGAAAAACTGTATCGATTATTTAATATTATTGAAAGTTTAATGTTTAGAAGATTGTTTAGAAGCCATAAATATAATTTTAGAATCGTTACCCTTTATTTATTCGTTGCCTTGCCATTCTACATATCATACTACTGAATGGTTGTGATTAAATTATTTAATGATCGTTAGAGATCTCTGTAATATGTGTTTCATTGTGAACGGGTAATAATTGATTGCCAATAATGAAAGTTAAAATTGAAAAAATTCAGAACGGGAAAAAATTAATATTCAACGAAATGGTTACCTAATTACATAAGAATTTTAAAAGTTAGATTTGTATACGAATTACCGAGAGTAGGTTAATATATTTAGTTAGCCACAAACTTTTATAAATCGGCTCATGACAGCTTGACCGTAATATTCGTTGACCAGTCTGTCATACAGAATTTTATTCGGTACCAGACTTGACGGCAACTTTGAGACGTAGCATCCGTGACATTATAAAGGGAGATTTGTCGGGACGTCGGTAGTAATGAAAAATGGGGAGGGGGAACTATATGGGTTGGTCATATGCAACGAGGGCGGAAGGGGCAAGTTGCCTGCTTTAGTTCGAACGAACGAAATGAGAAAAGGTTTATTATATCTGACCGAAATTTCGTTTTGTATTTTTAATTTAGATTTGGTTGATAGGTATTATAATTGTTAAGATCCCTTAAGATGAGATGTCTTTTACGTATGTTATATTCATATGAGACATTTATAAAACAGTCCATAATTTTAAAACTCTAGAATGGGCACGAATAACAAATTTAATAGTGTTTATCACATTGTTAATGCAAATTTGTCGTCGTATATACGGTATCTAATGTTGCTATGATTAGACAACGCAAATTTATGTTATTATCTTTGGTTACTTATATTAAATATAAGTTTTTTTTAATATAAGTAACCAAGTAAACAATTTATTTTATTTGGTTACTTATATTAAATATAAGTAACCAAATAAAATAAATTGTTTGTTTTAATGTCTTATTGACATTATAATTTATAGTCTCCGTAACATCTCTAGTAAAATTAACCATATTTTAAGAAAAAAAAAAAAATTTCGTTGTTTTCTTTGTGACTATGATCAATTTGATTGAACAACTAGCTTTCTGTCATTGGACTTGGAGAAAATAATATTATTTTCTACCTTCTAAATTACTTTCTTCTGTCAATTGTTTTTTTTAATCTCTTATTTTGCTCAGATAATTTAAATGCCAGTCATTTGATAACTGGTGGAGCGAAAAAATACCTTCCAATTGTAGAATATGTTCGCGAAGCTTTGTTTCTAATTGTAAAGGGAGACCCCCTTCAAAACCAATAACCAGAACGTTTTTTTTAACCATTTTGCTGTATCTATGACTTTTATTTCATTATACGTTTGTTGCTATTTATCAACCCCAGTTCATTTCAATTAGTTACCTACGTACTTGAAATGGAGTGGATTGCAACAGCACACTTTTATATGAAATAAATTCTCATTAAAAAATTAATATTTTATAAATAAAACAAAGCCTATACTTGAAACAGGACAATGACGGTATTTTTTACCTAAACAAAGTTTATTGTGACAATTGAATAACTGGTTTCAAATGAAACTTTAATTAAAACGATTTCTTCTACTTATAGTGCAATTACTTAAAACAGTGGGGTATGAAGTGATAACAGGTTGTAACATTATGTTTATATGCAGTAAGAGGGTTGATTTTTGTACTTTGTGGTTGCAACATCTAAAGCACATGTAATTAACATTGCTACTGTACAAATAACTGTGAAATTGACCTGTGTGTTATGAGTAGTTTTGGTTAATATTAATATTTGTGGTTAATGTTATTTTTTATTTGTTTTAATGTTAACGATCAACGGGTTCAAGTAATCAGAATTTAAGTGACGAATTTTATTAATTTTTCATTTTTAATACTGACAAAAAAATACATACATAATAAATAGTATTTTGGAAAGTTCACTTAACAACTGAGTTATGCAAGTACAAATTATTCCTCATTTTGTAAATTTTTATTTCGTAACTTTATACCCATTATTACATCGATAGTGGAATAAAAAAATCAGCTAAAATGGGGTCAATCCGTCAAATACAAATATGGTTGATCTATTTCTTCATCGAACCTTAATATCAATTCATATTATTTTAATAAAAGTAACGTATGAAATCCGTAAAAAATACACTAATAAATATAAATGAAAATATAATGTACTCACTTTAATTGTTACCATAGGTTCATCGAAGTACTTGTAATAATACCTATAAGTATCTGTAAGTACCTGTAAGTACTGGGCTATAAGTACTTACCTATAAGTACTTGCAATAATAAAATTGAATGTATTTATATGTATAAAATAAAAGAAATATGATTAATAAAAAAGGGAAAATTTGGAATAAAATTAAAATTCAATCTTATGTTAATTATTTTTCTTTTTTTCCATAACTCTGACCGACTTATTACAAAGTGCACAAGAAATCTCATCCATCCTAAAGACGTGAAATTTTTTTTGGATGACCTTTGAAAGTCTATAATAAGATAAATATCAGTTTTCAACTTCAGGAGAATTTTTGCAGGTCGGTTCTTAGTCGCTAGCACAAAAAGGTGATCTTAGCCATTCGCGTTGGTGATAAAGACTGTGTTTGCGGTAATACAATTCACACGTCTGGTTTGCAACCTCGTCTTCAAATTGAATATATGTACCTGCATACATACATTTATTTTATATATATATATATATATATATATATTCACGATGACGAAGAAAACATGACACCATTCGTCAGCAATGAGAATATAATCGTTTTCTGTAGATATCACTTATCCTTATACTTAAGATATCTACAGATATTTAATGTGTTAATATTATTTAAGATATACGTTATCGCACTGACAGTCTGCGAGGATTATCCCCTAACAGTGCTCCAGAGCCTCTCCTCCAGGAAAACGGAGGGTCGCATCTGTCTAAAGGCGGGATGTCAGTTCAGAGTATCGATATTTTCATTCTACCCACATAAAGATTTAGGTATATATTTTAAAACGCTTCCTAATACGGCGCCAGTTAATTCAATAAACCAGTCGCGAGCGATCGGCGAACCCGCCCGCCGAAGGGACGGATTTTGCAAGGGCGACGCTATTTCGGTGGCAATCGAGCTTATTAATGGTAATCGGGCTATTACGAGAGGGAAGGGAGGGGGGCGGGCGGTCGCGTGAGACGCCATAGCGGCGGCGGAAGTCCGCGATTGGTCGAGCGACGCGCGCTCCGCCCGGAGGCGGAGCCGGCGCGTCGACGGACGGCGGTCGAGCACGGCGCGCCACTCGTCCGCGATCGGCCGGCCGAGTTCCCCGCGAGGCGCGAGCAGTGTTGCGAGTGAGATGGACCTGACGCCGCGCGGAGTGTGAATAAATGTTGTCAGAATTGAGCGAGGAGGGCCGCTTCGCGAGCTGCGGCATGGTGAACTATTTCAATCCGCTCGCGATGTACCACGCGAAGGGCGGCGGCGGGGCCGGATACGCGGGCGCGTGGTACGCCGGCAGCGGCTGGGGTGAAGAACAGCAGAGCTGGCATCAGCCGCCGTACCAGGCCGCCACGCCCGAGTGGACGCCGCCGCCCGAGTTCGCCGCCTCGCACGAGCACTTCCCGAAGCGCGAGCCGCCCGAACCGCTGCTGCCCTCGCCGCCCGCGGCCAGCGAGCATTCGAGCCCGGGCGCGCCGCCGCCCACGGCGCGCTCCCCGTACGAGTGGATGAAGAAGCCCAACTACCAGACCCAGCCGAACCCCGGTAAGCCGCACTAGCACCCTACACATGAACGCACCGCTGACTCCTTTCGCAATTCATTTGTAGCACGATTCACTCACGAAAGCTGAATCTACTTAAAACTATGCATTCGTAGACGCACGGATAACGCGTTGTGACATTTCTATCGACTAAGTTCGAGCTGCACCGCTGACGTTGTTGCAGCCCGCACGCGCGCCTTCCTTTTAAACTCGCACTACCCGCCGAAATCTGGCTATATATTTACAAACAAATAACATCAACAAATTGTTATGTTTATCGGAATAGTTGAACATGCGTGATTCTGTGTTATCTTGTTAAGATATTTCCCTAATCGGATCTCAAATATTTTAGTTTATTGACTTACAAAATATTCTGTAGTCGAAACATTCCAATAGCCCTTATCAACGTAACGTGAAGAGTGATTAAAGTATATTTGAGACTTATATGTTGAAAGTAACAACGGGTGATTAAAAACTAGTTCCAAATTTATAAATACGAAACCGCAAATTGTTATCAGTGCGATATAATATTATAGTTTGAATAGAACTTAATTAATTACAGTTTAACTAATTCAAAATGAAATTCAATTTGCCATTTTATAGATTACGTAATTAAACAAACGTTTTATTATAAAGTGGAGTATTTGTATTTTTATAATTACCTTCTGATGAATATTTTATATTAAGAATTATTTTAGTGAAGCAAGTATTGTGGAAACATAATTATTATCATCTTACTTTATGTATTTCTTAATTAAATGATAACGTCAAATTTTAACACCGAGCTATTGGTGGCAAAATGCTTAAACGAACACTTAGCAACACCGCTAAGCGGATTCGTCGGTGTCAACATTTTAAATTCATCCGCATCCGCTTAGCAGTGAACATAACTGTATGCTCATACAGAACTTTAATAATATATACACATCTAGAAACGTAGGTTTTAATTTGTAACTTCATAACGAATACAGGTCATAGCCATCACTCTCAACAACTTCATTTTTTTAAGAAATGTCCTGTAGAAAAGTTAAATCAGACAAATCAGAATAAAAGCAAACATCACCTTTATGTACAGATGATTAAGTTTTAACACTACAAAAAAGTACAACCAAAGAAATGCACTTTTTATTGCCTTATAAGTAGATATCTGAACAATAATCTTAGCACAAATGTATATAATGATGACGTGTTAATTATTTTTTTTATAAAATCACTAGGTATCTATTCATTCGGAGTTTCTTCTTACTCGTATTTCTAAGCGAAGAGATAAATTTAAGAGCAGGAAACATATTTTCATAAAGTTTTATATATATATATATATATATATATATATATATATATACTTCAAATATTTTTTGTACATAACGCAATATTTTATAAACGCAAATAATATAATAATGTAATTTTACGTTTATGAAATATTTACTTTAAAAAGAATTTTCAATAATAATCTAATCCAAGATAACTTTTTAGATTAGCCAATATCTTTAAGTACCTACCTACCTATGTTTAATTTTAATTGCATAGTAGAAATAAATTATTTTCATCCGTGGGAAGGCAAAATTTACAAGTTAGTGTTAAATATCAATTTTATGACCAAGCATTGCCTACAACGCAGCGACTGATGTTACAAACTTGATAGAATTCAAGGCTAAGAACTCGCGTATCTTTTATATAAAATTCGTCATCAAAAAGTAATATGCGGTCCGTGTTATTGTAAACACATGTATGTATATATTTATGCGTTCCTTCGAAATCTAAAAACAAATAAAATTACCCATTACATTCCTACCATCGAGATGAACTAGTCTGTCATTGAGACCCGATGCCTTCACGGCAATTAAGTGTTAAATTCAATGAATAATCCACTCGAGAGATTGTGCATTGACCCGACGCGATTTATTTTTACGGCACGTAAAAAGTAGTCAAAACATTTTGAAGCGAACAAAAAACATAATTTTGCTTTAGACGTAGATAGATTTATATTATTTGTCTTAAAGTTTTTGACGACAAGTCAGCCATTAATTTTCGTGTGCACCTGTGATATTCAAAAACGTTCAGAACATTATCATTTTATACATAAATTGAATGTAAATATTAAGGAACAATTTATTTTTACATCTGTTAATCGTTTATTACATTATGTTCAACGAATATGTTCATTACATTATGTTCATACGAATAAACAATTCGCTTATTCGTAATTGTCTGGAGAATTACTGAAACTGTTGTCTTGCCCGACTATGGTGAAGCCCAAAGAGGGTACGATTGTTGCCCACTGATTATTTACGTATACTCGTACACATATGACCGTTCCTTTACCCACCCGTAGAGCTTCAACGGTTGAAAGGATTATGATAAATGAGGTATCATTGTATTTATCCTAACGCTGAGACCCATTCGGCATTTTCCAAGTAAATATTTCGTAAAAGGTTTAAGCAATAGAATTTTTGTCAACGGTTGTATAACTAATATGATAATCAAACTTCTTAATCAGTGCAAAAGGCAAATGTTGGTAAATATAATTAATTAATGAAAAAGATGTTATAAATTAAATAATTGTTTATTATTTTTACGATAATTTTTACTTCAGTGTGATCTTGAAAGCAGAATTTGAATCTATTATTTCCAATGTATTTAATAGATTTATATTTTTCTAAATTATTACAAAAAATAATTAACTGTTTAATATTCGATCAGATCATGAGGTTTTGAAATCGATTTCAAAAATCATATTAGGCTTAATTTATCCATTTATATTTTATTTCGGTTTATCACGATTAGTAAATTATGTCGAAGCTAATGAATGCTTACATCTAAATTAGCATTGTATTTATCTTAACGCTGAGACCCATTCGGCATTTTCCAAGTAAATTTTCCATAAAATGGTTCCAATAGCTTTGAAAGGTTTTTTAAAATTGTATTTACCAATGTAATGAATTTTTTTATTTTATTTTCCAATAGCTTTCAAAGGTTTAAGCAATAGAATCGTTGTCAACGGTTGTATAACTAAGATAATAATCAAACTTCTTAACCAATGCAAAGGCAAATGTAGATAAATATAATTAATTAATGAAAAAGATATTATAAATTAAATAATTGTTTATTGTTTTTATGACAATTTTTACTTAAGCTTAATCTTGAAAGTAGAATTTGATTCTATTATTTCAAATTTATTTGATAGATTTAACTGAGATTTATTTTTTTCTAAATTATTACAAAAAATTCATGCTTACATCTAAATTAGATTTTGACAGACGAAAAATAATGATTACTAATATTAATTTTGTCATATATCGGCAACTAATATTCCAGTTGGCTTATTTTCATTTAAAACACAATCCACTTGGTGATATATCTCATTTTACTTAACGTTAAGAAGAAATCCTTCAAACACATTATATAATGTTGTATTATATATAAATATGTACACAGTATATTTGCAATGCATTCTTATAAGTAATCGCTTGATAAATTTACTTTCTTGTCATTTTAAATAAGCGCGGCAATAATTTGTATTACTTGTTGTAATTACATTTAAACAGGACAAATTTAAAGAATTAAGCCTTTTTTCATTACATTGGTAACGTCAGTAAATAATAAATCTTGCTGGATAAAACACTCAATCGAAGAGCAAAACAAGGGCGTGCGTACCTTGCGTAACCATTAAATCAGTTGTTATAGAATGAGTGAATCTATATTCCATTACATTGGTAACATCTGTGAATAATCAAATTAGTTGGTTAAAACATTAAATCGAAGAACAAAACCAGAGGCGTGTGTACCTTGCGTAATCATTAGAAGAGTTCTTATAGAATGAGTGAATCTATATTTCATTACATTGGTAAGGTCTGTGAATAATAAATCTTACTGAATAAATTATTCAACCCAAGAACAAAACAAGAGGCGCGTGTAACTTGTGTAATCAATATAAGTTCTTATAGAATGAATGGATCTATATAAAATCAAATTGTTTTGAAATTGTAGTAACCGTATGTTAAAACGTATGTTAAACGTATTTTAATAAACGTGTGTTAAAACATTTCCCATCCAAGATAAATTTCAATAGACAAGGAAATTTATCTTGGATGGGAAATGTTTTAACATACGTTTCCATCTCAATGTGGCTTAAAATAGGAAATTATTTATTATCCAATACGTGTACTTTTATTAGTATTTTTGTCGCAATATTAACTAGCAAATAAATATTGGATTTAATTTCTTTAAAAGCGTGAAGTAAAAAATATGCTATGTAGGCTAACGCTAAATAATGTTTATTTACTGTTCCAGTGTCGTAATTTTAAACCTTCAGACTTTCATTTTGTCATTAGCATAATACTTGCCACAATATTGGCGGCGTAGGATTTTAATTTAAACGAGATTTACCAGAATGTGTAACGATTACTAATTAATGGTCACTGGCTAGATCTAACGTTACCGTAACCGTAAATTATATTACGCCCCGAGGTTTAATACCTCTGTCGTATTTTTTGTTTTGCCAATAAACAATTGAGCTGTGAACTAATTAGTCATAGTATAGGATGTTCATCGTGTAGTGTAACCTGATTTAATATTCGAATTATTCTTCATAAATTGTTAATATGGCAACCTAATTATTTTTCATAATGTTTTGCTGAAAATATTTGGTGAGTACGTTTTACAATAATATTAAATGGATAGTTCGAGTTAGTTGGAACAGTTAGAAATTATATATATGAATATACACACACACACATATATATATATATATATATATATATATATATATATATATATATTATAAGAGTGATCTATCAGTAACTCCTGTACTATAGATCGGTAAAGAAACTTCCGTTGGGAATTTTTATGAGCGTCGTGGAAAAACTGGCACCTTCGATTGTCAAATTGTTTAAGAGTTGGAGGTAGTCAATTTTGTTCTTGTTATTTGCTGGTATTTTGTTGTAACTGATCAGAATGTCGAAAAGTTTAAAGTGTAATAGACACGTCTAGTGGAAAATTGCTAAATAAGGATTATGAAATATAATATCTCAAAGTAAGTTAGTATCTATTTCTCTAAAGTATGTATTTCTTTTCAACTAGCTAGAATTAAAGACTATGCGTTTAATTATGTTGGCACAATTATCCTTTTATTTTTTGGAGTTTACTCCTTAAGAATAGATTTTTATATATAGTTTGAAGTTTTATGAGGTCTGAAATCAAACGCTCAGAGCGTTAAAAAAATGTAACCGTTAGGTGGCCTCGCCGCCCAACATTTCAGCGCATCTTTAGAGTGAGATATCAACATTGTCATTTATTGAGATTTCTTATGGCGTAATCGCAATGACGGAGTGTGACACACATATTGGTATTTTCTTATGGTGTAATCGCAATGACGGACTGTGACACATATAGTTTACTATCATTCGCTTATATCAAGATGTAATCATTAAATGTGTAAATATTTGGTATCTTCTATCCTACAAAATTAAAAAGTCGCTTTTAATTTTAATTTCTTAGTCTGACGTTCCTAAATGTTTTTAATTTTGTTGTATAAATTTGATCTTGTTCATTCATGTTTTTCATGTAGTGTTCTAAATTTTGAAAGTCGGACGTCTTGATTGTGCCATGTTGAAATTGTTAATAATAAATGTGACAGGAAATATTGACATCTGGATGTTATTTTGCGTACGTTCTCATGATACTTATTAACAACCTGACGGATGATCTGGCCATATCAGCGTTGGCCTGCTTGCGCAATACACGAGTGCGTAATTTTTTACAAGTCAATACAATGTTTTATTATACCGTGGCAGTAATTACCGAGGGGGGATTTAATTACCAGTTTACCGGAGGCTGCGAACCAGCTAATGTTATCCTTCAGATACATTACTGCGATCGACAAGTCTCATGTCCATCGATTGTTATTATAGCTGGAAGCAATACGTGATATCAGTCACGTTGTAGTCAGTAATTAAGAGTCCGTGTGTACACTAATGTTACTATTGAGTAGTTGGTCCACCTAGCATTAATATACATCTGCATTCGGGTCTTGCGATCGTTGGCTTTCTTTGTTTTTATAGCAGAAATCAGCACGCAAAATAAAGCTACTCTTTGTTACCTATATATAATATGATTTATGGTGAATTACCTAAATGATATACGACCTCTGTATAATGTCGATAATTTCATCGCATTTATTTGGAATTTAACTCCTATCGTGTTTTAAGATGAAGTTCGCTTTAGGCATCGCCACAAACACGTGTGACGAAAGTAACGTGAGATGAGTGGGGATAACGCGCTTGTGCGTAAACTTGTTAAATAGCTTTCTTTCTAATGGCATACATGCAACTTTTATGGACATGTACGTAGAGCGTTTTACATTTACAATTTATTTAATTATAAGTCATATGACTCTGATCGGATATTTTAATAATAAATTTTCATTAAGATTTATCAAAGGCTGCATTTACTGCATTTGTTGTCAATTAGTTTTTCTCTTAGTAATATACTGGCTCCACTGTATTTATAATTTTGTTTAACGGAATCTCCTGGAGATCAAGGAGAAGTTTGGTATACGAAAACACCATGATTGCTGAGGATTTATCGAGATTGATACTTTCATATAGACAAACAGACTTGACTATATTATTTGTTATGCTGTCCAGTAATTATAACGTGCACTGCATATAACTGCCAAATTGCTTCACAAATTGGCCAACGGCATTCGAAATGCGTGGTTGGTTTATTAGTCCAAAAGTTGTCTGAGAAGAATATTTCCACGAATTTGTTTATTATATTTTCTTCCTTTTTGTGCTTCGGTACTTCGAAAGGAAAAACTCACCCACACTAATACGGTCACTTATGCGCCCATACGTACGTCTGTCTCTCTCAGGCGTTTCTTTCCCAAACAGTTTGGCGTAGCAATAAAGAATTATAATGCGGACATACTTTATAGTTCAAAAATATTTCTATAGTAACACTTAAAAATATTTACTTTATATATAGAGAAAACAAATAGAGGAAACAATAACAGAGAGAGGAATATATTGAGGGAACAATATTTTATTTTATATATAGAGGAAACAAATTTAGTACTCGATTTTTTTAAATTCTATACTTCGTGTGCCGTGTCAATTGAAAGTGCAAATTATGATAGGTTCTAGGGATTTTGCTGAAAAGATCTAAGCCGTTTTTCTCGCCGTCTGGCGTATAAACTTGAAATGTGGCATGGTGATAAAATATCAACCCGGCTATAAATTTTTGGCCGGCTATATAAAATATTTATATAGCCGGTCAAAAATTCGTATAGCTGTTCGGCATACATTTATAAACATTTAAAAGTATCTACGTAATATTCCTATTAAGCCATTTACACAATTTTAACTTTTTAGCAAGAAAATATAGTGCCTACTATATGTTATACTATATCTTATACCAGTTTACCGGAGGCTGAGAACCAGCTAATGTTATTCTGTGTTAATATGCTGTATTAAAAAAAATTGATATGATGTAACTACAAATTAACGATTTTCGGATTTTTCTTTACTTGTGCTGTGAGTTGCTTTTTACCAAATTTCATAATTCTAGGTCAACGGGAAGACCCCAATAGGTTTGATTTATTTGCGATGAGTGTCAAAAAAAGGCGGCATAAATTGCCCTAGTTCTAGGGATTTTTTTCTTGTGCTGACTTAAAAGCTTAATTTTTCGTCCGTAAACCTAAGTATTTGATATTAAGTTTAACTTGATACCTCCACGCGTTCCTTAAAAAAAGGGTCTTAACATACAGATAGACAATGAAGTGATCCTGTAAGGGATCCTCTTGATATAAGGAACCCTAAAATACTTTGTTCGAATTTACCTATTGCCAGTCAGCAAATTCCTTGCTCTCCCGTAGTATTAAAAAATGGATATTTTTTTAAGAAAGTTATATGCATAAGTAAGAATTTAATATATATATATATATATATATATATATATAACTATATTTCAGAATCAACAATGTATGTTTGTAGACTTATAATCTACAGATTGTTCTGTTGTTATTACAGTAGTATGGGTGCATGGTGTAAAGTTGATAATTCATTATATAACCCAAATTGACGATTTCATTGAGACTTTGTACAGTGTCAACTTGGCATGTATACAATTATAATCATTTAATATAAATTCAACATGATTACTGCCATTAAAATGTTGACAAATTGTTCGCATCGAAAGTCATTAATGATTTAAAATCCAATTTTTTTCAAGCTAGTCTTTGCCGTTGGTAAATTAGTCCGTATACTTAGAAGTAAGCGAAATGACGTTTATTTATAACTCGAGGATTAATTATTAAACTCATTATCGCTCATTATCTTGACAATATCTCTACCACGCCGTGTCGTCCGCCCCGCGCCGCTCTCTCGACGTCATCAGCGTTTGTCATCTTACGATAGGGCTGGCATATATAAAGTAAAAGGATGAAACGATTGAAATTCACTAGATTTAATAAAAATGTCACTACTTAAAAGTATTAAATGGAATAAATCGATTTACGATACTTGTCTCGATATTTCCGTCAAGTTCAAATTGACTAGTGCGTCCTGTCCTCTTCATATTTACCCACTTAAAGTTTCATAACCAAAAAAAGAGACAACTTTCGCATTGGTCTGTCCTGGGTAAATATTTTGGCATTTATTGAGAGAATTCGGATGACAAAATGCAATGGGCTTATGTCAAAATGCAAACGAAAGAAGATGAGAGTTGAAAGTTCAAAAGCAAAGATGAAAAGTAAAATAAAAATATTTGGTGGGATATTAATTTAAATTCAATATTCCCCATTCCCGTCTTTCGCCCGGATTGGATCAGGTGATCGTAACTTACCTTATGGTGACCCGTATCTAATATCAAGCGCTTTCACCCAGCTGGGTTAATGACTGTTTTTCGCAATGAGTCGTTTGATGTCTCCATTTTTCAAAGAACGCATTTTGAGAAAGCACTAAATGGCTAAAGATCGCTTCACTCTCAACTAAGACACGGTGATTAAATAGTCCACGTTCTAAAACCCCACGTTATCCTATTCTGACGTTAGGACATATGCTGTCCAACAAATTCTATGCGCATCGTCGAACCCACTGCATTGAAACGACGTTTCGTTGGCATGGGTCTTGCGTTTCGAAATAGAAGAAACATGCCGGATTGTCTCTTAAGCTGAATGTGGGCTGGCGTGGAATGTTCCGATAAAAACTGTGAGATATAATAATCACTAACGAGCCAAGTCATATTCAGTCGCTCAGGCACAGTTGTCAAAAACAATTTTTTTTTACCCCTTGGAGTCTTTTTTCTTCCTTGGAGTTGAGGGATGTCCACCTAGATTACCAATGAGCATAAATTATACCTAATATACTTCTTTTTCTGCCAAAAAGGGACCGTTGCGCTTTGAGCTTTCTGCCAAAAGCTCCAAGGGCAACTGCGGGTGAATTGAAGTCTATGCCCAGGTGTGTGACCTGTCCCGCACACCGATCATGGATCACAATTAACCGACCATAACCAAAAAAAAATTGTTCAGTGTAACTATTACAAAACTATATTAATTAACGACTTTGATATTGTTTTCGTTTAAATAATAAAAAGAAAATAATTTTACTTTTGACTTAGTTCCAAGAAGTTCTATAAAAAAGGTTATGTGCCGTGCGGATAGGTTACAAGCATTCAACCACGTGAATACGAAGTAATCAAATTCTTTCCCCATTCCATGGGTTAAAATTTATATAACATATGGTTTACTCAATGCATAAGTCTGATTCACAAAGAGCTGTTTTTTGTGTAGCTGGTCTTCTCTAGCTATAATTTTTAAATCTATATTTTAAAAAAATTAACTAAGTACATACGTATGTTTGTGGTTAAATATAATATTATGAAATTTAATCCAATAAAAGTTCCTCGTTGGTCAGTGTAATGTTACAGAAGAAAACGCTAATCAAATAATAATTTTGTTATCCAATTTGAATGTGATACGTCACTATCGTAAAGGGTTGATTAAACTACCAGTATGATATATAATAATTAAATATAACAGAGAAATTTCAAGAGCCTCATCACCTTCTACAGAAAAGTGTAATGCATTGATTTTAATGTTTTGAAACAATTTTTTTTTGTATGTATTGAAGGCGCTTTATATTTTAAATCAATATCTAAATAAAACAGGTCTAAATAATATTATTTTTATTTACGACGGTACTCTAGGTTTTCTAAGTAACAAAGCGTTGAGTGAAAAATAAAATAAATATATCACTGGTGTTTTGTTTGTAAAATTACTAAACTTGTTTATAAAATATTTAAAAAATATTATAGTGAATGTTTTAAGTAGTACAATTGTCTCATTACAGTTTCGGACAAATTAAATATGGATTTTCCGCGTTTGTAAGCGGTAAGGTTCGAAAACTCGCAAAACAGTTTTCACTGAGATGTTCACTTACCAGTAAAGATTCACTATACCTTTTAAAAATTCATTGATATTAGAAACTACGTATTAGCGAATTACTTGTCACGTGTGAAGTCGCGGGTAACTGCTAATCAGTAAGTACTGATTTATTATTATATAAAATCCTTGGCGGGGTAGGAACGGGCAAGTAGGGTGCCTTTGTACGTTGAATATTTTTTTAATAGAAACTTAAATCAGTTTTAATTTTTTTGTATTTTTTCTACATATACATAATAAATTCTTTCTAGTGTTAGTATTGACCGTGTTAGTGGAATCTCGGACAGCTAATATGATTTCTTATTCTTTCAAGTTCTTTTTTATAAAGTAAAACCAAATAATATTTACTAAATAATGTTTTAGTGAATTCGTGCAAAAACAGTTGTAAGCTTTAAAAAATCTCGCTTCCATATTTGGACTCTCACGGAAAATGGATTACTGCTATATTGAAATATAAGCATTAAAGACCAACCCTGTCTTTAATGCTTATATTTTCATATAACAGTGGTTGAATGAATTGTGTTTATAATGCATATAGCATAGTGTATTATGTCTTCCCATAGAATGTTTGCTTTATTAGAGTAAGTGGGCCATTGCGATTATGTAGCGGTAGGGCAATAGCAATTAGAGTTGTGTATCGTGTGGATTTCATACGTATAGTTTTAGCTTTTCTTCTGTACGGTTAAGCCTATTTTTACGAACAATTTTTACATAGGTACAATGCTAACGCAGTGGGTTAGTCAAAGCTAATCACACAAGTCGTGCATTGAGATATCGTGGTAATTATATTTATTAATCCTTGCCATAATTTTTTATTAGTTTATCCTAATTTCTGAGATTTTTGCATTGCCACTGTACCATTTCAAAATTATTGAATTGACTGATTGAGAATTGCAAAATATATGTACCTATATATGAAACTAACTGATACCTGTAACTTAGATCACGTAAAAATTATGTCTATTCTATATATTTCGTAGACGGTATGTTGCAATAGTTAGAATCGTGTGGAGGAAATGTAAAGTCTTTATATTTCCTCCTTATAAATAATTTCTGATTTGATGAAGAATTTTTGTACTTAAACGAAACTACAGAAACTTTAGATTTTTATTACTTATTAAGGAACTCTTCATTTTTAGGAGAAAACTAACAAATATTTTAGTCCATAACAAAATGGAATAGTATGCATAACTAAGTAAGGATGAATTTATCCCTTAAAGAGTCATTCAATGACAAGAAGCAACAAATAAAAACACTTTTACATTTATGTTATTAATTGGTACTATGTATCATAGCTTAGAAAATCTTATAGAATCCACAATTAAATGAAACTACGTGATGTAGTATTATTTCTACTTTCTTTAAGTTCTTTACCACGACCTAGGTTTCGTTGTATTACAACATCTTCAGGTGGGCTATTAGCAAAGATTGCTAGATGAAGATATTGTAATACAACGAAACCTAGGTCGTGGTAAAGAACTTAAAGAAAGTAGAAATAATACTACATCACGTAGTTTCATTTAATTGTGAATAATGAATTTCTACAAAATTAACGCCAAATATATTCAACTTTTTATAGAACTTTAAAAAATGTCTATTGAGAATAAGAATTTATTAGGAAACCGTTGTGGTTCTTACAGTTGACACAAAACCGAGTGGTATTGTTAAACCCATTAACTCTTTACTACCGCACATGAATCTAAACTTCTTTCCAAAGAAATTAGATAAAAGTACAAAACGTCAAAAAGAATGATTTCACTAAAATAATTTCAATAGTTATGGAAAAACGTGCTTTTTTCTTTTAATCCTAATTTCATATAAAATAATCAGAAAGCTCTATCAAATCCTAATAGTTTTTTTCATGAACTCGATAACATTGGACTCTTAGAGGGTTGTGTCATTGCCTTCATTAGTTATTATTAATGACGAATTTTTTAAGGAATTTTAATAAGGTTTTTATTGTAAAAAATGAAAAAAACTGAATCATATTTGTGGGTCATTTTATGTAGTAAAATATGATATAATTTAAAAAGCGTAATAATTAAAAACCAGATCACGTATTTCTTACGGTTTTTGAAATAAAAATATTTGTCGTTACGCTGTAAATAATTCGGTTCATAAACACTCATTGTTCTCGACATTATATTTCAATAAAATGGTCTATAAACCAAAAATATTATGGAAAAAAGGTTACAACCGAATATTTTTTTAATATTTAAAAATTGCTTGCGGATTTTGTGGGGTTTAATTTTTTAATAATTTGAAATAAGTGGAAAATAACATTAAGGAGCCGAGAAGAAGGGGTTAAGATTTTATAACTTATAACAAGTTGATTAGCGATGTTGACTGTCACTTGCAATGTTTAAATGTAACTTGGGTACCTCTAATTAGGTTATTTGTTTAAAAAATACATCTTTTGTGCTAAAATGTTAAATTGTTACAATACGGATCTGTCTTGGAACCATAAGGGAGTAGTAAACCGTATAATTAAAATGTTAAATAATTCACTTTGCAAGAAACCCTACGGCTGTATTTAATATTTTTTACGTATAAATAAAGTTTTGAAATTACATAGGTTGCAGATTGTCTCGTAAGGAGTGGATCAACGAAATGTCGGTGATAGAGGGGGTTATTACACATAGGAAACAATAAATTTTATTATCCTAGGTCTAATAGTTTTAGAGATTTGAGATTGTTTTATTTTATCATCAATGGTATGGGTTTAGGAATAAAAATAGGTTGCTATACATTTTTTTACACACTTTTTTTTCACTTTTCATGTTTTGTAAATGAAAAAATGCACATGTTTCAGCGTTTATTTTTTATATTGCCAATAATAACTTTGAAATAATTAGCAAAACGAAGGATTTCTTAAAGATTTTGAACAATAAAAAAGCAGAAATAGTAATAATATCTAATAAAGTTTTGTTTTTCATGCGCAGTGACAAAAATTTAAAAAAAAATTATATCTCTAAAACTATTAGGCCTAGAATAACAAAATAGTTTCGTATATGTGATAACCTCCTCTATAACCGACCTTTCGTTAGTCCACTTCTTACGGGACAGCCTGTATAAAGTATAACACTAAAAAACGTGAGGAGCAAATGAAGTGTAGGATATACACAATGCATTATATAAAAGCTATGCCTTATATATAGCTATAAGAATAAAAGTAACCCTCTTAAATAGAGGACATAAAAAATAAACGTCTTAAAAGTGTTATTTAACTCATCTATCAGACTAATGAGAAATGGTACATTTTAATGGAAAATACAGGTTATTTTTCACAATAATTTGTAAATGTTATTTCTACGGCACTCTTCGAACCAGCAAGATGACACAAAGTGCAGATTGTATTTCGTATCTTTTATACACACGTGTGATGTAAGTACTAATCCATGAAACAAGCAGCCCCAGCAGAATTGTCGAAAGAAGCCACGTAAAGCTCAAAAAAAGAAACGAAAAAGACATTCATTTTTAACATTAATTACCAATTCCAGTTAATAGTTTATTTTTAAGTAATTTAGGCAATGGCGGTAAGTTAAAGGAATCGCTGTTCAATATATTTGTAATCGTTTTTAAAACTTGTATATTTATTTCTAATGACCAATTCTTTATATATCAAAAATGTAATATATGCACGTTTATGAAGGTGCCTTTTTGTTTTGTATTATGGCCACAAGTTGTATTTTATTTTTTTGCATCTTTCTAATTATCAATCAGTTAATATTTAGATTTTTATATTTTAAAAATATTGTCCTTTTTAAAAACTATATTATGTTTCTATAACGTCCAGCCCATCGCTGGTTTCCTTTGAGCCATACATACAAACAGAGAAGTGGCGTTTCACTACGTACAATCTGAATCTGCGTACAATCTGAATTCAAATTGCATTAATAAACAAAATATTGTTGAATTACTGTGATGAGAAACGTCATCACATATTTATATCCAGCTATCACGTTGCCCGCCCATAGTAGCTATAAAACAAATGTCACAAAGTACCATTTACGATGTACGTTTTAAATGCTCTGTGTGGTCAAGAAAATATTTCAATCCCTGATCGATGGTTCAAAGCTGACTTTTGGAGTGCTATCTATCCATATAGTCCATCTCCCAATTTGAACTGGTTGCAGTTTACTGACATTAAGCACTTAAAATGTATTTACAATTTGAATTCCAACTCAATAGAATTAATTAATAAACAAAATATTGTTGAATTACTAATTTCAGTGTGATGAGAAACTTAACTAGATATTCATATCTCGGTTACGTTTCTCATCTCTAGATTCCATCATGCTGCCCGCTCGAAGTAGGTATAGAACAAATGTCACAAATCATCATTTACGATGTACTCTTTAAATGTTGAGTGGTCAAACAAATATTTGTATGGGTAATTAATAGGTCCGACGATCAAACAATTTCCGCTGGAAACTAAATAGTAATGCTAATCTTTAGCTATTGACGGATCAATGGTTTAAAACTGTTTTATGGAGTGCGGGAGAGTGGGATAGGAAATTCTATTAAATTGTTTGCTGAAACTGAAAATAGAATAGAAAGAACTATTTCTCGTTAGGGTTTTATTCTATCTACAGGGATTAAAACTCAGTATGAGTTCGGTTCCCTTTATTCACTGAACGCGAACTCATAAGAATAACTTAGTTTGCGATTAAAAATATTAATGAACAATAAAAAAATATACATTATAATTAATTCCGAAGTACAATTGAAGAACAGATGTAAATTCTATAATACGAGTACCGATCTGTGTATCTGCTTTGTTCATCGCCTCAATTTATTGTAAACAAAGCGAAGAGCACGTGAAAAAAGGATTACGTCAGACAGACATTGCAATTACAACTGGTTGGTCGTCTGTATTTATAGATAACCTTGCTAATTCAAAACTCTGCTTTGGTATTGAGTATTGAAAAGAATTTCGTTAAATAAATATTTTACTAGTAACACTTGTTAATTTTTCTTCAATTACTTAGAAACAGAAACTTTGTTAGGAAGCAATTTTGCTCATCTGCATGCCGCACGATTCCAAAATTACTGAACTACAGAACTATTTAGAATTAGAAAAGAAAATTAATTTCCTCATTTAAAAAAATAACTGAAAATTTAATGACAATTTTAATGGAATTCTATACGACGTGTCTTGCTAGGTTGATTTCGATTTACTATACTTAATGTATGATTGCTTTATTGTAATCCCAAAATTATGAAAAGTCGGCAAATTTTATGAAAAATTGTAATATTCTGAATTTTTAAGCCATAAAAATTCGAAATTATTGGAAATGTAGGAAATATTTTTCAGAAAAAAATAAGCATTTAATTCAGGTAAATCCAGGTTTCAATCATTGTTAATAATTGTAACTGTTAATAGAATATAACTCAATTAGTGCGTATAGTTTCCAGCCTTTTTATCGATACTAGTGCATTAAGTAATAACTCCTGAAATTGTTGATGCAAATTAACTAAAATAATTTCATTCAACAGTTTTGATCAAATGCCAGTCCTACATAAAATATTTTTGGATTTTTATTTGATGGAAAATATGTTTAAACATGGACGGACACATTACATTGAGTTGGTTAATAAATAATGATTCTTATTGAACAATTTAAAATTGTTGATTTCTTTTCATTCGCAAAAAACTGTCAGTTACCCAAAAAAGGATACATTTAGTTGAAAATATTATGTTGACACTCAACCAAAACGGTCTGTCACTTGTTGTTATTTATCGGTCAGGGACAGGAAGTGACGCTTCCAGGATTTTTAGGAGGTTTACCTTCGAAGAATTCGGCAAGTATGCTTTTAAGATTCTCGCAATCGGAGAAGCACTACCCGTAAGATAGTTCTTAAGATAAGACTAACGTGTCTATCAGTTAAGTATAAGGTTTTCAGCAAACGCAGAGTGTAGAATTGTGCCCCATCTCAGGTCTTTCATTTTTGACGGTTGGCGGAAGCGACGTGTGGTCGCACATTATCATGTAGCAAGTGAACTTCGAACATTCTTTATCTCTTTTCTCGATGAATTACAGCTAACTTGTGAGACTAGTCTACATACATGTCGCATAATAGTTTCTCTTTCATAGGTAATATGTCGTGAGAATTTTGTCCGCAGCATGGTAGAATTTTTGCTCATTATTTTAAGCTTAGCTGGCGACTGTTTTCTTCGCTGTGACCAGTTGGCCAGCTCTTGTCTCGTTTTTGTTTAATATCCAACCTTGTCTCTAATCACAAGATGATTCAATAATCTCCTGAATCCGGGTTGGAAGAGTAGTAACTCGTTGATGGACGTACGGATAGCAAGGTCGGAATAATTCTGTTGGTGAGATGTTCACATTGCTAAAACTCGCCGATAGTCGAGTGCATGAAACGATTCTTTGTGGATTCAAGAGTGTAGCCGAGTCCCTGCGTAGTTCGCGCCTGGGGTAGCTGCAGCTCACCAAATAGATCGCCGGCATTTAGTTCAATCCTAAGCTCTCTTCGTCTTCCAGGTTAATTTCATCGGAAGCAAAACACAGGGACTGTTGTTGTTGGTCACCTATCTCTTGCTAACGTTGTTATTCGTTAAAAGTTCATAGCTCGAAAAACCTTTTCTTCCAGGTCGATTAAATATGCGACACCAGATCTCCGCTAGATCCTTTTCGATACCAGACCCTTTTATACCTCCAATGTGTAAGAGTCTGAAATCTTCTATTTATTAAATAAAAAAGGGCCTTTACCTAAAAGTGAGTCATTGCTTATCAGTCAACCTAATATTTTGCTATTTATGCTTCAAAAGAATGCATCAACTAAAATCAATGTTCTTTTAATGCTTTAGTATAGGATATGCTCACAATATTACATACTTAATAATCGTGGTTTAGATACAATGACTACTTAATGTATCTTATTTAAACGATTCATGTAATAAACTGAAAGTCACATTGTACGATACACGTTTCGGTATTTAATTCAAACAAAATTATAACTAGATACGTTAGTCTTATTCTCGCACTTTTTTAATCGGAGTCAGAGTCAGCTGTGCTAATAAATTTGTTACTTTTTAACTTTCTTGTTATTAAAAGACTTGTCTATTTCACGTTGGTAGGCGAGGCAACGTTGCAATAAGTCTCATTAGCGTTATACTAATGTACTTCTTTCGATTAATTGAATACAATATTTTTTCTCTGGCATTCTTTACCGATTTTCTTATATCTACTTAAGTTTTATTAACTCGATAGTGACATATTCTGTAAATTAAACTCTCAAGTTCGTCTCAATCTCCTCTCGTGGAACATCACGGGGATGGTATTTTACTCGAAAATGCGACGGATTTGAATTTTTTATGATTTAAACTCTATAGACTCTAAAGCGGATCTTTCATCGAGTTTGCCTTGCATTAACTTTATGACCGTGTAATATGTAAAATTTCCGGAAGGAGCAGAATATATCTACCAAAAACAAGCGTTATTATCACGTGTATTAAGTATTATTCTTGCATGCAACATAGGTATTCTCAATCTATAGTAGAAAAATTGATACGTCGTATTGATATATTATTTCTGATAGTACATTTTTTTTTCTTTTTTTTATAGTTAAGTTATTAATCAACAAATATATATTAATATACAACTGTTCCAATATAATGACTATATTTAAATAGCGGTACAATGATCCGTTATTTCTATATTAAATCTGTATGGTTTTCAGGTTAATGATATTTTAATTAACTATTGCTATTTTTCATGTACTGTGAATTGACTAAGAATTGCCATACTGCTTGCTACTTTAGCGATATTCTAAATAAAATGAAAGTCATTCGAATTTTAAATCATATTATGTGAAGTGATCGATAGGGTCGAAGCGCGCAATGGAATATTTCCAATTAAAAAAAAAGAGAGAATGCAGTCGTTATGAGTAAATATAATTTATTAATATCTGTCAGCGAGTGATATATGAGACAAATAATATTGTATTGTATTTGTTATAGCCGATGACATTATGGCGGTCTCCACGCCGCTGCTAGAGTTTGCACAGTTGGAGAATTGCGGTGAGGTCCACCATTCGTTTCTCTCCATTGACATTTTCATTGTCGTTTTACTTTGTCTATTATTCTAGTTATATGTTGGACACTTGTTTTGCTTTATCATTTTTTATATTTTGTTATTGATTTTTATCGTTTCGTGTTAGAGAGTGTAGCTTCTTGCTTAGTACATTTAGTTTTTAACTTATGTAACTCTAATAAGGAAAAACTACGCTTGGGTACCAATAAGTTTTGATAATAAGAGAATATATATGTGTACTGTATTCGAATTTAATTACCGATGCATTGCATTTTTTATGTATTTTTCTCAATTTTGTGTTTGTTTACTGAAATACCGCTTCGATGCAACAGAGAATTTAAACAGCCGTTACGCTTTCGTATTTTTATGGAAAATTTATTATTCTGTTGACAGTGTTGCTAGCGTTAATAAATAACTGGATGTCCTTCCGATGGGTGTTGCATGTGGCTTTTGTGGGTTGTCTATATCATTAAATGTTTCTTTTTGAATTTTGTTCCAATAGGTTCCCTTTAATAATTAAGTATTTAGACAATTAAGAAACTTTTGTATGGTGTAGTAAATATTGTATATAGTGTAGAATAAGCAGTAGCATTAATGGAACGGCAGATTGCCTGGACATTTTTAGACTTCTTTATTGGTTAATTTCTTAAAACAGAAATGTCGAAAATTGCTTTTATACCATTATATCTTCTAAATTTGCTTCCTTTTTGCATGATATTTAAATTAGTTTCTTATAAGCCCCTTTTAGAAGCGTAGTTATCATTAACTCTTATACGAACACCTTAAGAAATCTCTTGTCAAAAATTTAGATTGTTTCAGACAACAGTATACATACAAAATAGTTAGACTATGAACATGTCATTTCAGAGGCGAAAGCAGTTTTACGGATAAAAATTTGCCTTGCAACACTGTAAAATTGTCGTTAACTCCAAAAACTGTTCGTCATGGACTGTCATGAATACGACAGCAACAGTGGTGTATTTTTTCTACTTTCATACATTTAATTTAACGATGTTGCTATATTCCCAATTCATTTCCATAAATATCTACTTACAAAGTGTCAAAATTGGCGCGCTAATTAGTAATTTATCCGTTCTATTTTCTAATCCCTTTTTAAAAATAGTTATAATTAAAAATAAGTAATAATTTTTTAAACCATAACGATGATTATTAAATTTATTTGTCGACTAATATCTATTCGAGCAGGCGGAAATATTGTTCAAATTGCTCAATAATATCAGAGTCCAAATTTTGTTTGGTTAGCATACGCAGAACACGTATTATGATTGTATGCCAGATACGACGGTCGTTACACATGTTCGCTAACATTTCAATAAAGGTAGCTCAAATAAAATATCACTAATGTGGCTATTCATAACGTGTTGTACATTTTGCTTCAGTTTGAAAAGGTTGCGGAAGTTCTATTGGGGTCACACGTGTGTGACGTCACTTCGATGCGTCCAAATTCTGCTAAGACGATAAGATTTAGCCTAGGTAGCCAAAGTTTTTAAGTAATTGATATAAAAAATCACAATTTTTAATTATTACATGATAATTGTAATTTATTTTTCGCTTCAGAAGAGGCTTTTTAATACAGCGCTTGGAGATGTATGCTTAGATCTTTTGCCAAATATCTATTGATCGCTAACATCGAATGACGATTTTCTCAATTAGAGTCGAGCGAAAATGGGTCATTAATTTAAATGGCATTATTAAAAGTTGACTTACTAAGTTTACTTTGACTCGATATTTAATTAGATTAAGTTAAATATTTCATAAACCAATTATCAAGCTCAAAATTTATAACTCGTCGAAGTTATATTTTAAAATCTTACCATACGTATTGTATAACATTAACAAAAGTGTTTAGATCTATTCTTGAATTATTCATGTAATATTCGTAGACATTTTCTCTTAGAAAAATGTCTGTCTTGTTTCTCCTACAAAAATGACTGTTTTTTCTCTGAAAAAGAAAAAAATATGTACAAGATTTATCTCTTTAATTAAATTTATATTTGTGGCTGTTTGAAAATACGACGGAGTAGAAATTATAGGCCAAGGTAAAAATATACTATATTAATACAGTCGTTATCCAAATTCCACTTTAACACAAATAATTCTTACAAAAGATTGGAGATAATAATGCCAAACTCTTTGTATTCAGCTAAAACCTTTATGTTTATATCATTCCACTTACCATAAACGATTTTTTTAATCAATTTTTTGTCTCCTTCATTTATACAGATACTTGATTACATTTAGTTTGTTAAATCGTTACGGTGCTTGAATTATAAGCGATGTACTCTTCCAAAACTTTATAAAATCACTTTTTTAAGCATACCTGCCTTTTCATCTTCTGTGTATAGGTACTTTTTATCCTGCCCTGAATTCACTCGTATAATAACTATATTAGTACAACGGGTTTCCTTTATTGATTGAGTTTGATATCCAATACGTTCAATAGAATAGTACTAATAAGGTAGGTTTTTGGTCAGAGGATTATAGCTCACAGACAGTTTTTATCCATTCGGATTCAGATTTCTTTATTTTTGTTAGCGTAGAATCTGTGGGTCCTTTTACATAATAACATAAAATCTAGAATTTTAGTAACATCAAGTAGGTAAAGCATCTAATAAAAATGTAGACTGCAACAGAGTGTGTATACAATTAAAAAAAAAACTATTGAAACCAAAACAAATAAAATGACAAGCTAACAAAAAAAACAACTAACAAATAATTGAAAATATAAATGATGAAAATATAATCGCAAGAATAGAGGGATAGATAGGAGTTACTAAAAGGAATTTTTTTCAGGCGACCCTTGAATGTGTGAATTTTCATTCCGAATATCAGGATATAATTTATTCTATGTTTTTGGTACTGTAAAACGTAAAGGAATATTCGTAGGAGGAGTAATCATGACGAAATTTCCAGGGCGAATTTCAAGACCGTGCGCACCTATTATTTAAGATAATCGGGGATATGAGAATACTTCAGCTTATTAAAGTGAAGGTAGAAATGTTTAGATTGCGCCAGTTGTCTCTAACCAGTTAAACTGCGCCATTTAATCTAAGGTCGAAAATGTAGCGAATGCACAAATTTACTATATTTGCAATTAGAATTTAGATCTGTGATAAGAATTTTAACATTTCACTTGCTTTTCAGATATCTCCATTCTCTCTTGTTAATAAAGCAACAATGAAAATCTGGGAAGTTTATAAACCCTAGATTAAGTATATATTAGTCACGTTCCATGCATCCCATACCAAAAACTGGTTGCAATTTCGGATGGAGAACAGGAAGCAGACGCATCAGGTGGCGCTTCAATTGTTAACAGCGCCTAAGTAGATGGCGTCCTTTAGGGGAGAATTATCACCCATAGATGGCGTTGTCATAGACCATTGAATTCATATTTATTAAATTTAAAAGTCTGTTCAAAACAGATTAAAATATATTTTCATTTTCATAAATTTTTATTAAAACTTTCAAAATAACTAATTATTTATGATCTATAAATCATATATCTGAGATGTATTCTAAAAGGTAATTATTTGAAAATATCTTAAGGTTTGTCTGCTTTTAACGCTGTTTAGGTAGATTATGATCTGGAATCTTACAGCGCTGGATCCTTAATAGTTTGTGGATGACCTTTACTGTAGATCTGAAAGTAAAATAAAATTCATGGGGAATGGGGGAAAGGGGGAAAAAAGTAATTTGATAGGTTAAATAGTTGGAAAATTATCTATGATCTAGTGTATTAACATAATAAACAAGCGTAAGCATAAGTAAATCTACCACTTAGCATATTGTTAATTAGATCGTATTCAAAGAATAGTAAACGCAGTATGTATTTTTATTGTATCTAAAATTTTATCACAGGGACTATACTTTTATCCAATGTTAGTTTGATTAATCTGAACAAAGTAATGATCGATTAGAGGCGTAACAGTACGGTTAACATATTTTTTACTTTAAAGGTTGGTAAAAATGAATATGAAAATAATTTATGAAAGCAATATTATTATTTTATCAGTAAAAATAAAATGAGGACAAATAAACTTATGACACTGACTGGCCATGCATAGGTAAAGCAGTGTTAAAGCAGATTTACTTTGTCGCTCCATTAAAACATTCCAATATGGCTTATAAAATTTTATTGAATTCCTATAACGGATTCTGGTGATTTTGAGAAATAAAAAGTTCACACTTTCAAATATTGCAATCAATAGCTTGGAAGATTAACAGGTTAGTGGGGGTGAAGATCCAAAAAGATCAGATGAAGTTTATCTTTGATGAAAGTAAAAGTTCAAAATAATAATAAATTACACAAATTTCGTACTCGTTGATTTTGTTTTCTAACTGATTCTAACTTCTTTAGTTCTATTTAAATTCCTGAGACATCAGTTTATTTCCATTTCAATGTAATGTTTAATAAATAAATTGGAAAATTCATGCGTTCAACTGGAAAATGAAAACCCGACGACGTATATATCAAACTGATATAATTTTAAAATGGTTGGGGAATTTTCTCTTTCGGTTTTTAATCATATACAATTTTAGTTTTTTTCCTGAAATAATTTCTTAATTGCTGATCAAATAAAGTGTCTTTTAGTAAATTAAGTTTCAACGTTTGTTTTACTTTAGATTTTTTTATACTTTCCAAGTTATCGTACTGCTTAGACTTCCGCAATCTTATTAATTTACGCCACAGCAGTTTAATATTCTTCTCCAGTACAAATATCTTCTTAACAAGCCTGTAACTCCTTAGAAACCTCTCTTTGAAAGTTACCTCTCTTTGAAACGCTGACTCTGGTTGAAGCTGCTTCCAGAAGTACGCCCTCTCATAATTACGATTCACAAATACATGTAATATTTGGATACAAATTGGTAAGTGTTGATTAAATTTGATAACCAATAAAAAACCATGTACGACTAACATAAGTTACACATTATTTAGCTCACGTTAGTCGTATCAGTTGTTGTTAAAATGGAAAGTGACAATGCATAGTGCAAAATCCATTATTTATATTAAGTGAAGTGATGAGCGTTTATCTGTATCCCGATGATGGGAACTTACATCGAAATCAATTCAATTAAGTCAAAATGTTTATTTATAAGCCTGGTATTAAATTTTCTATCAAATTAAAATAGTTACGTCGATAGTTATATATATATATATATATATATATATATATATATATATATATATATATTTATTTACTTAATGTAAAGTTGCTTCCTGGTCAGAATAATTGCGTGATTATAAGTCCAAATTCCATCTAAGTTATTAATATTTTTACTGATCGTATTAGAATACTATAAATTACCTTAGATATTTTTTTATCAAAATAGCTAACATCTTTCGCCACTGCGCCTAAAATGGTATTGGTTTGATCCTTATTCGGTTGTTCCAACATGTCTAGTTCCAACACTGTCATTGTAATATCTTCGGCCGACGATAGCAAACGACTGGCTTGACTAGGCTTTGCATTCACCTGTGATAATTTTCTAGTAGAATAATTTTTTTAGAATAATTTTCGAGTAAAATAGTTTTAAAATCTTGAAGTAGAGAATGGTTCTCGCGTAGCCTGTAATTGGACTCCTTGCATCCGATTGTACACTCTTGTCGGCGACAGTTTTAACCATTCCATTGCTCTGCAAAACAAAACAAACATTTGCGTTATAATTTTTAGATTTTAAGCATAAAGTTGTAAATATACATGTTAACGGAATTTAAAAATACATTCTTATAGTATTTGGTAATAAAAAATAATACTACAAACTATGCTTTTGTAATTTTTGAGTGGAGTCACAGTCGAGTACAATGCACGCTATTTTGAGCAATGTTGTATTGCTGTAAATGCTTGTATTAAAAAAAGTTCTCCGGAGAAAGTATACAAGAGGTGAAACGCAAGAATTTCCAGTGTGTACTTTTCATACGGCAAGTAATACTATGTGTATGGCATCGAGAAAAAGTATGGCGAACTATGGCCCCACAGGGTCGCCAAGCGTTACGACGTTAGTCGACGCGATCTTTAGCGACATCTGTAATAAAGTGAATAATTGAATTCATTTAACGTCATCTGCTGTTTTTGCCTACTTTCTTCGTTGCATATCTTACAAGCAGCAGAAGACCCAAATTAGCTGATCTATTCAAATTTACGGCCTATCTAGACTAATTTATGTTGTAAACAATATTTCTAGTGCCCCGTTCGAAACAACTCTATTACAATTTGTCGCGGCCCGCCCAAAAATTGGAATAGCTTATTTTGTAGTAACACTGTGAAATCTCCAGAAGTACACGCCCAAGTTATATAGTGTAAACGATTAATAGATGTATTTTCAAAAATATTATCTTATTAAACTTAGTGATCGTTAAATTCTGTGTTAAATGTAATAAAAACTAAATTTCGGGCTGGCCTTACAAAATTGAAATGTAGTATTTTAAAATATTTTTTGAAATATCCAATGTAACACATACACACACTCACACACACACACATACACGCACGCACACATACACACACACACACACACACACACACACACACACACACACACACACATATATATATATATATATATATATAATGTTTAATCTTGTAAACGGTCAGCGTAAATCAAGAAAGTTTTCAGCTTGGAAATATTTCTGCCACTTTATTCATATATATCATGATTTTTGTGAGGAAACTCTATTTTTTCCCAATACATCAGAACTTGTACTTATAATTTTGTATTAATAAGGAAAACATCTTTGAATTCATCTAGTAGCCTCAGAGGTTAAATCAAACTGATATATTTTTAAAATGGTTATTTTACTTTAGAATTTTTTATACTTTCCGAGTTATCGTACTGCTTAGGCTTCCGCAAAAAATGTGCTCTTCATAATATGAGCACAGATATCTAATTACAGTCTGTTAATCTTGTTTCCTAGCCAGTACAATATATTTAGATTTATCCATTTGAATTATTATTTAAACCTTTACATCGTACACATTGATAAAAATTCCATAAAAATCACTTTAGTAGTTTCTGACATACATTCCAATAAACTAAGAATGTTTATATATGTATTTATCTATTCGGTCTTTTGTTCATTCGATCTTTTATTCATTCGACATTTCCAAAATTAAGATCTATATGATCACACGATCATTACACACGGTGTCCGGGATTAAGTGTCGGACAAAGAAAGACGTTATTCCTTGATTGAAAAATAGTTGAAAACTAGTAAAAGGTTGTTGTTAAAATAAAATTAAAAGATGATTTTTGAGAGAATTTAAAATAATATTCATTATTTCTCATCCTTTTTGTACACACGATACTTGCGCACATTGTTTAGTGCCGCTCGGGAGAATAACCCGCGAACAGCTACGGAGACATCGCCACTGCGGGTAAATACCGCACTCCGGGCAAGTAGTGGTGTGTCAAAAAGAGTTCCGTATAATATTTTTTTATACTCAATTAGAAAAACGGCGTGTTTTAAGTTTTATTTTAACGACAATTTATTCCTTTATAGCTAACGAATAGCGTCTTTCTTTGTCCGACATCTCTTCCCGTACACCGTGTATACTTTTCCTTGCAGATCGCATTTCAAAGGACTGTCGCATCATAATTTTCTTTTTTAAATATTCTTTAGTGACGTTATTTATAATCTATTAAATGAACTTATTTTGCTAATTTTATATTAGAGTTATGCCTTATTAGAATTTATTTTATAATTTTATATTAGAATTACATAGTTTATATTTTTAATTATAATTTATAAATAATATCGCATAATAAAAACGGTATATATGTATATAGATTATATGATTAGTCAAAAATCAATAAATCATTGATTTCAACAATGAAGATAAATATAAAAAACAAATGTTAAATAGAATAACGTTTGATAAATTGAAAATAATAAAACATAACAAAATATGTAAATAAAAGAAACAAAAATTACATTTGCTAGTTCCCATATAAATTATTAGCTAAAACAAATTCGGTTTCGTACCTCAAAAGGGAAAAAACGGGACAATTAGTCGAATACCGAATAGCTTCTACTAATTGTCCCGCTTAGTTAGTAGAAGTTGACCCGAAAACTATAGCAATTACTCTAAATATCATAGTTTTTGAAATATTAAACAGGCTTTTGGAAATACGCTTTACCTTAAATGTATGAGCAAGTGTGTATGAAATCCTTGTACTATGAATTCTACTGTAAGTAGTTTTATTTTTCACTAAAACGCCCACTGTATTCTAGAATAACAATATAGTAACTTCTTTTCAATTGGCTTGTCTGAGGGCGGTTAGCGAAATAGCCACTTAATCGAAATATTTAAGAATATACTTAATTAACTTAATGATGCTTTTTTGGTTTACATAATAAGACTTACATGTCTTTGATTATGTAAATTAAAAATAAGCTTTTGTGTTTAGTAAGTCTAATTTTAATATATATTTACGTATGCACGCATTTAATTCATAAAATAAAAAGTTATATAAATAAACAATGGTTATTCATTCCCTGCCAATGTAATTATTTAATGTGATGATCGGTTAAAGCGAGGAACATTAAAAAGATTTCGATGTAGTTCTACTTTTTATATTTGCAGAAATTTTATTTCAGTGAATGTAAATACACGCCAGGAATAAGCTCTTTCGGTCTTTTAGCTTTCAGATTTAGGCGGGATTTAAATAACGTAAAAATCAATAAATTTTTTCTAAATTGTAATAAGTTCTGGCCGTTTAAAACATGGATATTTTAGGTTATTTTAAGACGCATCCAAAGCAACGCTTGAGGTAATATTACCCGGCGTGAACACTTTAAATAACGCTTTTGACATATGTCATCCGCGCGCTACATGCCCACGATTGTCTTTTGCTATTTGCATGTTGATAACGTTTATTGTACTCGTTTGATGTCGTCTTGCCTACGTAGATAGCTGGCAATTCGTAGTACGTTGATATGTAGAATTATGAGGTTTGATAAGGATGCCTTAGGTCGTACCGCGGTCTGATTAATACGTGTGGAGTCATTACTTAATGGTAATCAGGCGTATTTGGCGTCGACGTGCGTCTGACTTAAATCACTGAAACCTTTCCTGAAAAGTGTTCTTACCGACGAAAAGTTAATCTGCTTGATCTTCATCATAATAGTGTTAATGTAATGTTGCTCTATATGACTAATTGTTATAGTTCATTTAATATAAGCCATTTTATTTTATAAGATTAGACCGAACAATGCCCGACTCGATTAAAATTTATACAAAATTAATACCTAATAATTGTAACAAAGTGACTGTCAATATATTAACTGTAAATATTATAACATTAAAACAACTCTTTTTTGCTCGGACAAAGCCTGGTCGGGCAGCTAGTTTCATACATTTAGGTACTGTTGATATCGAAGATTTAACGTGAAGTTAAGAAATTCAAAAGTTGATAATTGTGATCTGGGGATAATTGATTGTATAATGATAAGTTATGTAGTTATTACATTGTAGGTGGTCACTTCTGAAAACTGAAAAATGTTTTGATCTCAAAATTGTTTTATCGAACTTTCGATGTTTCCGTTACCCTAAAAATATTTTTTTATTGTACACTATGTGGCTTTGTTTGCGTGGATCGTGCTATTTGGAAGCGTATTTTGGAGGGATTTCGTGAGGTTCGTAGCTCTATACGCGGACATTTGGAAAATATTAAGTTAACTATAAGAATGAAGTTTAAAATACATGTATCGCCTCCTAGAATCGTTACAAAATAAACGATTTTTTCTAGTTAGTACGCTTCGTATTGAAATTTTGAATTATTAGATCTTCTTTTTATGTGTGTTGATTACAATTATTTTATTACTATTCCACCGTTCCTAAAATCCTTGGTCAACTGTTAACTTGGAATGCTAATCGAATTTTGAAAACTTTAGGTTTGATGTATATATTTTCTTATGATAGTCTTGATAGTCAAAATCAGATTGAGTCACAAAAATGTATCTTCTTCGAGGAAATTTGTAATCATAATAATGCAGAAAGCTGTGCCATATCACCGATTGACTTGACGTATTTTGCATATCTCGTTAAGTTTTATTTTTTACGAGTTGAAATTTATCAATGGCAATGTTTTGTAATATGTATTTAATTAGGAATTAAATACATAGATAAAACGTATGAGGACAGTTTTATCCGATAGTTATTAAGATTTTTTTTAATAATTTTATATCGATTTCCAATAATTGGCGTGCGCTATAGGCCCTTCCGTTGTGATTTTCGTTATTCATTTCTGTGGGATTGAACATGAGCGAAACCTCAGCTTCAAAATTGAAAATGTTGGCCAATACGAAAGTGGATTGTTTAGATGGACTGAGATAAGACGCTAATATTATAATTCGAGTTATTGGTTTGAATTTCGGTGATTGTAGAAATAGAATCAGATATTATTTCTTAGTTTTCAAATTAAAGATCAATTGGATCACTGCATAAAACATCTAATTGATAAATTTAATATGTATGGGTCTGAAACTGTAGAAATTGGGAGGTTATCATAAACGATGGACGAATGTTATGTCGATGATGACAAAATATAACGTTCTTTGTTTTCCAATGGAACCGTAAAAAGGAATTAAATCGAGCAAAACGTAAAAAAATCTGCTGGTGATTCAACCAGTAAAGACGGAAATAAGGAAGCAATGGCAATACCTAACCTAAATTTAAAATAAAAGAAGCGTAAAAATAATTACCAAAATGTTATCTGATTTAATTAATTTTAATTAAAGTTTGGTAAGATGGTTTAAAAGCAATCAACGAGAATTTATAACCGGTAACTTACTCATAAGTACTTCGTTACATTAACACCTATTGAGATTCAATAAGAAACATTTTTAGAGGTACTGCGTTCTGTCGTTTCGCAATGTTAGTCTGCCGTCGCGACTACTACGTAAAACTTGTGCTTTTACGTAAAATGTTTCATTTATAACGCTTAAGTAGACCCGTTATTTACGTTACGTTTTTATGTTGAAAACAGAAATTATTGAACATTCCAATACTTTCTTGGTAGAACGAGATTGGAACATATTTCTGTACGGTTAAACAATTTCAAATAGAGATGGGTAGATTTAAATTTCTAATTAAATGTTTATACTTATTACAACAATTCTGTTTTTTTCACATTTTCCCGAAAGATAGTTTTTAAGATCGTGATTTTTGAAAATTTAATTAAGAATGAGAAGTTTAAAGAGATATGGGTTATTTTTAATGCATTTAGAATAAATGCATTAAAATTAATTTTAATAATTTTGAAGCCGTATTTTATTAGCTTTTATTTGATGCCGAACCCAATGACATAAAAATTATGATTTTTTCGCCTCTGTCGCCTATTGAAATCGTTTCCGAACATGGGAACTCAACTTTTTGTTCGTAACGAATATAATTAGAGCTCTATTACCTGCAATAATAGCCACATTTCCACTTTGTGTTTTAACTTTCTCTGCGAAAAATACATATGGCACATCTATAGACTTAAGGCGACCCCATTTTTTTTCTTTGAAATTAATAATGAAAATCACAACGGAAATGCCTTTCGCGCACGCCAATTATGAAGCTTGGAAATCGATTTGAAATTATAACAATGAAACATTAATAATTTATCGGATAAAACTGTCCACCTACGTTTTATCTACGTATTTAAGATTAGAAGGCATGAACGTATTACAAAACATTGCCATTGATAATTTTCGACTCGTAAAAAATAAAACTTAACGAGATATGCAAAATACGTCAGGCAATCGGTATATGGCATATCTTTTCCATATTATTTGTTATTCCGAAAACAAATTTCCTCAAATAAGATACATTTTTCTTAATCAATCTGATATTGACTACCGGGAAGAAAATATATACACCAAAAGTTTTAAAAATTCGATTATCGATTCTAAGTTAACAGTAGGGCAGAGATTCCAGGAACTGAATAATAGACATACAATAAAAGTGTAAATTTTGTGTGTCTGTACATTGAAAATATTTCGGAAAAAATGAATTGGGGTTTAAGGATAATTGATATACACTAAGATCATTTTTTGAAATTTCTTCTATTTGTTCATTTATTTGTACACGCAAGACATAAAAACTACTAGCCTAATGCGGAGGCATCTGTAGAATGAACATAGGTGTCACCTTATTGAAATTTCTAACCAGTGTATCTTCTTTTTTTGAGTTAATTTCAATGATTATTAATTTTTAGGCTAATTATATAATATATACCAAAATAGAGTGTTTTCTTTCCAAAAGGGAATCTTTGTAAAAAAACGAATTTGATAGTTAAAATATGGTTGGCACAAATTTAAATTCAATCAGTCGACGACTACTCATTGAACCGCGTATTATAATCACTATACTAAATAAATAGTTGTGCTAAATAATGTTATAACTTTATATATATATATATATATATATATATATATATATATATATATATATGACACAGATATTAATAAAATTAAAAGAAGAAAAATTTTGAAAAAATGTGCTGTTTTATATATGGCCATATTATATAAACAAAATTGTGTAATTAATTTATGGTACTAGTGAGTGCCACAAACGGTATTGTCTCCCTTTGTCTAATAAACTTTCGATCCTCAACATCTTGAAATAATCATCTTTTAGACTGGCCAAATAAAGAATACAGGGCTGCAAATGGTCGTGCATAGGCAGAGTACGGATTTCCAATGCAAAAATTATGTAAAATATATTTGTACTGCCTGTCAATCCCGGCTTCAGTTGGGCAAAAGGGATGTAATTATTTATTAATAGTATTGTCAGTAGAGATAATCAGGTAACTATATACTTGCGAGGAACTTTTCTATAGGTTTTTATCATGTGCAAACCTTCTAAATATTATTTTGACGTAACCACAATTATTTATTTTGTTTTACTCAAAAATATTTCAACGGTCTCTTTAGTTATGATCCTGATACATTATTCCAAAGTGGCTATAGTTAGATTTCAAAGTTTTTCTCAATAATGCACTACGCACACTTCAACTCGTTTCACTTAAAGCCTTATTGCTCAAAAACCACACGTTTTAAAAATATTTTGTACACTTTTGTTTTGGGGACTGTAAATCATACGATACTGAATGTTTTATTTTAATAACACAAGCCGTTTTTGTACCAAACCCTAAAAATAAACAAAAAGAATTATTCCCATTATAAAATTAATATGATTAATATTCACATCATTTGGCTGCAGCTAGCACAATTTTATTAATTTACAAAACATTTACTAGAGAAAACAATATATAACCCTGGCGTAAACATTTCGATAAACGCAATGGGCTCCCAGTATATATAAATGTGTACAAGTGATGTTATAAAAACACGTTTCTGCCATAATATTCACAACTTACACATAATACGATGCTCTATACATAATGTATGGATGCGACTGGCAACGAATTGTTGGCGCGAGGAAGTGGCAGGTAGGCGGGCCGCTCGACGCGAGCGGTATCCAGTCAAGTCGCACGGTACAGTGAGACAGAAACTAATAGATACGACGATATGTGGTACACACACATATGACGCTCGACGTAGGAGGAAGCGAACAGGTTTGAATATATTTCTTGGGTTCTTTTAAATACAGCCGGCTTCCATATTTTAATAGTCCGGTGGTTGAAGTCATATAAATATACTTCGTAATAGTGAATATATTATTTAATTTTTTATACATAATGTTAGTTTGACAAGGTTAATAATTATTAATATGTATATCTAAGTTTATAATTATTAAATGACAATAAAATACGTGAAATAAATATGTTACAAATGTAGATTATAATATAATAAACAGAAGCTTTTAAAACTATGTATCGGTTGCGAATTGGTCTTAAATGAATTTTAGCGTGATGTTAATTATTGTTGGAATTGGATGTTTTCTTGGTTTAATTCAAACAATTTGGAGTGACACATTTAGATTCTGTTACAACCAGATCTATCATCGGATCTTTTTGGAGCGGACACTGATAATTTTATTTCGCCTTTTTTGGAGTGGACACTGATAATTTATATATATATTATACATGAGCAATCTCTTCCAGTCAGCTACAACAATTGATGTTGAAATTTAGTCGGTAGACTGTAAGAGATTTTACAATGAAAATTATTTATAGTACATTAGACAAAAAAATTAAAAAAAAATACAAAAGTATAAGTAAAACATACTATTGACATGATTTGGAATGGGAAAGACAAGGGCACAAAGATTTCAGGAGAGACAGGACTTTTCCACTCGATCTTTTAAAATGTTTAGGGACGAGATTTTCCTGATATTAGGATCCAGGTGATTCCAAATTTTTGCTGCTTGGACAGTGAAGGATTTTTCGTAGGTGGTAGTGGTATGTTTAGGAATAAATAGTGTGAGTGAACTTTCAGATCGTAGCTCAAGGTCGTGAGCAGACAAATTTTTAAATTTGCCAGTAAGATATTTGGGCTCTGAGGATTTTTTAATATATTGAAAAGAAGTGTCAATATGTGAAGTTGGCGTCGATCACGGATCTTCAGCCATTTGAGAAGTGACCTGTATGCATTTTTTGATGGGTACCGATACCGAACCGACGGGAACGGAATTATAGAAAAGATAAAATGTAACGTCCTTTCATAGTAATATTACTAGCAGATGTGTAAAATATGCATTTTTATACTTTAAGTTTATCTAGTATCAGCTTGGTTGCTCTATTGATTTTCTTTATACGAAGAAATATGAGTAAAATTATGGTTTTTTATAAAGTCGTTTAAAAAAAAATTAAGTCGTTTTAAAATATTACTTGTCACTATTGTTGCGGTATGTTTACTGAGAGGTTTATTTTTAAGGAATTTACGCGCAATCGAGTGTGGTAATAGGAAAGTGTTATAAATAATGTAAATAGAAGGATATTATATATTAACTAAGTAATATACTACTGGTTCACAATTAAGTAGTATTTGATTAAAGTGTTTAAATTTTGAAAAAAAAAACAATTAAGTCACTGCACCCGATAGTTTTGACTAAAGACCTATCTATTTACTATACAACCTTCGGTAGGTTTTTTAGTTAGTATTATTTTAAACCTTTTTTTCTGTTTAAAATCTAAAACTGAATAGATTGAGTGCATGCTAAGAAAAAATAAGCAGGCTACCATTTCAAATCTATCATTAAATATTCATTTTCAAATAATTTGTAACTGTCCTCAAAGTATAATCTTTATAATCTAAAATAAAATGAAATTAATATTTTTCTTCATTATTTAATTATGATCACTTCAAATTATGAGAAGTTACTAAACTTCTCATAATTTGAAGTGATCATCATTAAATTCAACTATATTAAATATCAGCTATTTCAAATTCATTATATGGATTGGAAGCCAATTCGTATTGGTTGTTCCCAAAAGTATACGAAAAAGGTAGACCATTGGAAAAGTTAAGATGCTGTTAACAGATACAGAGAATTACGTTGTTATGGTTTACTGTTGGTTATTAAATATGTATTATTGCTAAGCATATTTAAAAGTAATCGAATTGAAAAATATATTTGTTGAGTGGTTCCAAAAAATTATTGCTCCAACTGTAAATGTAAAAAAATCTAATTAGGGATTTTGCGATTTAAGCCCCAGAAATTATTATAAATTATGATATTATACTGTATATTCAAAGTCAATTAAATTACAAATACAGTAAATTATATGTGTAAGCAACAGAAGTAAGAATATAATGATAATTCACGATATATTACGTTATTTGTATGCATGGAGTATGAAAGAGAAAGAAGTGATCCGTTTAATTTGGAAAAAAAAAATTAATAAAAGATGCAAAATGCTTCCTGAAGTACTACTAGAAAATGTAATGTTAAATCCTGAAGTACTACTAGAAAATGTAATGTAAAATCCTGAAGTACTACTAGAAAATGTAATGTTAAATCCTGAAGTACTACTAGAAAATGTAATGTAAAATTATTGAAATAATAAAATAAATAAAAGCGGTTATTTTGTAAACGTAACTATATCCTTTTTTGTTAAATGTGAGATGTATTTTGAATATTCCGTAACGGAATGAGGAACCAACATAACTTTGTTACATCCGTTCGACTACCGCAACCTCGCAGACTCTAGAGTTTTAAACTTACGTGCGTAAATATTGAAGTCTTTGAAGCCAAAAATTGAACAAAAAATTTATATAACCTCTCCACAAATGTAAAGCGGTCGATAATTGATTTTCGCACACCTTACCAGTTGCTAAAGTCGTATCATTGGGCATGTCCTTGCGAAATAAAATTGAGGTCCTGTTTATAATTTTTATTTTATAAATATTTATCATAAATCGGACGTTTACGAAATATATAAAATATAAACTTCAAAATGTTTGCAATGAAATCTTTTAATTTTTCAAAACTCTTAAAACAATTCTAGGTGCTGACATTTGATTTAAAATTTTGATTAACATTATCTTGATTAACTTGCATCACCAAATTAATAGATATAGATAATAGGTAGCCATAGGTTCAATAGCTAACTATGGAATCTTCCTTTATGCTTTTTTCGGCACCTACTTGTCGAAGTTTTATATCACACGCATAAAGTATCATATTTTTCTACATCATGGAAATGGTTTAAAATATCAATACTTTAAATATTACTGAACATTATAGGTCTTATACCTGCTGTCAAAATTATGTAAGCGATCGTGTATCTAATATATTTCTATATTTTTATTAACTTAATTTGTTTATCAAAATATAGATGTATTATCACCAAATACATCTTAACTATGTACAATTTGTTTATTATTAGCAAATAAGTAATTTTTAATCTTTAATATATTTTAATATCTAATGCAATTACTTATGAAGCTTTCTCAATAGTCACACTCGACTGAGTCCCGATTCATTAAAAAATATTCATTAAATGAACATTAACAAGTAGTGACTAAGATTAAAGTTGCACATGTAACTGTCTAAATTTAAAATTCTAATATAGAGTATTTATAAAATTATGAGTTTATAAACAATTATAGTTTTATATTTACTTCATGTCGAGTATCGTATTATTTCTTGCCTCCTCATGAGGAAAATAAAAAATAATGTAGACTATAACGAAATAAGATTATTAACGAATGGTACTTAAAAAGAAAATGTTTTCCACATATAAAATTGTTTTTGAAAATATTGTTACGTAAAGGTTTTTTAATGTCTAGCCTAATTTTACGGTTGACGTACGGTAAAATGGAAAACGCTCGTAAATCAGCCGCACGCAGACAAGTCAGTAAGATTATGAACGGCTTTTGATGCGTCCGGCCGCTAATGCGCTGCGTCAATAAACCGCCATTTGAATACCAAATGCGCCAAGATCAATCATTCCGTTCGCTTCTCGCCGCACTATACAAAAGCTCTCAAGAAAAATACGAATTCTTGAAGTGTTTCTCAGCGTGTTTATTGCGCTCGATGTGGCAGTGATAAATCTAAAGGCGTGTACACTTGTCGACCTTTATATTATTTCTCACTATATCGACTCAGAGAGCGGACAATCTCGATACGCTTAGATACTTGTCATTACCTATTTTTACATCGAATTTGAAAAACACTACATTTTCAATTGCGTTTTCTTGAATTTGTTTTAAAAAATATTTTTTTGAATTTTTCAATTAATTTAGTTACATAGATATTATAAAAAGTGCTAACACTCGCAAATGATGACAGCAAACTACAAGGAAAACCTGTGCACTTTAGTAAGAGTGAATTTTTCACTGTTTTTCTTTATTTAATTGAACGGACGTTTTACTAAACCTGTAAAAAAATCGATGTAACTTGTTTCTTTCCGTACAAATTGCTAAATCAGTAGTAATATCACATTTTAAATTGATTTTTTTCTGTAAATTAATGGTGTGCTTATTATAACTGGTAAATACGTCGTTTTTACGAGTATACGTTATTTAATGGACGTACTCTAGGAATATATATATATATATATATATATATATATATATATATATATATATATATATATATATATATATATATATATATATATATGATTCTCCTTATATAATACGTAACATACGACTCTTCAGAAAACTCTAGTTGTTATTAACTCTGGAAAATTTTTTTGTCAACTAAATTTTGAAATGGCTTTTTAACTTTGTAACAAGTAAAACAATTTCGATGTGAATCTTGCAAGGGTGGACAGGTAACAGCCCGGTGGCAGCTGCCATAAACGCGTTCGCTCATTGTCGGGACCGGCCTCGCGTTTAAACAAACACCAATGAGGTGGCCATAAAAGTGGACGCGGACAGGAAACGGGACAATCGCCTTGTCTTACCCGGACACAATAATGGAGGAGTCCCTTTGAAGATGCCGTCTCCTCATGTTTTTCTCTCCAGCTTTCAATTACTGTATAGTGACCAATACGGAGATGGTATTGTTTGAACGATACATAGTAATGGCAGACCATAAACTCATTATGAAATATTATCTTTGGCCAAGGTCAAGGCGGAGTAATCTGTTGCCGCTCCATAGAAGTTTGCGTGGATTTTGTTATGGTTATTTTCCATTGTTGGAATCCATTTCTGTGATAATTTAAATTCTAGGATGCTGCATGACCGAATGTCGTCTGCAAAAAGCATCGCTTGAAAGCTCTGTACATTAAACGTTTGCTTTTTACGATCTATTACAGCTTTAGTAGTTTTGTATTAAAATTATGAAGTTATTTTTTCAGACACTTGCTAATTAAATTAAGTACCAATTTGACATTGTTTCGCCAAAAATGTTTTACGGGCATATTTTGGGGTGTTTGCTGATTAACTCTATTTGAATATAAATACAATATAGTTCAGAGTAGGTACTTTCGTTATTCTAAATGAAAGTATTGCACCGAGTCAATCACAATTAACAAAGTGCCTTTACGATTACCAACATTGATCACAATGAGCGGTCTGGAATAAGAATTTTCATCTAAATGTGATTTAGTAACGCTTTAAATCTATATTTAAAGCAAATCTCTCTGTAACAGTTCATTTAAACTCCCAATGACAAAATAACAGTGATTCAGTATAACTGTGAAGTAAATATTTAGGTTTTCGTCTTTACGCAGGAAATAATTTTCAGATTGACATGGGTATGGACCAATACGAATAGCCTGTAATTTGTGTTATTGCAATGTAATCAGTTTGTCTTTAGTTTTTCTTGGACATAGATTTAAATTATCTGTAGCGTAATTCAAGGATGGATCACATTTCCGAGCTTGGAAATTTATTATTATTTTACATGCCTATTACTTCCACGCAAACTCCGATAGGAATTGTGCTTATACACTAATATTTCCTTTGAAAACACTCTGCTTACCTTACTGCCATTAACCCATTCCTAGATGCTAACCAATACTCTCATCGTTTTGATGAAAGTACAAATGTAATTCTATCAGCGAGCGCAAAAGATTTTTACAGTCTTTTTTTTAAGTTTATACAATTTTATCTCGAATTATTTCTTTTACAATTAAAATAACGACGTTCCAATTTTTTCTATACATCATTTTGCCTTAACTCGTGAAATTTATTTAGTTAAACCAAATCACGAGTAAACTCTAACTATATTATACTAAATTACAATTAGTACTAGTATAGTATATAGAAATATATTTTATAGTATATAAATATATTTCGGTAACATTTCCCTAGTCAAATCGATTCCAAAATGAAGTTTAAAATAGTATTCCGTTTCTCCGTTCGCTTAGCGTTGGCATTCCAGGATTTGAAACGAGAGAGATCATTGACAGTAAGAAGAATGGAAAAGCTTTAAAACATTTCGTTTTATAGACTAAAAACTATTAGGGAATACATTTTTTTCTATCCTAACATATCTGTGTCACTTTATCAATTCTTACGCATGCCTCCTTGCATGCACACCACTAAAGAATATAATTTCGCGCTGTGACTAATAAAACGCATCATAATACGTATACCTGTGCCCTACAGCTGAAGTGAAATTTCTATTTTTTTTAAACAAAGAAAACTTATAAAAAACGACTTGACCTATTATAACCATTAAATGGTTATAAAGACCTCTCACGTTGAATTCAGTAAAAAGTGATTTAAAAAAATCCTTTCCTACTGACAAATCTGTCAAATATACGTAATTTTTTATATTTTTTTTATTTCACATAATTTTTTTACGTTTTCTGTTTCTATGTGAAAAAAGATTTTCAGCTTTTTTCTAATGAATACTTAATAATTTGTATTCTTATTTGTACGTTAAAGGTTTAGCGATTAAAATCTAGAAAACAATAACAAATTATTCATTGCAAAAACATAATTATTAAGCGAAAATGTTGCTACGTTCATATTTTACAAAATAAGTGGTGAACAGTTCCAAAACAAGCTATAAATATTCTTATTGGTATAATTTTTCTTTCAATTAAATAAAGGTAAACAGTAAAAAATCCACTTTTGCTAAGTGCACATGTAATAAATCTGAGTGAGGATCTTTAAAAGTTGTTTATATAAATATTATGATGTAAGTGAATGATGCCTCTATTCGCTTACATCATAATATTTATATAAACGTTCATGAAAATGTGAGATGAGATTTTAATCTTTACATTATTACGATAATATCTCGGTTTATTGGTAAGCTCGCGGATAAGCTACTTTTCTCCTATCCAATGTAATCCCGAGCGTTTACTGGTATATGTTTATCCATTATTGTATGTAGATATTTCTGCCAATTGACTATCGTCAGATTACGAATATGAAATACAGGTTTATTAGAAATAAACTGGTTTTCAATGAATTGCTTTCGAGTGGGAAAGTCTGGAATAAAGTGCTGATTGATTACGGAAGTTTTGTTACGAAACTGCTAAATTGTCAATTTTAGTACACAATCTAATGGTAAAAAAAAATTCTAAATGGTAAAAATGTAACAACGCAATAAATGAATCGCATTAATAAATATTTTTGAAGGATATACACGTAAATATACGCTGTAATGAGGAGGTCATAAAATAGGAGGTCATAAAAATCAACAGTGTAAAATTAACTATTATAAGTTCCTTTTCGATTAGTAACAGAGATAACAAATGTAATTCAATGAATTGTTGCAATTTTAAGGATATAAGTGATATAGTTGAATTAAGCAATCAGATGAGATTGCATGCCCCCTCGCATCTTATTTATTTTTTATATCCCATATTTAAAACGGGGAGACAAATGTAAGCGGGCATAATGGCCGCATCGAGCTGGCGAGTTAGCGCCGCGCCGTATCGATTACACGCCACTCGTCGGCGGAGGCGGCGGCCGGATTCATCCCGCGCGGTCGCGCATCTGTCAGACAATCGCGCGTAAGGAGGCCCGCGGGATTTGCGCCCGCACGCGAGCCCAGCTAGCCTAGCTGCCTTATACGCCGCTGCTTCGCGTAATTTTTACTTCCTAAGCCAAAATGTTTTTATATTTCCCGGCCCGTCGTTGCCTTGCGGGCGTATGCGAGAGAAACTTTGTAGTCCGCCTGTGTCTGTCGTGTAGACTTCAAAGGAAAATGTCCACATTATTTCTACAGAGTAATTGGTCTCTAGTTATGCATTATTATATAAGTTTTAATTCGGTAGAACTTGTAAGACTTTAAAAACATGTTTTGGAGATTATAAATAGTTAATAGTATGCATATTAAACTGATCGACTGTAATTATCGAGTTTCCGAATTATGGACAAGAGGAGTGAAATGTTTTTAGAATTTCAAAATCAAAATAGCAAAAGCGGAATTTATATATTAATACGTGAAGAGAAAACGTTGTACCCCTTTTTAAGCATATTGTGCGCACACAGGAGTGTGAGATTTGGCATAGTTAAAATTTTTATGGAGAAGGAGTGCAGAAAGTTAAAATTTATATATAACTCAAATACATTAAATTATTTGTTACAAATCATTAAAGGATTCTTTGTTTACGATCATACTGCCAATGTCAAACATATAATATTCTGTGGTCAAACAGTCGCACAGAGTAGAGATTGTTGCCGAAGAATTTTAAAATGTCTAACTGAGTTTCGAGCTGTGAATTTTGTTTGATTTCAAATGTTCCTTTTTTAATAATCTGTGGAGTGTATGTCAAGGCAAAAAGCGTTTATTTTATATTTTGTGTAACATATATCTCTGTTTTATATATTAGTGGAATACAGCTTGCTAAATATACGTCTGTTGCAAAAGGAAAATTTGGTAGAAAATATCTGAATTGTCTTGCTCTCTCCTATCTATTGAGTGTTTTCAACGAATTGGTCTGGCACTGAGCTACCATTAGTCTTTTTTCTCATGTCCCACATTTCATACATAAGTAATAGCATCATAGGTCTTTCAGTTTAAGACCGATTATTATTTGTAGGAAGACGTAACTGACTTGAATATAATACATCCTATACGTCGATCTCGGGAGTGAAATTGTTTTCTCACGAATTCTATCGAGTGCTATGTTATTGAAGAAGTTTTTTAAATTATAATCGTAAAGGCCTAGTAATATATTTTGATACGGCATTTCCCTTGCAATATACAGGTCTTTTCAGTGTTTTATAGTGTCCACCTCCTTCCTAACTTTTTATTCGCGTATGTCAATAATAGAAGAACATCAAAACCACGGCATTTGGTAAGTACTTCCATGCAAACTTATTCCGTTTACCATGCACTAATTAATTAAAGAGATATAAGCAGTCCAGTTATTGTGTGTAGAAGGCTCCTTAGAAAATTCGTAGTAGGTGATATCGAAGTCAATTTGGTTGGAAATACAGTATAAACTCTTTATAGTGAAACTGAAGCGACCAACTATTTTCTTTCGTTATAGAGAGTTTTCGCTTCATGGAGCGTGTAAATAAAATACATATTTTTTAAGATTTCAAATTGTTTATTCGGTTTTATTTAGTCAGTTCCCATATTATAAGATAGCTTACATTTGTTTCTTACATTCTTTAGCTGTGAGATAGCTTACATTTGTTTCTTACTCCGATCTGTTTCCTATTCCGATAGCCATTTTATATTTTATTATATACAAACGCGGCAATATGCTAAAGATCAATATTACCCAATAAATGCGTGTGTCTAACGAAAACAGCAGTAATGACTGTATGTACTTAGTGATAATAAACAATAAACATCTTTTTCCTCTTAAAGAATGTCTTCTCGTTCGTAATAGAGGCTGATCACAAATGGTGAATCAATATATGGGTTGGAAGGCAAACCAACTAAGTTCAAGTAGTGTTTACGTTATAGAGAGTTTTCCATTATAGAGTGTTATTATAAGGAGTTTGCACTGTAACTTGAGCAATATATATGTACTATTAAACAAGTAACATACGACGCAAAGATGTTGTTTAATTTACCATTTGGTAGCGCGTAATTACGCGAGGTACAGACCGCGAACCCATAGCTCGGGAACCCTGCGTTAATGCCTATTCGACACGCACTTGATCGATATTTTATTTGCTATTACTTACTAGCAAACTATCAGTTTATAATTGATTAAATTTTGTTGGACAACGATTCCGTCTCTTGGAACAGTAGGTTGATGATATATATATATATATATATATATATATATATATATATATATATATATATATATATATATATATAATTATTATGTATTATTCTAACTTATGCATATAAATAATGTTCTATTCCGTAACATAGCAAGATTTGTTCATAAGGATAAATTATCCTACACATAACTATGAATTAATGATAAATAAAAGTTTATTTACATGTATGATATGATAAGTAACGACGTACAGATTTTCTATTCACACGAATGATGTTAAATTAAATAAGCATAGGCACCATTAGCGCTTTAAACGTAATCCTTAAAAGACATGGTCCTTCCTTCTTTATCTTACGATTATCTCTTTTATATACGTTTTTACTTTGACTGTTTGTCTGTTTAATCGGCACGTGCGCAGTCTTCAAGTCTTTTTAGTATGCATACTAATGGTTATTTTGGTTTGTATTGGTCATTGGTTAATATGTGCCACATATTAGTAGATTTCGTGTTTGTATTGGTCATTGGTTAATATGCGTCACATATTAGTAGATTTCATGTTTGTATTGGTCATTGGTAAATATGCACCACATATCAATAGATTTCGTGTGGTGAGAACAAAAATAAATATATAAACAATTGGACATGCAAAAAATACTTCTTGCGATATCTTAAATATTTTATTTGGCTAATCTCTGTTGATTTTTTTTATTATCGAGTTACGATCAATGCAAATTACGGCTATAAATAATAATTAAGATTTATGGGATTTAAATAATGGTAATCCCAAAAACAATTAATAAGCTTGCAGTGAACGTTCGCTCGGTTTGATTACTACTGTGTTTCATTATGATCTAGTACTCAACACCGAGCATAGGACCGAGATATCGATTTTGAAGAAGCTCGGTATCAATAAAACGTCGTCCACCATCGGTTCCCTGACAGTTCTCGAATACTTTGGACACATTGCGCGAAAATCTACTGAAAAGATTGAGAAGTACATTATCACCGACATGGTTGAACGACGGAGACCAGGGGCGCTGCCCTAGATGCTGGTTCGATTTGATTCAAGAAACGCTTGGCACTCCGTTACTTGATGCACATAGAAGGAAATATGGCGGAATATTGTAAAAGAACATGTGTTATCAAAAGTGAGTCACTATCCTAAGCCGTGAGCGACTGATTTAATGGGAAGAAGCGATTTGTTTTATTAATCTACGTAATTAAATCAAAATTAATTAGTTCTCAAATGACATTGGTAGGGAATTGTAAGGAAATATTGTAAAGCGCTTTCTTATTTTATATTTTCATAGAGGCTCACAAAATCTGCTAATGAAGATCATTAAAAAAGGGTTTCGCACTGTTTTAAAAATAAACAGAATCGCGAAAAGGATTAAAATGGTGATGTAATTTGAAAGTAATGCTTAGTGAAAATCTTAGCAATGGAAGTGGCCTAGTAGTTTGAGATGAAGAGAATCGAAAAAATATCATGAATAGAAAATAGCAGTGCTCCACAGTAGGTAGTCATTGCCGTGATGTGTTACTACACACTTTTATGTTCATCCTTAATGTTCATATTCTTATGTTCACGCTGTTATCCCTGATGGGGTGATTTCTTTTAATTACCAAAAAAATTATCTCTACGATATGAGCTATATGAACGCAAAATTTCAGAAAGTTAGCTTTAGTAGTAAAAACAAGACAATTAAACTAACTTATTTTTACATTCATAACATTAATAGATAGTATATTTGTGATATATTCGTATAACGATATTTTAATCAAATAGTTTCTTACAAACGAAACCTTAAAGCGTTACGAGAATTTTACATATTTTACACATTTCCTTTCATTAGTACTGAACGGAAATTGTCATTTATTTGCGTTTGAGGAATTATACTCTGACTATCTTGCGCCTCTTGCGTGCACCAACTTTACGACTTGTTCCGGTATGCAGGGCATTAGCGCTGCATACGGTGCTAAAAACTTTCATTGAAGTCACCTCTTTGTTCAGTAATTAAACACATTTGCTAAAGTTTATATTGGTTGGTATATATTTATATATATTATGTTTATATTGTTTGGTGGTATGGTCTGGCATATTTAATCATAAATTGTGAATAATAAATCAAAATAGTTATTTTAATTATGGGAAAAATACAATATTCCTTTTTCTATACGATATAAGTAAACTTTATATGAAGTGGTTTTATGAATAAAGTATCTAAGTTAATTTTCAAAGTCACTCAAAAAGTCAGTAAAAAATGTATTTAAATGCCGTTGTGTCATATAATACCAAAGTAGATTATTGATGATAATATTAGTAAATATGTAGTCGTCAAATTTAAAAAAAATATGTAATTTTTTGTTTCCCAGAAGTCCACTCTAAAGTAAATTTGCCTCAAATTTCTTAAATACGGGTAATACAATGTTACCTGTGGAATAACGGAAAGAAGAAAATGATAGAGATTTATTAATTACTATACTTTTTATTTATCGGAAAAATTAATACGATACAAAGATGCTATTACAACATTTAAAGAAGTGATGACAATGCGTAAAAATTTAATACGTGTGCATTATAATCATATATCATCATATATATTAATACGCTAAGGTTAAGATGTTACTCTCCCTTTTTAGAAAAAACCTCACAACTAATCCACATAAATTATATATCATTTTATAGATAATTGCTTGCTCTACCGGCATCCACAACTAAAAAATGTATTATTGCTATTGTTTTTGCAAATTAATTAATTATTAAAATTATATACACAAAACAGCAATGCTGCCATCTAACGGCTCACCGTCAATATGATTGACGGTCGGTAAAATTTTTGTTAAATTTCAAATCCACTCACGTATAAATAAAGTGGCGCTTTAGCTCAATGCTTTTGATACTTGCGCCTCTATATGTCAATTTTAGTAAAATATTTGTTTGATCTGTCATCTGAGCTTCATAATGGAATAAAAACGTAATAAGCAGTGTGCAAAATTAGAAATGAATTGAATACCTGCAATCAATTTTGATTTATTAAATTGAGTTGAATAATTTATAATGTGAAGACTTCGCACGGGTCACGCTAGTTAAATGTATTTTATTTCAATAGAGACATGTTTGGTATGAAATCAGTGAAATATTATTTTATCTGGCAATTTCGAAAAAATATCTTTAAACATAGAATGTTAGTTTTCTGAAGAAACAATTACATATTTGAGTATTCTGGGAAATAAGCCTAAAATATTAATGGATTTTTTTTCAATAATATCGAAATGTCACGTAAAAAACTGTACAAATTATACTCATGAAATAGTGTAAAATAAGTCGCTCTAATAAATTTAGTAAACCAAAACTACACAACACTTTGCGTGGTTTCCTAAACATAGTCAGTTTTCATGTGGTTTCCTAAACATAGCCAAAATACGACCCGGTAATTTCTACCAAAACTATTCCACCGGCAGACATACCTAACACAATTGAATATATAAAAGCATTTACGTAAACCAAAGCTCGTCTGACGGGCACATAAAGCCGACGTTACTTATAGAAGTACAGCTTTGTGCGCGGCAGTACATTTGTTGTTGTTTTTGTGGGGTAATTTAGGGGGCGTTGACGACTAGCGCGGCACGCCCGGCCCGCCGCGACCCTAACCATAAACTCTAAGTAGACATAAACAAGGCGGGAATCCACTTTATGGCGCCTCGCCGCCTCGCTCGCTATGTTGTCTGTGCTGGCGGTATAGTCTATGGTACGTGCGTGTGTGGGTAGACGGTGTAAATGCCGCTATTGTTGCGAATTTTACAGAGGAGTGTTAGTTGCGTTTATTGCAAGGATTTAATGAATAAGTTGTAATGTAATGGACATTACACGTTGTGTGTTGTTTGTGAAATAGGTGTGTGAATTTGGAAACCTTATCAACAAAGATTCATGTTGACTAATATCTCTTGACATATTTAAATATACACATATAAAAGCATATACGCTACACTGAATTTTGAAAAAGAACTAAAATATACTAACTGAACTTTAATGTTAAATTTAACCATGTATAGTTTGACCACTTTAAAACCGGGAAATGGTATTTATTATACTTTGGCATTGAAAAACTAGTGGCTGTGGCGTTGCAATCTGTGAATAGGTTAGCATCGTTAATTTCAGACTGGTTAAGTTAGCGCAGATAAAATTTACCGCTCTTAATTTATTTTAATAAAAGTGATGTTTATGAAGTAGGTATGTTTATAACACTTACTGAATTTCGTAAGTTATATTTAGTTTTATATTCATAAGATTTTAAAAAGTTATATTTTTCACATTTATTGATGGTTTCAAGCCCATAATATTTATGGCAATTAGATGACATAATAAAATTATTTTATTATGATCTTAATTAACTCACTAAAGTCAGGATAATTTTGATTCCGAGAATCCTTTCCACATTTATTTATATATTACGTTTAGTACTTCAATATTATAAGTATATTTGTTTTCATTTTTACGATTCCGTTGTGAAACAACGAATCCTTGTCACTTTGCCATGTCATTCTATAACAGCTACACAGTTTTAAATATATGTACATGACATTTTATATGTAAATGCTTCACACAGAGTTCAATTAGTAAGTAGCAGAATATAAAAAAAAGGTTATCCATCTTCATGCCAGAGTGGTTATTTTTCCCCCACCCATCAAGTGAGATATAATTAAATAAGTATAATATAATTTAAAAAAATAATACTGAGGTTCTATTTATAATTTTTAAGCCTCGCCTGTGAAATGTTAGCTTTCAAATTGATACGTAATGTGCCTTCGTTTCTAAGTTTTCAAGCGTGGTTTTGAAAATACATGCAAAAATTATTTCACTTAACTTTATTTAGGTAAATTTGTATCAACGCCTTTCTATATCTAAAGTAATAATACGCTTATTTCTAAATATTAATAATAATTATTATAAATATTAATAAACAATACTATTAAACGTTTGCAACATGTTGCAAACAGCGAGTGGGCCCGTTAAGCGAGACCAAATCGCGCTGTTTCAAATAGCCTTACTACTAAAAATTAATAAAATGTTTGCCACATCTAGCAAACAGTGAATGTACTCGTTAAGTGAAACTAAGTTGCTCTGTTCCAAATACGTTGATGACTAAAAATTAATAAAGCATTTGCAATGTTTTGCAAATAGTGAACGTGTTCCTTAAGTGAAACTAAGTCGCACTGTTTGAAATACGCTTATTACGAAAAATTTATAAAACGTTTGCAATACCTTGCAAGTAGCGCCTGCACCGCAGGTTTATAAGCGCGGCCAAGTCGCACTGCTCCAGCGCGATATCGCGCGAATCATACGCACTGCGATAACGCGCTCACCTACTGCGTCTCGGTAAAGCCCGTTATCGGGCCGGGACCCGACAGACGCCTCGACTGCAAGGAGGAAGAGCGCTCCCCACCACGACGGGGCGGGGTGGGGCGCGTGTGTCGACCGGCACACAGGCCGCCGCCGCTTACATGTGTTTACAACGTTGCGACTCGAGTGATCCTTATCGAGCTCAAAGCACTCAAAGGCACCGCCACAATCGAACGACAATAATCGCGGATTAGCCGATATCGGATTTCGGCTAGTTCCTACAAAGAAATTATGTTTTAAATTTATTTATAACGATTATGGACGCGGGTTAGATAAGATAGGGAGCCGATAATAATCTGGCGGCTTATCTAAAGCCCGCCGGACGGGATCGCCTCTTCATCTTTTACCTATTAATCAATCTAAGTCGACCGCTCGAACCGCCGTTCGCTCCCGTAATCGCCGCGTGCGTGATAAGTGGCGCTCGTATCGCGTCGACTCTCTGTTTGCTCGGGGATTTATTTGGCGGTATGAAATGAGTAACTTGCCACTTTTCGAGAGCGCTTCGATGTTAATGACATTGTTCCGATCCAGGAGTGACAGTAGCTCTCAATTAAATCTGCAATGGATAGACTTTTGGGAATATTATCTGTAGGCTTACTTATGTCATTGGACTTCTGCTACTAGAGTTGCCAGATGTAACATGCAAAAGATCGGAAATTAGGTTTAGCAAAATCGGGTCAAACTGATAAAAGTCGGCACATCACGCGAACTGTGATATTTCACTTAAAATTAGTGTTTTATTGTAGTCATTTTAATTAAAGATAGATAAATAAACTAATATAATAATTGGAATAAATAAAGGTTATTACCTTTATTAGTAAGTAATGAGTGTTAAGTAAATCATAGTTTAGAAATTTTTGAATTGGTCGCTCTAGAAATTGAGAAGGGATCGTTTTTTGTTCAATAGTGAGACATTCTGTGTCCTACTTAGAATGTTGGCAAGACGATCATCTAGTGTTTGAAAGTCAGGGCGTATCGGCATTTCGTCGGCGAATACGGCTTCGACTCGGCCTAGTTAAATAACCACATGACTGCTATTTGTTACGCAGCTGATATCAGCTACGCAACACGTTTCTAGCTACGCCTACATGAAGTGAAAATTCATTTCGTGTGGTATTAATTAAATTCTGCGCAAAAACGGGGTTAGGATAGTTAACTAATCCTATATTAGTAAAATGTCACGAAAGTTTAGATTAAAAAACCAATAGTGAAAGAATTATAACAATTGATTAAGAAAAAAGCGTGTTACGAGTTTCTAAATTTAATAGTAGGGATAGAGTTGATATATCTCTCCGTCTCATTCTCTTCTCGAAACCAGTAATGAAAGACTAATAACAATAGATTAAGAAATAAGCAAGTTTCCGAGTTTCTGAATTTAATAGTTGGGATGAAGTAGGGATATCTCCCGTCTAATTCCCTCTCGTAGACAATAATTAGTAAAATCTCATGAAAGTTTAAATTAAAAAACCAATAGTGAAAGAGTTATAATAATTTATTAACAAATAAGCGAGTTTTGGGTTTCTAAATTAAATAGTAGAGATAAAGTGGAGATATCGCCTGTCTAATTCGCTCTCATAAACTATAATTAGTAAAATGTCTTGAAAGTTAGATTAAAAACCAGTAATGAAAGAATTATAACAATTGATTAAAAAATAAGCGAGTTATAAGTTAAGTAATAAAATAGTAGAGATAATAGGGATGTATCTCCGTCTCATTCGTTCTCATAGACTATAATTAGTAAAATGTTATGAAAAATTTATGTTTTTAAAAACGGATCCTGTACACCACCTATTCTGGGGATGAAACTTTCGATTAAGTTGTGGTATAAATGTTACCTTATTATAAGAGATTAGCCTCAAAAAAAATTCAAATATGGAACAATTTCAGAGATACGATAAATTAAAATAGTTCCGATTATACATAAATCGTGTACATAAATGATGAGTGAATAAAGAAAGTTTTGTACACAAATATCTTGGGAAATCTGATTTTTTGGTAAATTTCTCAAAAATATGACTTTTTATAAGGAAATTCGATTGTGAATTTTGGACTAATTTCACTATATATTCATAGATCAAGGTCCTCAGAAACTCATAATCAACTTGAATTCATAAATATATATGTAAATAAGTATATATATATATATATATATATATATAAATTTTTTTTTTTTTTTTTTTTTTATTTCATGTATGTGTGTGTGGGGTATAACGAAATTTATAGATGCTCATGAAGCTAAATTTCTTATTAAATCGGGATAAAACTTAGCGCAAGAATATTTAGGATTAAAATTTAGGTACCTATATTCTAAAATTAATCTGATATTTTGAAAGTGACGTCTGCTCAAAGCAAAAAATTCAAAAAATTTCTCTTAAGCGAAAGTAAAATTGTTAAAAAGAATTTTCAAAAATAACTTTTGTCTGAAAAATCGATCACTTATTGGGAAAAAAAGTACAGCACCTTAGAAAATAACTGAACCTATACGCTTACGCTACTTTTGCTAACTAGCGTCATTTCAATAATGTCATTTATTCAAAAATATTATAAACAATGGTGCCTCTTATTCTAATTTTTAATACTCTTACTAACTAGAAATTGGTTAAAAAAGAAACAAAAAAAGAAATTTTTAATTTCTAATTTTGAAATAATGTATAAATAATGAATTTTAATATATTCACCATCAAACTTCAACCCATACTCCGTTTGGAATCGATGGAAGACTATGAATCCCTCGGTTTGTGTTTATGAATTGCTAATCCTCTTTAAATATAGGCGTTATGCTCCGTTTACCATCAGAACTGTGCCATACAGAAGATTGTACATCCATCTCCGTTTAACTGATGTTACTAACGTAGATTTCTTTGCCTGTGTCACGAAGTTTGATTTCGGGGATTTGTTTGTTCCACTTTTTCGATTATACCCCATTTCCATCTGATAGTGTTATAACATATAACTTCATTTTTATTAATTTGTATTACAAATGTAACTACAATAGACTTAAAGACAAATGCAAGACAAAAGACAAATGTAATTACAAAAGACTAATGACAGTCACAATACCGATGGAGAAGAATACGACGTTTCACAAGCACCAGCAAACGAGAGCCGGTCGGTTGGGCGCCGGGCGATGGTGGCGGGATATTTAAGGTTATCGCATCGTCGTTGTTGATTCTAGGCACATCGCGAGGTGTTAGCTCCAGGCGTATTTGCAGAGCATCAGCGCGCTATTTGCTTTCACTCATAATCTAAAGTCTCACAATTTAGTCAAAACTAGATAAGATCCGTCGGGCGGGACGCGCCGGCCGCTTTCCGTGGCACTGCTGCACGCGGCCATTGTTTGTCTCTCCGGTGTATGATGTTGGAGGCTTACGTGATTTAAGAGCCGAGCGGCGGTGCTAATTAACTGGGAATGGTATTTGAAGGTTTTGTTTTATGGTTGGTCGGTTTTATTTGTAACTACGAATACGTGCACGAGCGTTCATGTATACTTTTGATGCATTTAATAAGTAATAATCCTTTTCCCCTTTTATATATTTTTCATTTAATAACTAATAATCCTTTTCCCAATTATGCGGTATTGAATTTAAGCTATTGCCATTACGCAAACTCTGGTATTCCATTCTGGTATTGCTATCGTCTTACATTTTGCAATACCGTTACCACGATCTAATTGTTCATTTTCTTGTGTACAGCAATAAAATAAAGTTTTCCAACATAATTTAGTTAATGAATCCATTCTTTTGACGAAATTACAGTATGTCATGGTGTTATTATCTCATTTTGATTTCTGTCTACCATCAGCATGTCTATGGTCATTTGTCATTTTTATATAGTTTTTTCCAAAATGTTCACAAGTTTTGTGGCTACCGCGTTCAGTTTTCTTTCCTTTTTTTAAAAGTATAGTAATTACCACTCATACCGGATCGACGAACCTTTCAAGTCATAGACAAATTTTTAAATTTCTTCTTTGGTACCGTTTAATGGCTATGCAACTTTTTAATTTAAAGGTTTTCTTTAAAATTAAAATAATTCATTTATATCCGTCCGTTGCATGTCAGCGTCATAAACTTGTATAATTTATAACTGTTGTTATAATTGATAACTTGATATTTTGTGACGTATTTTACGGGTAGGTCGTTGAGATAAGTATACTCTTTTGCAAAAAAAAAACGGGCACTTATAGGAATAAACCATATCAGAGTTACTTTATTATTATTTGATGCATTTTATATAGCGATATGATGTGAATATTGTTATTTATTATTGAGATATCGTTTTTACCTACTTCAGTCATTAAAAATGCGAATAAATAAAAAAAACGATGTGAAGTCCATAGACGAGCGTTTTCATACTGGTACATTAAAAATGGCTAAAGTTTATTTTATTATATTTTTTATTATTTTAGAATATTTTTTATTATTCTCTTCTCCAACTGCTGTGAATGCGGGTTGAGCATGAGGAATAAGAACCCCTGTTATATACATTTGCGCATTAAGTGTGCCATTTTCAATAAAAACTAACGCGGTACGGTCATCTGAGTTAATACCAGCCCAAAACATTACGGAGCCTTCACCGTAAGGGGTGATTTCCTCAAAGCACATTTCTGCGAAGCGTTCTTCAGGTCTTCGTAAGACTCGCCGACGTCGATCCTCACCACTAATCGATATACGAGCTTCATCGGAGAATAAAACACAATTCCAGTCTTGTTGAGCCCACGACGAAAAATTTTGAGCGAATCTCAATCTAGCAACTCGATCCTCACGGAGCAATGTAGGGCCCCAAGCTGGGCGATAGCTACGTATATTGACGGCCTGAAGTCTCCTTCTGACTGTTCATAGGCTTACTCGTGTACCTTTGACGTCCTCTGATTTCGATTCGTAGCGCTTGACTGACTATGAAGCGGTTGACCCGTCGCTCACTTCACCGTGGCTCAGTTTCTTCCGGAACCGGGCCTTCTACTAACGGATCCCGTTTCTTGGTATCGTTGCTAGGTCCTTTGGACGGTGGAACGGCTCACATATACTGCTGAGACACATAACATTGGCTACAGACTTCTTAAAGCAGCGCAATAATTTTACTAGCTCTTATCGTTTTTTCAACCATACTGAGAACAGCAAAACAGAAGTGAACTAATGCAGCAAACAGCAGAAATTTAATTAAAATTTATTCGTTAAAATAAAAAACGTAACAAATGAAAAAGAACTTAATAAGAGTTGGATTTCATTTACCGCCAAAAAATACGTTTTTGTCAATTTTCATTCAAAAAGAATAAATTTCAAATTTAGAACGTTCCTTTTTATTTGCCGGAATACACTATACCTGCCAGTAATAATTACAATTAATACAACCTCTTAATAAATAATATTTTGTTAATAATATGAGAAAATCAAAACCGCCCGTTTTTTATGCAAAAGAGTGTATTTACAAATGCAATGAATTGTCAATTCTTTTTACTCACATTATTCATCAGATACAAGATTCCTAAGTAATTTACATCGTAGATGGAGAATATCTCATTTTCTAGCCGATGTTTTAAAAAATCAGTCAACATTTGTGATTGTTGCTTTTAGTAAGTGATTTGAAGGAAAACATGGTATTGTTATGTTACATTCGCTAATTTGTGATACGCAAAAACATTTCTACACAGGTTGCATCCGTATATCATTGGATGCATTATTACACTAGATGAATCTGTAGTCCCCCTCGGTAAGACTTCGGTGCTCGAATACAATTGACACTGGCCTTCAAAAAACTAAAACTCTCGTTTAGTTTTGACTGCTTTAACGGTTACGTCATTGGAGGATGCTGTGATAATTTCAGTAAACCACTGTTTCATGTATTCAATCTATCGTTAAGTAAAGTTATATGACCTGCCCGATGGATGTTATGATAGCGGGTCACTCCGATACCGAAATGCGGAAGTAGGTCAGTGGTTAAAACTACAGGTTTGTGGCGATTCCTTCGTCTTTCGCTATACTCTTCTGTTTTATGCTGTAGTATGAAAGTCAGATAACCGAAACACAACACAATTTCAATGTGGAACATTAACCTTGCATATACCTTACAACCACGAAACTTGCGTATTTAGTATGTGTCTGACAAGAATACTAGACCAGGGAACTTTTGATCGTGTGAATGTATTTATAAACCGGCTTGGAGAGGTACATTTCTGGTAGATATTATTAACGAATGTCTTTTCATACTCGGCGGACAGGCGCTACTACGTAAGGTTTAATAACTTCGGACTAATCTTAAATTTTATACGATCGGAAGTAAGCCAGGTTTCAAATCTCGGGCCGCTTTTACTTACCAGCTCGGTAAACGGGCGAAGTCATGTTATTGAAAGAACGCGATCCCTTATGTTCACCAGTGACCTTAAGCAGTATACCGAAGTGTTTTTTTTCCGGTAGCTATGTTTCGTCGATATTTTAAGTTATTCACACCTTTGATACAACCATAAAACAATTATTTATTTGTTTTTGCAACAAATTCTTCCATAGAGCAACAAAGCCAATTAATATCGTTTAAAAGAGCACTCAAAATTGGAGAGACGTTAGAGCCAAGGTTTATACTTTCTATGATATTTACGAACGATTGCGACAACGCATCTTAGCTTTATGTTCGCACTCTGGCGCGAACGCGATCGGGAGATTGAGAAATTGAATACCGTGGGAATGTGATGATTCAGTTCTGGACAGTGTTGGAAAAAGCTAAGATTGCGCAGAACGTCGTGCTTCTAAACCACGCGGTATTGAATCATTACATTTAATAATCTAAAAGTAAATGTTGTACAATATTTATTTCTTTCTAATAGGTGGTTGATAAATTATAGTGCGTATTATTTTTTAAGGACGAAGTAAAAAGCGTCTAAAATAACACGTACAAAGTGTAACTACTTACCTGACAATGTTTGGTTTAGTCATGAGTTACCGCATTAATTACCACGTTATTGTTTTTAATTCTGCACTATACAATCCAGTGATATTTTATACAATTATCCATATATTATATACATTTACAGAATCAACAACTGGCCAACAACATTTTATTTGCAATTACTTTCCTTGCATATTTCTTATACAAAAGCCGCGACTAATAAAAAATCTATACATCAGTAATCAGCTTAAAATTATATCATTCATTGGCGCCTCCTTGGAAGCCACTTTATTCTACGCTATAAGATACCTGAGACAAATAATTATATTGAAAATATATTTAAAATATCTCGAATCGTTTAATGCAGAACCTGACTCTAACCGTAGCATGCAGCAAAGCGGCCGACAGCTAACATAAACCTTATATCAATGCTTCAGACGCACGTACTCATCCATTAATTTTCTCAAATCCTCGGTAACAATTTATAATCTACCCATCGTGACTATACTTGTTGGTTCTCTTCTACTGATTGACATATACTTCTACGCACACACACACACACACACACACACACACACACACACACACACACATATATATATTTATATATATATATATATACATATATATATATATATATATATGTATATATATATATATATATGTATAGTTATGCTTGTATATCGTTATCACCACTTTCCCACCACCACATCGCGTCCTTACAACCGCTCTAAGCACACGTCGTCGCTGTAAAGGGTCTCGTATATGGTGCATTAGGGATTAATTCATAAATCATGCATATTAATAACTATTTTTACTGTGTTAATACTATTTCGAGTATTTAGTAGTAGTCGGCACTGTTTTTATTGCAATAAGTTTTGTAACAAGTTGTTTTTTCATTGTCAAAGAAAAGTTTCTGTTATTTTTTTGGTTTAACCAGAAAATATTACATCTGTCGGTCTTATTCCTTTGAGATATTTTTTTTTCATAAAATTTCAATTGTTTTTAAAATTGTTTTCCTATTAATGTAAGTATCATTTATACTCATTAATTCAAATGTTAGCTAAACAGTGTTGATAATATAAAAGTACATATTTTGATAAAAAAATTTCCAATTTTTTTCAAAATTGTTTCCGTGTCTAAAGCAATGAAACTATTAATTATAAGAAATGAAAAATATGAAGAACATGAGGTGTGCTCATGAAAATATATTTCATCATAGCTGCACCAGTAGATGTGAATTTACCTTAAATTTTATATCAATTTCTTACATTGATGGAAGTCGCATTTTTCGCACTTTGTTTAACTTAAACTAAATAAAATTTAAAATGGTACACAGCCTAAGTCTAAAATCAGAATTTTTGAAATTTTCTACCTTGGAAGGAAAAAAATGAAGCATTATAACATCATTGACGTGTCCATGCATCTGTCTGTCATAGTTATTTTCCTCATAAACCATTATATCATATGCCGCCTACGAAATCAATTGAAAAAGCAAGCTAAATTATTACCGAAAGTAATTTTTGAGAAATTTGTACAAAGTAGTAATGTCAATGCATAAAAAGTCCAAAGTTCATCCCTTCCGCCCCTGTTTCAAAAAGTATTAATCAAAATTATGAAGAAAACAGCTTTACCAGAAGTTAACCTAAAGTTTACCGTTTACTTAAACGAAAACTTTTGAGAATTTGAAGATATGTTCATGAAATATATTTATATGGTAAAAAATAAATTTAATTTTTTTAAATAGTTTAACAGCACGACTGTCGGACTACCAGAAAGTTATTAGTCTTTTTATTAAAAAGTAAATTACTAACGAAAATTAGGTATTTTTAAAGTAGGTGTGGTATTACCTTTATTAACAGAACATACATACATTTTATATGTTCATGCAGGGTTTTTCCTTTTTATAAAAAGAATAACGGAAAACTGAATTTTTTCCTCTAAGGCAGCTAAGATAGGATAACCTTAAGTACTTACGGAATGTCTTACAAGCCAATCAACAGTTTTCAACGCCATCTGTTGCTAAACGCTACGAACTTCAGTTCCACTCGACATACTACTGAATTTCCTTGTTCATTAAGCAATTATGTAGTAGATAAAGATTAATATACGATAACGTTTATATTTATTATGTGCTCAGAATGAAATAAATTTTCACATTAGTTTCGATATTTGTGTGCATTTGTCGCGCTATATATAGATCACATGCGTATATTTTCTATGCTTAATGTCTTGATTTTATTTTAGTGAACGCATTGTTAACATAAAACTATCATTTTTTTCGTTAGGAAACGATAATATATTATAAGTTATAATACGTTTCCTTTAAATGCACTTGGAACATAATTTTTAATAATAATTAAAATTAAATTGAGCTTGAAATACAAAATACAAACAAAACATATGTTCAAATCGTGCATTGATTTCGTGGTCTTCCAATTTAACAATTGTATGATGCACAAGTTTTTTAACAATTGTATGATGCACAAGTTATACTCGTTGCTAACCTGATAGGTTATATATTAAAACCATTCTTATGTTCAACTTAGCATTGTTTGATGTAAATGTCTCATTATAAGGTAACATTTAGCCCATTATTTCATTTATTTTTTGCACCACCTACATAAGAAAGAAACATATTTTTCGAACCGTTCTTTCTTCAATACGTTTTATTCTATATTTTCTGTAAACATTTTTATACAGGCAGACTAATATCAACGCTATCATTTTTGCAACGAATTCGATTACAAAAAAAATATGAAACAATGCAAATACAATTCTTGATACGGCCTGCTTGTCTTATTGTTGATATTTGAAATCGAATCAATTTTCAATGTTAAAAAAAAGCAATTTCCAAAGTTAAAAAAAAGGTGTTAAGGGATGTAAGTGCAAACAACTAACCAAATTGTCAAGATACAAGCGAATCATCTTCTATCAGGTGTACCTATTTCATTCTCATCTTACCAGGTGTACACCTGGTTTCACTAGTAATCAATTTGATACAACAATTTTGCGTGATAATAAAAAGCTTAGGAGGACTATATCAAAGTATTAAGCAGTACCATACTCGAAATTTTAATTACCGGTTTTTACATCGGGTAACTTTGTTAATTCATCAAATATATTAAGACGTTTTATTTAACTGTGTGTTATTTAACTGTGAGATAATCACTTCTTACTTTAACGTCATATATATAAATGACAATTTGTTAAAGTACGAATTTATAATTAGACTGACAAGTAAATGGAAGAGTTGTAATAAAACGGAAATACCCGAAATAATGACAGCTTTTAGTTACTAGGTACTAAAACTACCACTAACTCTACTTTAAGCACTGGATGCTGGATGCAAAAGATCCATTAACTTACTCTTTTGACCTTTCGTCAATGAAATTGCGTGAATGTGACAATCAAAGAAAGTGCATATTGCATTAAGTCAACCATATTCCATTTATGTCAGCGACATTGCTTTTAAGTTAACGATATTGCATTAAGTTAAAGATATTGTATTTAACACTAGTTTACTTGGACATTAGTAACTAGATTTGTCGTGTATGGTTAATCAGATTAATTTCTTTTTAGAGCCAACAGAACAGGTAAAATGTGATACAAAATTGGATCAGTAGTTTTTAAGGGATGTAAGTGCAAACGAGTATATACATACTGGCACAGACGAACAGACAAATATTCAAACAGGCTCAATAACTTTTATTCTTACGTAGGTCGTAAATAATACAATAGTGAAATCCTTGAATCTTCTTAAACACCATACATGGTCAGACGGGTAAACTGACAGCTATGCATATAATACAAATGCAATAGAGTGAATTCTATACATTGAAAATATTTTTAAAAAAGTGGATTTTTTAAAATTTTAGTCTGTCTGTATGTTTATTTGAGAGGGTGTCACGCAAAATCTACTGGACGGATTTTGATGAAATTTTGTATCATATCAGTATATAGCCAATATTTTTTTTAAAAAAATATTTTTTTTCCTCCTAATAACACGCGAACGAAGTCATAGGCACAACTAGTATGGATATGATTTCCAAAAATCATTGCGTTCTTTTCTCTACCTTTGTTTTTATAACTTTCTAAATTAATTTTGTCCAAAAATATCGCATTTACAGACTTTGCTTATACTGGTTTATTATATGTATGTATGTATAGATAAAGCATATCAAGGCAATAAATTTCTTTAGGAACTGCATTTGATTGAGGATAGTATTCTAAAGGATTCTAAACTAAAAACTAGTGAATTCTTTTTCTATGAGATATAATAAAAAAATAGATTTGGTCGTTACATTGTATAATAAGGAATTAACTTTATCTTTGATTATATGGTGTTCGTTCTCTCCACGGAGAACCTGTGCCAAGTCAAGTGTGGATAAGGAATCATAATAGAATAGTAAGGTACTTCATTTATTTTTATGTATTATTCGTCTGAAGTGGCGTTTTAATACACTTGACAATACATAAATGAAATTTCGCCCAAAGACTTCTATAAAAGTGTATATAATGTTGTAATTCATTGATTGTATAGAAGTGCATAGATAAATTATTAGGTTTTATTGTATTATTAAACCGTATATTCAGTTAGTCTTAATAATACATACAACCGTATGAAATTTTTTTGTTTTTAAATTCCCTCAACAATACAGTTTTGTAACCGTTAAAAAGAGTTTGAAAATTATATATAACGCCGCGTAACAAGTCTGGTTTAGCGAAAATGCGTATTTTTAATTTTTTTTGGTTTAAAAGAAATAATATAGGTAGCAAATTAAGTACTTGCAAACTTTAGGGCTCGGTCGCTATTATTTTATTGAGAAAAGTGATTTGAAAATAGTCCCCATACAAAAGTGCGGTTTTTCAAAGCAGTGTACGTTGTAAGTTTCCGACTTAATTACCATCTTCAGTAACACTAAACACTAAAGTTGCTCATACAAAGAGGAACTGATATTAAAAAAAATATGAAAATGCGCAAGAAAGACCACGGAAAGGGAGGTTATGAAATTTTGAAATTCATGTTTGACAACAAACTGACAGGCGTTTCTCCATAGAAAGTGCGTATTTGAAATCAATTTTTTATAATGAAATAATGAAGTCCGAGCTCTTGTTTTTTTTAACTACGTCGTTTTTTATGTATATACTTTCATTTAAAACAAAACGGGAAATTTGCAATTTTCGCTAAACCAGGCTTATATCAACGCCAAAATATACATAGTAAAGACATTATAAAACTAAGATTAATGTAATCTGTAGACAACGATCCTACCAAAGTGCAGTCGCGTCTGGCCAGTCTGGTCGTTGGTCGCTCTGTCGGCTTATAGAGGTCGCCGCTTTGTTTGCTCGCGCCATTAACACGTCGCCCATCAAACGGCGCCGCGGCGCGGGTGGCGCCCCCGGCACAAAGCTTGATGCAGCTTGTCATAGGATGGATTTAATTTTTTCTTTTCAAAGGTCAATACGAGATATATTCTAGCCGTCAGTATTGTTCACCTTTTTATGTGGCATTTCCTCAATCAGCGTTCGAATCGGGAATGGTTTGGGACAGAATGTTGCGACAGTATTTATTTCTTCGATATAAGATAAGTTTTGCTGTTAGATTACTTCCATATGCTTTACCTTTCAGAGAGGAATGTATGCTACTTTTTTCTAGCCGGTTGTGAACAAGTTTGTATACTGAATATTGAATATATTTGGCGTTAATTTTGTAGAAATTTATTATTCACAAAGTAAATGAAACTACGTGATGTAGTATTATTTCTACTTTCTTTAAGTCCTTTACCACGACCTAGGTTTCGTTGTATTACATCATCTTCAGGTGGGCTATTAGCAAAGATCTAATCATCTTTGCTAATGCTTTGATTTTTAATGCGAATAATATCTATATAATAAATATGTTTGACATGAATAACGTTACATCCACTAGACTTGAAATCGGTTGAAATGTGAGATCACATAAAAGATCGGAACGGTACAAATGTCAAAGCGCTTTAAAAAAATGCAGTAATTTGGAAAGTTGTTCCTAGCTTATTGACAAATAGGAATATTATACTCTTATTTTGGTGAAAATATTTTACCATTGGTGTAATAATTTTCATTTTCTAATGCTGCAACTCGCCTCCATTAATCGGAGTTATAAGTTCGGATAAAAATGAAAAAAGTTTTGCGTAAGCAAATTTGTTATTATGCGCACTCTGGCGATGGCGAAAAGACCGATCTTCCAAAATTGGACCGACACGCAAGTGCTATGTTTTTTACCATTGCTGTCCTTTTTATACAGCAATGACTTTTACCATTGCTGTCCTACATCATTGTACATCATAATTATTTTTAAAAAATCTGTTTACCTTTATTGTCTTAAATGACGGTTAATACTTAGAATCTTGTCTCACCTTTGACACAAACTTACTTTCCATTCCCACGCCGGAATTCAGAAAAAAGGCACACAAACGTTGGAAGGGGCCAAAAACACATTAAGAGTGAGTCAACATCACGCGCCACAAAAGTGTGCATTGGTACCGCACGACGTAGTTTTGCTTCGTGACGCGTCTAGTGTCAACCGTACGAAGCTCCCAGCGAATTAATAGATGTCTGGATATAATGTTGTTTTAGTTTCGTTCGCCGCGAGGGGGAACCGAGAAACTTAGCGCGCCTGGCCGCAGACAGTTAAAGTGAGCGGCATTATCGCTCTCTGGGGTGTTGCGGCGGCGCCAACGACAGGGGAGGAGAATTCAAATCATTGCCACTCCATTCCGCGTTCTAGCCCCATCATAATGTGGATACTTCTTAAAAGACATACAAGGCTGCTGAATTTCTTACTCATCTTTTTCGGCATTTTCGCCGACGTTCATCATATAAAGACCTCGTTCAGTACATAATTGTGGAGTAAACGAACTTTAACACTTGTTACGGGAATGCCTATATCTTCATGTTGGAGAAAATTCGTAAGCATCTTATACATCCAGACGCACGACTACTACGCAGTTGCTATTTTGTTAAGTTATTTTCAAATATATTGGTAACTTATAAATGTTGTGTCTGATTGTGTTTTACATAGAAGAGTGTTTTATTTGATCGACTAGAATTTTCTGATCGAGTGAACCAACTCTGTCTTGGATTTTGTTCTATTAGTTCTATTAATTGCAAAAGTAGTTTGTGGAAGTTCATTGTTTGTTGGTCATTGAAACTTTGTAATTGAATAGACGTTATTTTGTTTTGATATGGTCAGCTTATTAGTATTCGTTTTATATTTATAAAGATTTAAATTCAGTTAGCTCAACCTTTTTTTGATTAACGCCATAGATTACCAAAGATGTTTTTAAAGTAAATAACGCCACTCTCGCTTGTTGCAGGCAAAACGCGGACGAAAGACAAATACCGAGTGGTGTATAGCGACCACCAGAGGCTGGAACTCGAGAAGGAGTTTCACTATAGTCGCTACATCACGATCCGGCGCAAGGCGGAACTGGCCGCTAACCTGGGCCTCTCCGAGCGGCAGGTTAAGATCTGGTTCCAGAATAGACGCGCCAAGGAGCGCAAGCAAGTGAAGAAACGTGAGGAGGTTGTGTTGAAGGAAAAGAGCGACGGCCAGGCGGCGACGTCGCTTCAGCAATTCCACCACGCGAGCGTGCTCCATCACCATCACCAGCAAATGATGCTCGGGCACCACGCGGCGGCGACCTTCCATCCGCATGCGCCACCCCCGCCGCATGCGCCCCAGCACACGTCGCACGCGCAGCACGCAGTTCAGCACGCGCAGCACGCGTCGCAGCACGTGCAGCACGACGCGCACGCCCTTGCGCCCGCCGCCGCGCTGCTGTGACGTCGCGACGCTACGTCTCGACTGTCATGCGGCGGTGCACAGTGTCGCTTGTGAACTTTTACATGTGAACGATTGTCGAACGTTCGTCGGTGATTATTGAAGGCGCAGTTTGCCCATAGCCCGTGTTGCGGTGCGGTCGGTACCTCGGCGCACGCGAGCGGGCTGCGGCGGAGTGACGCAGAGCGGGCCGCCCGGTGCCGGAACTATTCAGATTGTTGTTAAATATCGTGATTGTTTTCATTTTATTGCTGTTTTATCGTTACTTAATCAATGTTTTTGATTGTTCAATGATTGTTACGTATTACGCACCTAATTGAGTTGCATTTTGATGCAATATTTTCACATTTCTAATGCCGCGTTATGTTTCGTTTGACTTTTGTTACTAAAGTTTTGAATACGGATATTAATACTTTTTGAGCCTCAACACAAACAGAAGATCGTCGCCCGTCCGCTGGATCACTTTCGCGTTATATTTGAAATTGCAATCATCAGTCGATTAATCAGAGCTGACCTTACATTGTTAAATGGTCATTATTAAATGCGTGCGTTTAATAAACCTGTGGGCTATCCTTTAACGGTGCGAGTTTTGCAGAATCACTTCGCTATTGATATTTTTGCAGCTTGTACAAGGTTTGTAGTTTTCTTCGTTATCGATTATGATAATATAAGAATAACGCCGATGTTTTTTTTATTACCGTCGTCAAGCTTTTAAGTGCCACTCGATAGGGTGAATCGAATCGTGCCTGGAAATAGATCGATAGTCACAAAAAATGTGCGCACAACAAATGGGGTCAAACGATTCGTAATTCATTAAGTGAGTCATCAAGTATAGGTACTGTCAAGTAAACTCGCGCAATTATAATTTTCAAATGTTCGATTTGACGTAACGTTTTGTATATAATTTAGAACAAACTTATAATTAAATATAATATATATGATGTATATATCATAAGTACTCGCCGATATAATTATAAATTATTATTATTACCTAGAGCATATTAAGCTAAAGCTTCTTATTTCTAATTGTAGTTGTAAAAGATTCTTCCTTCATTTCTAAATAAATCTACTCATCTTTCTCCACCTGTTTTGATTGTTTTCATATCCATGTCATTCATTTCATTTTTCAATTTAGGCTAATCTTAATTATGTTAATTGAGACATAATGGTGTCGATACATACTTACGTTGGAGAATTAATAAGCTTAATGCATATTTATAATGTTCTACAAATTATGTGTACAAGTTATATTATTATGTAATATTTATTTAGTAGAAAGAGAGAAAGAGAGAGAGAGAGTGCCTTGTATCATTAATGTAATCAGTGAGTAATAAAATTTAGAATTGTTTACTGTACTTGTCAGTTTATTAAGTTTCTTTTATTAAGTGTGAACTTATTCAAATTATTTCGGTTTCCGTTATTTTTTCTCAAAACTAGAACGTTGTACCCAAATTCTAATTGTGAGCAGTTATTTTCACCATAATGATGATTAATTTAACAGTGCGCAAGAATTATGAAATCTAAAATTTAAAATAAATAATTAGCTGGTGGTTCACTCTTACACTAATTATTGTAATGCTGAACTTTTTTCTAAGAATATTATGTCCATCCTCAAATTATTACGTATTCGGAGCGAGATCAATCTAATTTTCTTGCAAAATACAATTCAAAATAAGATTTAAATAATTTAATCCGTTCCCGGTCAAAACTTTAATTGGACCGAATACAGAAAATTATGATTGAGCTCATCTCGAATACTGAATTTAATGCGTTGTTTATAACGTAATTTAATGAGAATTTAACGTTTCTGAAATTTAGTGATGCTTTACGATACAACCTTTTTAAGCTAATTAATATTGTGTGAATCCGTTTCGTTCACCCCGCGTACTGCTCCGCGTGTCGGTTGTTGTTTCGAAATATAATGTGAGAATGATCTGAGTGCTGTGTCGTCGAATGAAGCGACGGGACGTTGTTGCGAGTGTGTTGTAAATAAGAATGAAAATGAATAAGTAAACTTAAGTGTAGGTGTTGTACATACACATTTCTAGGTTACAGTGTTAAGTTTAAATGTAAATTGTAATGTGTTTCCATTTGTATGTACATATTTTAATTCATTTTAATGTTGTGATCGGTTTTCCGAGTTACTTTGATCGAAGTAAATCAGAAACTTTAAGTATTCATTTATTTCTTTTGACACTAATCAAGTGGAATATGTATTTCTCAGTGAAATAAATATGTGATTATAATATAAATTTGTTTTTTTTCCCATCTAATATTTGCGTTTTAAGTAAATTAATTATGGTTTTATATATATGAAAATGCAAATTGTCCATGATCGTATTTGACGGTTTGTAGAAGAGTTTTATTGGGAGTTTTTGTGTTTCCATTATGTTCAGAGATAAAAATCGTCTATCAAGTTTAGTGGAGATTACAGCATTTTTTGTTAATTAAAAAAAATGTGAACAAATGATTGTAGATTCGTTGAAAAGTAATGCATGCAAATGGAAAGTTAAATTGGAACCAAAATATCTCTATAGATATTTTAATAATTTTTTTATAGGGAATAAAAAGGAATTAATTAGCGACATTTGCAACTCAATTTAGTTTCGATATCCCTCATATTCATAATTTCTATATTTTGTACACAGAGTCATATCTGATAACAAAAATGGAAAGGTTTTTCAGACTAATATATTAATTTTCTAGAAAGTAGAAAAACTTTGAAATTTCCAAAAAACAATTTTTCAAGGTAATTAAATGTAACAAAAAAGTATGCTAATTAAGACTAGAATCCGTACTATTCAGAGTTTCAAACACATCTAGGTATAAAAAAATTTAACCTTTAATATTTCTATTAATTAATGTTGATATTATTTTTCAAGTAAATAATATGTATTTCATTAGCGTAAAGAAATTTCCCGAAAACTATAGTTTTCCAGTCCTTAAATTTTTAAGCAAGTTTCTAGTACCCTATTATGTTCACATTTTAATGTTGTCTATTTCGGAAACAGGGAGGACGCGAAATTTTTTTTATATTTTCAATTATATCTTTTGAAATTATTTTACATAGAATTCTAAAAAAAATATGAAATCTGATAAATAGTTTTTGAATTTTTACATCTCTCTCCCTAAAATAAAACGTATCAAACTTGCTCCTTCAAAAATACTGAGACAAGTATTTTTTTAGTTCCTCAATATTGTGTAATAACGCGGGTAAATAATGTCCATTAATTATCCATATTACATCTTCTTATGTCAAATTGATTCTAAAAGAAACGGCTGTGCCAAACGGACAGACGAACGTATAAATGACGACTCCATTTCTTTTAGAGGTAGGATACATTTGTAGATTAAAGCAAACAAAATTTCCGCGGACGAAACTTTATTCAAAAACAAATGAAATCTTCATACAAATTTTACGGAACAATCGTCTCCGGCTAAACATAAATATATTGCTCACAGACTGTGACAGGCAGCAAATATGTGACGTCATTAATGCGCTGTGAAATTTAGTAATGAAAAGTTTTTACTTATCGTCATCATCGTCAAGTTTTTGTACGTGTTTTGAGAACGTTTAGGTATGTCTATGATAGATAAAATATTCATATGTGCACGTCGGTAATATTATGCGGCGAACAGATAGATGACAAAGTAGAATTAAGCGGATTTTTCGGCCATAGACCCTCGGAACGCTACAAACAACCTGGAGCTATGATAGCTGATTACTTTTGACACTTTTTTGTTATTGAAAGTATCAATATACTTGTTGTTATATCTACTGCTATATACACAAACACTCGTATATACAGTAGGCGAATTTATTGTTTCAAAGGCGATATAGTGATGAGTCTAGTAGAGATTATATATATATATATATATATATATATATATATATATATATATATATATATATATATATATTTAATATTCCTATTTAATCACACGCTTTTATTCAATATTGTCTCGCAGGACTTTTTGAGCTATATCGTTCTTTGATTAAGGTTATTATCATCGCAATTTACTTAGTTATCATGTCAGTCTATCTGTCTGTTCCTTCGTATGCCTCAGTCGTTTTACTCACCGAATAACAGTGATATAACGATGAACTTTGGCATGGTTACACATACTGATAAGGTCTACAAACTTATGCAATACAATCATTTTGAAAACAAGGTTTTAAGAGTAATTCCCCTGCAATTAAAGTGAAAGTCAATTTTTTCCCATATAGCATTGTGTAGGTATGGTTCTTTATCCTGAACCGGTATTTAAAAATAGTCGAGTTACGTCATGAATACTTTTTCTTCGGGCTCCTTTTAGAAATATTGAGCTTTTATGTCGTCATTTTTGTTAGAGTTACGTGTCTCCACCCCCTACCAGCTAAACCGCTATATTTGAGTGTACAAAAAGTATTTACAATTGTAGTAAATACGACTTCTACTAGAGCTTCGAGCTTCTACTAGCTTACTTATGACATTTAGATGGGTCTGTAAAAAGTTCATATAAATGTTAAATGATCTTGTCAACTTTTTTCGAAAAATTACAAAATTCTAATCATTTTGTAACGAACGATTAATGAATAACACGTTATGTATCGTTCCTCGTACTCGTACATTTGTTCCTGACGTGGCGCCGTTTAAAAATATATGATAAAAAGGGCAGTAAATTAGTTAGTTAAATCTTTGAATATTTTCAGGCAGTTCAATATTTGTTATAACGAAAAATAAAAATTTATATTTTTCAAGAATTTGTTAAAATTTGTTTAACCTTAAATTACTTTTATCGTTTCTAAGGAGTATTTAACAATTTGCATGAAAAAAATTAAGAAAAATACATTTATATCAAAATCGATTAACTCATGAGTGCTTTCTGTGGTTAAGTATTAAAGCGGTAAGATTTTTATCACTATAATTTTTGCATTACATACACCAATCTTTAAAATAGTTGGCCAGTTCTACGCCTTTGAAAAATATAATAGACAATATATTTACGTCAGGAAAAAGTAATATTTTCGAATAATTTAAAAGAAATACTATGTACTTTAAATATTTATGTAGAACCTCGTGATTCGAGTTCTACTCGCACAAGACAGGCGTTTACTTTGATTCTCTTAAAATTTTCTAATAGCAGTCGTATTTCTTAAATCTTGTATTCGCTTTTTTTTTCAGGGAAATTTTTACATCCATAATTCATGGTAAATTTAAGCGAGTTGCCTACTTGCTATTGTCTACCATAATGCCTAAGTTTTTGAATTCCAGCCGTATTTTAGCGCTTGCGACGTGGATGTTATGTGGTTGAAATGGCTGCGGTTTTTCTCGGCACTTTGTAAGAGTTTACCGGCTACTATTAATAAACTCCGCCGAAGCCGTATTAGCTTTTAGCATATGCTACTTAGACGAGCTGCCACTAAAAAGGCTTAGTGTTGACGAACTCTTCCTAATGAATGTGCATTTTCGTAAATCTAGAGATCTCAATTTATGTATGTGCGATCGTGTCAGATCGCTGAGATACGATCTTCAGGGGTAAGATTGTATCTTAGACATCTTTCAGTATTGTTAATGGCGAAAAGTGTTAGTGGCTCTCACATATGTATTACTAGTTACTGTCTGTTGTTTACTTTGCACTCTGTTGATATATTTATATATTATTACATAGTATTCAATTTTTATTATTGGATAAGAGCACTGAGCTTTATTATACTAGAATTATGCTATTTTCTGGCTATAAAATTAGTATCAAACAAAAAATTTGCGTAACGAATTGTATCTATACAATGTTTCATGAAAATTATTTTATTCATTTTTTCGGATTAGTGTTAGACGCTAGCGAAGTCGTGGATAAGTAAGTTTTATTCGATCGTACGATTTACACGGGGGACAAATTTGGCGGCAATAAGTTGCTGGTTGCAGAGAAAACACTTTTACGTTTATAATATTAATTAGAATATCAGGTATTGAACCTGACAGATTAACATTGTCACAATCAACGATTACGAAATATTTTGCACAAAGCGACGAAACAATTAACTTGTCAAATCTGACATTATCTATGTCATAAAAGAAATAGTGAGAAACATAGATATGTTTCTGTCTGAAAGCATTAGATTTATTATTTAGTAATATTAATTTATTAAATGCTTTTACTTAAACCTACAGTGTAAGGGGAAAAGCCTTAAAAGGTTAGGTAAAGCCTTATATGGTTATTATAAATTAAAGCGATTTTCTTAAATAATTTTTTAGAGTGTACGACGGAGGGCGTCACGTAAATTAATTAAATCGACAAAATATTATTAAGATATAAATATATATTTCTGTTTTTATGTATTATTATTATATATGTATTTATATGTTTTAATTAGTTTGCTTTGATAAGCTATCTGCGTTGTCAATGCCAAACAATGCTTCTTTGGCATGCTTTTTTGTGATTTGAACTATTTATAAGTAAATATATTACTTACATATTAATCATTATTATTACATAACGTATACATTACTGTTATTATATTACTGAAAAAATCTCTGAAAAAGTCAGGTCGTCGAATTATGAATGTTGAAATAAAGGCAGCGATGATACAATTAAGATTAAAATATGAACATAAGATTGTGACAGATTGTCTGTACAGTGAAACCTGCAAATCTTTTGATGCTTTTTTTTAAGATCGATAATGAAAGGGATAATAACCCAAATAATTTTCAGTGAATTATTTTATTTTATCTAGAGCTAGGTCTACTCGATACTGAAATATGATTTCTGTACGAGTATATTATCTTATTTATATTATATATTGTCAATACTTCCCCTCTAAAGAATAAAGACAATAAGTATGAAACCAAAAAGGAGAAATATATATATATATATATATATATATATATATATATATATATATATATATACTTATATTCATATTTGTTTGATTTGTATTAATTCTTTATCAACTGGAATGACGTCACCCATAACTTTTATGTATTGAAAAGGTTTGAAAACTATATTATATGGGACAATTTTCCTATGTAATAATCTCACCCCTCTGACATTAATAAGCATACAATTCGTTTCCAAATGGATAGATAATATTATAGAAACTTGCATCCACAGAATTTGCATCATTATGTGTATCTCCAGGAAAGTAGCACCAATTAGAAATCAGGGATAAATTGCCTTAGCATTGCTTTAATTTAGGAAGTTTTTATTACGTATTTATTTTTCACATTTGGTAATTTAATAAGTTCTTACAAAAACATATATTGTATTTTGAAAAGTTATTTATTTGTATTCTAAATTGGAATTAAAAAATTCCATTATTGAAATTCAATCTGACTAGCGACATGATTCCCTGCACCTATAGCTAGAATATTAAAATGTGCAGTCAAATTATTTTGCATTGGATGGTTCGCTTTACCTATATCCAGAATGTTAAAATATGCATTCAATTAGTTTGGACTATATGATATAAATCAGTGAATGCTTAAATGTGCATTAAAATTAGTTTGCACTGGATGGCTCACTTTACCAATAGCCAGAATATTAAAATATGCATTCAATTAGTTTGGACTAGATGATATAAATCAGTGATTGCTTTGATTCGGGAAATTATCAATGCATATTTATTCTTAATATTTGGTAATTTAACAAATACTTGCAAAAACATAATGTATTCTGGCAAATTGAATTCCACTACAATGTGTTGACAGAAGCTACATTAAGTAAAAATTCTGTTATTGAAATGCAATGTATGGTTCAATTTGCCCATAACTAAAACAAAAACGTGCATTAAATTAGTTTGGATTAGATAATACAAACCATTATTTCATAGGATTTCAATATGAAAATCCTATTTCATTGATTAATATTTCATTGAAAATTTGTTTTACTAATCTCTTACCAAATTATAATGTATATTTATAGACCCTTATTAATAAAGTTTGACAACATAAATCCGACTTTAACAATTAGCACATAATTCCCAGCATTATTGTGTAAGATCAAAAATATAAACATTAACATTTTTTAGCTTTTAAATATTTTAAACAACGTGCTACACTGACTTTTTACACTCAACAAAATAATGATTATATGGTTATTATTGAAAATTTAACTGTCTGTTGTGAAATGTTAAAACAATATAAAATAAAACACAATATGAGCAGAAAAATTTATAAAAATAAAAGTAATGAAAATAAAAATAGTACATAAATAGGGGAATAAGAAAAAAACAATATTTAAAACACAAAAGAGAATAAAAATGTATAAGCAAAAAAATCAATAATCTAAAAACGTATTTCATTTAGTTTTCATTTCCTTTTCTGCAACTTCAGCACGAGCCTTCGCTTCTCGATCTTAATTTAACAAAAATTCCTTACATCTTCTCATTTTTGTCTCTGTTCCACTGATGCTTCATGCAATTTCTATTTAATTCTTCCGTCTGAAGCAATTGACGTTGGCTAAAAGTGAGCCAGATATCCGAATGCTGGTTGCTGGTACGTCTCCTGTATATTGGAACATTCGTATCCACGTCCAACATGGTTTTCTGCGCATCACCCCTAGGCTGACCAGCAGAACATCTTTCGTCGCCTCAGACGATGTTGATAAAGTTTCCGTGACTTCAGCAAAAACTTCACTTCTACTCGTCGATTGTTGCTCAGAAAGAAGATGATTCTAATTAATTGAATGTCAATTCATGAATATCAAAAATTTTAAATTTCAACACATTTTTGCTTATCACTAGAAAGAAAATAAAATAAAAGTCCAATTGAAAGGTTTTTAAATTAATATTAGAATTTGTAATTTTAAAGGTGATTAAATTGCAATCTACTTTCGTCTGTAAAACTGCTCTTCAGTATTAAATATAAATTCAAATAAAATTCACTTCAAATAAATCAATCTAAAAACTTTCGGTGCCCCCTTACTATATTAATTAGTTTCTAAAAAAGACTATAAATAAAAGATTAATTGTACACTTATAGATATTCGTGTTGTTTATCTCGATTGAATTACTGGGCAGAATCGTTTGATGGGACTTCCACAATTAGCCCTGGCGCTATTAAGGAAACGACGGTGTCAATTTGGATGTCGCTAATCGCGTCTCCTTCGCTGGTGGTCATCCACTGCCAACTCCCTTCTCTGCTTGGTTTTTATATTAAGCCAAAGTTGGCACAATTGACTTCCTTTTGTCTAAAGAAACAAACAAAGTACACGTTTCTTAGCACATTATTAAAACAAAAGAGATTGCATTCTTGTGAACAAATAAATCAATTCTGACTTCACCCTAGACGAGATTATAGTTCCTATGAAATCCAACTACAGAGATTTAATTTGTTGTCACTAGCTGCCCGGAGAAAAAGCGCTGATCTATTATATTTATATAAAATCATACATTCACAAGTTGATTGCCCCTATCTACTCTGTCTACTCAACTTCAACACTCGACTCAGATCCCGTACACCATTACAGAGATTATTCGTACTGCAAGTTTATAACAATAATACCTCTTTCTAGAACACCATAATTAAAATGTGCCGATTGCATAACGATATTTTTTCTCAACATCCATCCTTGGACATTTTTGAACCGAAATTATTAACATTTAAAACAAAATTTATTATTTATAAATTAAAACCAGTTACGATAGAATTAATGTTTTGTTCAGTATGTTGAAAATAATATAATTCTAAGTTAATACCAACTTGAATAATTGATCAATACATTTTATAATATATTTAATAACACAAGTCACCCTTGAAAATGTATAAATAAATACTATAACCATTTTGTATACTCATAATTAGAGTTATAGTCTAGTTTTACACTCTATTCTTTTTATTATACATATACGTAGCTGTAACTTGTTTTGTGAGCCTTTAAATAAATAAATAAGTTAATTAATTCTATTTTCATTATAAACGCGAACATTTGACTGTACTTACCTTTTTATTGATACTACTACCAGCATCATATAGGTATCTCGGCATTTTGCCATCTTCACGTTTGCTCCGTCGGTGCGTTTATTTTCAATTAGATCTTTCTGAAAGACAAATATATGCAACAATAGTCTTTTCTCCGTTTCCGTGTAGTTTCTTTTCCTTGTATTAATTTCACTACTTTTGTTAAACGCGATACTTTCAGGCAATACAAACGACGCTTACAGCTGTCAGTAAATAATCCGATATGTCAATTAAAGATGTGTCTGAAATTAGCTTAAAACACATTTTTAACGCTCTGAATTTCATATGCTCTGAACTTTTGATTTTACCACTCATAAAACTTCATACCGGGCGCTATATTTGAAAATCGATTTTTAAGGAGCAAACTCCAAAAACTTTTCTTAATTATTCACATATTTTGTCCAAAGTTAATCCTAAAATACGGTTCCAAAGTTTTATTTATATTCTTTTAATTTCTTTTTGGTTCGTTACTAACTGTAAAGATATCAACCATCATTTTTTGTTCGAAAGATTTCGTAGAGAAAAGACCAATGAAGATAGATAGACGAATGGACGCCGATTGAATACCGTAAATCATCCGTTTTCCCAATTTTACAAAAATAGGATAAATCCCAAACAATTTTGTGTTGTACTCTAACACCTCTCTTCAATAACACCTTCAAAACATAATTAAGACAGTACATTTTTTGAAATATTTTGTCGATTTACTTAATTTACGAATTTGATATTCATAGAAAACGTGATATAAATTTCATAGAAATATCAATTTCGTGAGGAAGAAACAATTTGCAGAAACAAATAGATGCGCTCAATTAAGCTGTAAACTCTAGATAGCAATAAAACAATTAAGAAGCGATATTAATAGACATTATTTCTATTTCAGTTTCTCACCTTTGCATGTCACGCATGTTTCCTACCGTCTTTGTTATTGTGGTTTGTTTGTGGATAAATATTGATTCGTTTTATGACCTATTCAATTAAAGAATTAGTTGGGTCAATGGAAATCATTACCGCTGCGGGAATAGCAACATGGATCGTGTACGTAGGAGAACACAATAGATTAAAAGTCGTTATAAGATTTTCCGTAATATATTTTTATGTTTTTGCATATGAAGGAAAACACATAACACGGTTTTTATTCTTTAAGATTAGATATTTAATTTATAAAATCGACTCAACTGGCCTAATTTAAAACTTAAGGATAAACAAGTTTAGAGATGTTATTTACCGCATTGGTAACATAATCGCAGCCTACTAAAAATTCGTAATATTCGACTTTTTTAATGTGATCAATGAAAAGTGTAAGCACTAAATATGAGTTATTACAAACATGGCTTTTACGAGTACGTTACGAGAAAAAATTTTTTTCTTAAAATTGTTTATTTTTCTTGTGGCTGTATCGATCTTTGCGACCAGAATGCCAGATTCACATCTAAATGATATCCTCTTTTAGTGAAATGATTCAATATGTAAGAATACAAAAATACAAATGTTTTCAGATGCTATAGGAAACAGATATTTTTTCAGGGTAAATTCTATTTTTTATTTACCCATAAATCTGATTTAAAAATAATTCCCTCTAGAGAGTAAACATCTTATATTGGGAGATTTGGATATTAAACAAATTACGTATTTTGATATGTTTTGAAAGGATGTTTTAAATTGTTTTTGAAGTTTTTTTGTTTTAAATAATAATTTCAGCGTAAGGCAACTTTACATTCCTTCACTTTAGTTTTAGAAGCATTTGTGTTATATGTTATATCATGATTATTTTCTACATTTTAAAACATAAATAAAATTGATATTTGTCGCATCACCACTAACCATTAACTACCTGAGTTTTTGAAACTTTTCGGTACAGATTTATCAGTTTGACATATTTTAACATCCACAAACGTTGCATATAAACTGATATGTCAAGCTAACTGTCGTATTTCTTTTAAGGTTTTTTAACTTTGTTAAATAAATAAATTTTTTATAATTTTCTTACAAAATACTATTATAAAATTAAGACGATATTATAATATTATACACTTACTGTTGTGAATATATATTATATATATTATATATATTATATATATATATATATATATATATATATATATATATATATATATATTATGTGCTATTTTGTGATCTTATGTCCTAAAAGTAAGTTCTATTTCAAAATAAGAAGTATTATATATTTATAACCATAATATAGTCTATCCGTGTGCAAAATTTTGTAAACGTCAGTGAAGTACGTTAATCCGTTAAAGGGTAACAAACACACTCGCTTTCGTCTTTATAATATTAAGATAGATTCGTCAAAATGTTGTCAATAACTATACAGTCAAAACAGAATTACTTCCACAATTATAAAAAAAAATATTTTGTGCATAAAAGGTTGTAAGAATGATTATAGAAATTTTTGAACCAACGATTTATAATACATCCGTTGTTTCGGCGAAGTTAATTGATTTAAAATATCGAAAATAATTGATAGTGTAAAAAGAATACAAGTTATCTGAGCGAAAATAATTTACTAACGTTAGTTCAACTCGCATTCGGTTGCACTTAATTAACTGAATGCGTTCTAATCAAATCAGAAGTTTTATTGATGCCTGGGTCCATTGTGAATGTAGTGGTTAGAATTTCGTTATTTTTTTGGAAAAATTACATTCCTGTAATCTTTTAAAATTACGTGTTGTCGGAGTAGATTAATTACGCCTCAGTCCATAAATGTGAAATCCATTTATTTTAGAAAATGCAACAATTTAAGGTATTTAAAATGAAATATTTTTTTTGCTAAACAGTGATATATAAGTTTCATGGAACTGTATGTCTGACAACTTCACCGTTTCTTTAGTTTCAGACCTATGTGCAATGATTTGAGTCAACTATGAAAAGAGATATGGCCAAATACAGAATTCAGTTTCATGCAAGTCAAACATGTACTTTACCGGGTTATATAGCTTATTTCAAGACAGTCAGTGTTTTCAAGATTCCTCCAAAACAGAAAGCCTATTTGCGAAGCATTTTCATTTTATTTAGTTACGTTCGAGGTATTTAGATACACAATTAGGCAGGAAGAAAAGCAGATAAGAAATAAAAATAGCATTTGTTTTGATCTAAAGTTACAAACTTTTCATTTTTAATTGTCGACCATTTTTTTGTCAACAGAAATGATTATGTAATATACTTAGGTCAATATCATTATATAAAATGATTTTTTTGGGAAATTTTCGGTATGGATGTGGGATCGAATTAAATTGAAAGCAACTTTATTGAGTCACTGTTTGCTTGTCAGCTGTGCCTGTTAGAGCAGCATGCAAAAGCTATTTTGATCTAGTATTTGAATGGAACTTTCAGAACGATTTGAATGGGATTTTTACTGAGACCAATAGTTGAGATTCAGAATAAAATTTAGTCTATATTTTCTTCCTGTTTATTTTTAACTTCATCTATGTGTCTAATAGAGAATCATGCAAATGATACTAAGCCGATATGAATTAAACGTTTACTAAAACGATAAGTAAGATTAAGATTAATTGGTTAAGATTCGTATGTCGCTGTTTTTTGTCTTTATGAAATATTTCCTAAGGGTCTTTTAGTGTATTTATTTTTTTCTTCATTTGTGTTTCTGATAGAGAATCATGCAAATAATATTAGGCCAAAATGAATTAAACGTTTATTAAAACAGTGATTAAAATTAAAGTTAATTGCTTAAGATTCCTGTGTGGCTGTCTTTTATCCTTATCAAACATACCCTATGGCACTTTTCATTTGTTTATTTGTATGTTGTTGTTTCTTTACTAGACACCTGTATGCAAATTATATTAAACCGCTATGAATTAAACGTTTAACAAAACAATGAGTAAGATTCGGATTAACTGCATAATATTCATATTTGGCTGCTCGTTGTTCTTATCAAATATTCTCTAGGCGACTTTTTGCCGTCTCATCTTTTCTATTTATCTATTGTTCTGCTTATTAGAGCCAACTACTGAGACTATTTGGGTAGATATTTGATTAGAATAATAATTACGGTCTCGATTGATTTATATTATAACCTTTTACTTCCATGAAATATGCCGTAAAAGACTTGAATATCAATCACTAGAACCGGGTATGCAAGCTAAAGTGCTGATGAATGGAAACATTTGGGATTGTCACAACGAGTCAACGTAAAGTGCAAGTTATAAGTTACTTCTACTGCAGCTATGGGCACTTTTGAGGTACAAACATCATTAGTGATGAAAATATAATGCAATTAATGTTAAATTAATGACAAAGTTAATATCGTAATCAGAATCCCGAGAAATGACTATATTTGATCATAGTCGAGTTGCCTATATGTGAACGCATTATGTATTATATAATTATTATATAATTGTTTTTTAAATAATTCAGGAAATATAAAATAAAATAAATAACGGAAATCGGGCAATTTTATTTAAGGTTTAAATATTATCTTTACTCAAATAATAAATAAAACATAATACATGTTAAATACATTATATAATCTACAAAATTAAAAACAAAGGCTTTCAACACTTTATCCTGTCGACTAAACTGCCACAGCTAATGCAATCGCTCTATTTGCTTTTAGGCAAAGAGAATTAACAGACGGATACTAAATGAGTGTAAGTATTTGTTTATAATATTGACTTTTTGATTACGTTATGGCCACACGCGTTTCGTCTAATTACGCGTATGCCAACTAATCGTATTATAAAATGAAAATAGCTCAGGCTGGAATCTCTTCAAAAATGTTTTCTGTATTTCGAGTCTCATACATTATGAGGTATTAATGGAGAGAAACCGTTTAAGATTCATATATTACCAGTCAGAGTATGTCAGAGGGACACAAACGGTATTTCGACAAGTAAAGCTGTATATACTAACGTTCCTAGTATCTTTATTCTCAAGTTTTGAAGATTTCCACCAATTTCCAAAATTTAATATGACAGATCTAGTAAGGCCGCCCAAAATTAATGTGAAAACGATTATAATTTTTTTGTAAAAATCAAAATTGTTATTAGTTTTCTTTAAATACCCTTGAAATATATATATATATATATATATATATATATATATATATATATATATATATATATATATTATATATATTTTAAAAACAATTTATATTAAATTACGAAATAGGTTTCAAATACAAAAAAATATTTGTCCAGATTATGTATTTATCTACGCCATTTATTTACGCTATTTATGTTTCGCCCCAGCGCTGGACATGTGCAAGCACGAAAGTCAAAACTATTGTATAGTTTATAGTACACATAAACAATTATAAATAAAACCGAAGAAAACACATATTAATTCAAATTAAACATAAAACTGATCATTATTCGGAACTACCAATCGCCTCCATAATCGCATTCCTAAAGAGGTCATGGAAGCAGAAAAAATATCAAGATTAGGAGCCACTCGAAATATCGCGTGGACCAAAAAACTGATGAGTGCTGCAGGGTGTTCGTGCGCGCTCTAAGAAAATGAAATAAACTATGTCACTGTCTTTTCATGTCAGTCAATGGCATAAACCAAACCCGAGGCCGAGGAGTTATCAACATAATTATTTGGTAATTTAAAAAAATTAAAGAGAATTATATCCAACCATGCCCATCATAATATTTGAAGAAAATAAAGGAGGATAGTACCGTTACATTTTTTATATAACAATTTATTCAGATTTTTTAATTTTTTTCTCTAACATGAGTCTATAAGTTACTTTACGTGGAGACCAGATGACTGTATCCATTTCGAGGATACAACGGACTAGAAGTTGAACAAGGTCACATACAATACACTCATTGTCTTGGAAATGTTGGGAACGTCACAAGACAAATCCTAATATCCTATTGGTGTTCTGACAGGTTTCAATTTTGTGAAATGTTAGATCTATAATCGCACTGAGATCCCGTACGGGCGATACTTTTTCGAGTGTCGTTTTGTTTAACTCATAATTGTGTGTCATGGTTACATGTAGGCGGGAATACGTTATTATTGGGCATTTGTTCATATTATATTGTAGTTTCTTGTCCATACTCCACTGAAATATGAGTCCAGATTACTTTAAAAAAGCTCATGATCAAATTTATTTTCTAGCCCAGAGAATAGTTTCAAATAATCGGCAAACGGAAGGCAAATGACTAAATATTTTGTTTCGAGGCCTCATGATTTTTACTCATATCGAAAGTTTTAATAATTTACTCTTCGTTTGACGTAAAATTTATTCTTGGCCAGTTTTACGGTGTTTACTCATGTCCTAGATCTACATTTTTTTCGGAGTTGTCTCAAGTTAAGGTAGTTTAAAACTCGAAAAAACCGTTTTTGGGGAAGCTGTTTCTAGAATATAATTTATATTTACTACCGTATTGGAATAGAGGGTCTTACAAAATTAGTAGAATAATTACCCTTAAGAGACGACGTAAATATTTATAATATACATCACAATAGATTCTGTCATCATTCGGAATGTGAAAATATTTTTGGTGAATGTGGAAAAACCCAACTGTTCCCTAACGGCCTTCAAAGCTTGAAATTAAAAAAATAACTTTATTTTTTCGTTCCGTCGTCAAATGGCAAAGATGGAACCTTTATTATTTCGTCCTATCAGTCTGTCCGTCTGTCAGTCTGTCTGTCCGTATGTCACAGCCATTTTATTCGGAGACTATTGGCATCACACAGATGATATTTGGATGGTAGGTGTCTACTATGAACCACTGTACAATGAAATAGTGGAATTAGAAAAAAAATAATATTAGGAATGGCATGTAACTGAGGAATAAAAAAATACAGTGAAAGTAGGTCTATGGAGTGTTGTTGGATAGGTTTTAAAAAAATGAAATAGAGGATTCAAAACAACTTTTTTATTTAAATCAATAGTTGATGAGATGATTCGAAAATCTTAAAAATTTTTGGCCTCCCCTAAAATTTTTAAGTAATGTGTGGAAAATTCCGAAAAAAATTAAGGTATTAAGTATTAGGTGATTAAGGTATTAAGGCTTAGAATAAACTTTCGACGAAAATTGATTTGAATAAGATATGTTTTGTAGTTTTTGAGATACGCAATATTTTCGGTACCGACCGCAACAATCACTTTGTTTTTCACAATGTCTGAGAAATACAAACTTATGTGTTTAATATTGCTTGGTGTTACGGAACCTTCGTGCGTAAATTCTATTTGCACTTGGCCGTTTTTTATCATAAAATTTCTTCAAAATATTTTCCGTATCAGTCCAAGTGCTCCCAGAAAAATAAAAGTTTAAGAATTGTTTTTCATATATATATTAATACAATATATCTATACATAATAATACAATATATCTATGGATATAAAAATCAGCGAATATAAAAATAAAACCAAATATAATTTCGTGTTCATTTATTAGTCTTCTTAACAAAATGTAAAAGTCTGTTGAGTGGCTTTCGGTTTACGATCAGGGTTTAGTGAATTTTCGTGTAATAACGAAACCGTGTTAAACCGAGTTACATAAATTGTTGTCACTGCATCACGATCATCGCAAAATATTTGTAAGTAAATGTAACCAATACGTACAAGGTAGCAGAATAATTTTTATGGCAATATTTTATTTCATTATCGTTAACTGATAATAAAAAATCCTATTTTTCATTAACAGATTCATGCTCCACGAAGAGAACCAAAAAAGAACACATTCGGAAAAATACGTATTGATGAATTCATTTGAATTTTTAATTTTCCACACAAAGGGGTGGTTTCGAGAAAGGGGGGCTTCCATACGATAAACTGATCACTTAAGGTCCTAAATTGGTGTTTGGCCTTCCGATTATATGTCAAATTTCTAAAAACTAAATCGTGCGATACAGAAAGCATAAAATTGCCATAATTATGCGGTTTGATGATCGAAAACTATTCCTGACAAAGCTGCACACAATTTTTTATTCTATCCGCTTATCTCCTAATATCCTAAAAATCTGGGAAAATGGTTGTAAGTGTATAATGAAGAATGAATAAAAAAGGAAAATCGGTAACATTGACAGGAATTTTTCAGAAATGGCTGAACGTTTTCATTTAATCCCTTAACATTTTCCGCTCAGTTTGATGCGGAGAATTACGTGTATGAATAATAGACACATTGTCTGTAATGCTTGTATATCAAGTACAATGTAACTAAATATACGGTTTATTCAAACGGTGCGAACTCAAAGTGTATGCGCAATTAGTAAGTACTTATCATATGCATACAAGTTAGTTCGTGAATGTTGAATAATACGCTGTTTTAGTAATACTAACAATTTATATTTATAATTACATGTTTTTATATAATTATATACATATATAATTATATATATAATTATATAATTACACGTTTTGGTGCGGAACACTCATAGTGCAAGGATCAACTTAGACATCAATTAATTTATTAATACATTCTCTTTATCTGTCAACAGAACAGAACTATTATGTATTAATCATTTAATTAATTCGGTGCCGATCTCGAATATCAAACTTTCTCTCTAGTCCAATTTTTTTTTTAAAGTTTAGTTTTATATGGTCAGGGGTTGAAGGCAAGCTTACCTTACAAATATTTATGAGGCTTGAACAAATTATAAAAATTTAGACTTACTAATATATATATATATATATATTTATATTTAATAATTCATAACCAAGAATTAATGTTTAAAAAAAATGCAGAGAATTCAAATAGATCAAACCAACCAAATGCGTATCAGAATGCGCATAATGTAGGGTTCCGTAGTTGTCTCTATCTTTAAAAATTATGAATCGAAATAAGTTTATTTGAAAATTGTAATCACATTCAATTATTTGGAATCTTTTCAAATGTTTCAAATTCACAGTTGAATCATTACTGAATAAATCATAGCACGCCAATGGGAAGCCAAATATGTACTTTGCAAACGAAGCCTAAAAATTAAAAGAAATTGTACCTAAGCGTAATCTTAATTATCATTTTAACTTTTCCGATGTTTGCTCATTTCTACAAGGAGCACAACAAAAATGTCCCACCCCCCCCTTCACTTCCTATTTATGAGAGTACGTATATATTAAAATCGTTTTTATTTTTTTTATATTATGCTGCAAATTGTGTATCTACCGTATCTGCATGTATTATTGAGATCTACATGTATATATTTGCAAAATTTCATTAACATAGGTCTAAAACTGTGGAAACTGTTACAGACGGATGGATAGATGGACGTGACAAAATTGCAAGAGTCCCTTGTCTCGTTACGGAAAAAAGTTATAAAAATTGTTTTTTTTCTTTAATTCAAATCATTATCTTTTTTGAAACAGTTATTTGTTTAATGATCTACGATTCTAAATCCTAACAATTGTCTAAAATAACTTGGAGATGTACAATTTTTGTTTGTTAACGACTGTCTCTTGCAAACCTTGAAAATTCGAGGAGTGAATAAAGAGGCGGCGGTCGAACCAGGATATGGCACTGCACGTGGCATTCTTGTGTGCGGTCGGTCGCGTCCTCGCGTTAATTAGAGGGCGCCCGCGAATGGGAAGAGCACACGGCGGCCTCGCTTCAAACGCCAGTGTCGTGCGGTGTGCTACGCCAGCGCATAGTGCATTGTAAATGCATACGTTTCTTTTAATGCGAAGATAATCCCAGTTGGTTTTGTTTCGCTATTTTTATTTGGCTGCAGCTTGGCAACAGCGAGTTGCAGTAAGGTGAGTGACTTTGGAATTGTAAGTAATGTCTAAATTGAAATCTACGAACCGGTATACGTTACTGATACTCGTAAATAGCATGCAAATTCGTAGTATCTGATCTATAATGAAGAGCCCGTAATAAATAATACCGCTAAAGATCGTTAAGATTGGCTAAAGATCGTTAGACACTTACGTACAGGCTACTCTAAACTTAGAGTAGCCTGTACGTAAGTGTCTAAGGATCTAGAGTAGCCTGTACGTAAGTGTCTATCGATATAGAGTAGCCTGTACGTAAGTGTCTAACGATCTAAAGTAGCCTGTATGTAAGTGTCTAATGATCTTGAGTAGCCTGTATGTAAGTGTCTAACGATATAGAGTAGCCTATACGTAAGTGTTTAACGATCTAAAGTAGCATGTACGTAAGTGTCTAACCATATAGAGTAGCCTGTACCTAAGTGTTTAACGATCTTTAGCCATCGCTACTGACTACACCGTTTCTGATTTGATGTAGAAAACTACAGCTATTACGCCTATTTAACCAAATTCAAAAAAAAGAAAAGGTTCTCAATTCGAATTTATTTTTTCCGCATATGTTACCTCATATCTCCGGCAGTTGTAGACTGATTTGGATGATTCTTTTTTTTAATTAGGAAGGGTTTACCTCCTGCGTAGTTCCATGGTTATTCAATTAGAATTTGATTATAGAAATTAAAGATATACAATGAAATACCTCAATAATGAACAGCGCGGGTGCCGAAATCGAGTTCGAAGACACAGATCTAATGAAAATCTAATAACAAAAGATTCTAAAGATCAAAAATGACTGAGGGTGAAATCTGTTCTTCAGCAAAATCAGGGTACAATGGTATAACCGGAAAGTACTGAAAGGAACTCTTCAGCAAGAGGTAAACTCATCGAGTTTGGACTCGTCATATTTGACCTGACGTAAGCAAGAAAGTAACAAAGTAAATAGGTATATAAGACATGAATCAGCTAAGATAGTAGATACGAGGTTGCGTTTTTAAGTCCGCGGAATTGGTAATTAGGTATAATTAGGTCATTAGTGAGGGTACTTTAATGAACCGTAACGAGTTTAGTGACTCATTGTCAGTATAAATAGCAAGTTTTATGTTAATCGGGCAATTAATCTTTGAACTATCGTCGACCAAACAACTCAATCGGGAAGAAAGTGAGAAACATAGAGAAAATCGAGTACCGCCCTGTTATAAAGTTCCTAACCAAAGTTGAAAGTCGGTTCAAATCATACTAGAAGAGATGGGATTGGTTTACGGGGACTCTTGCTCTGATAAAACCAGTGGCACAATATCTTTAAGCAATGCGGGGACTCACTCGAAGGCATTAGGCTTGGATTAGCGATCGAAGTGACTAGTCCGGAAATCATTAAAAAAGTCGAAATATTAATATTGGATGTTAGACTAAAGAAGAAACAGTTCTCAGAAATGGTTGGAGTATCTGATACAACCATTTTTTAAAGTCTTCATGATCATCTTGGGATGAGTAAAGTCAGCGTTGAGTGTTCTCGCGAGTTTTTGGACCTCTGTAGTGAAGACAAGGATCAACTATTGGGGCGAATATTTATTGGGGATGAAATTTGGGTTCATTATTATGAACCTGAACCGAATTTTTTGCAGTGGCACAAAAAAGGCACGCCATCACCCAAGAAGATTAAGGTGTCACAGTCGGCTGGAAAAATCATGGCGACAGTCTTTTGGACTCAGAAGGAATACTGCTGATTATAAAGATGAAGACGTCTTCATAATCGAATAATATGATGCTTTAATCTTAGAGTAGTTGAACTAATCCATCAAAGAAAAAAGAAGGGGAAAATTAATCGAAGGTCCAAAGGTAAATACCAAGGGAACTTCTGCACGACAATGTGCCTGTTCACAAGACTTGTGTTGCGTTGGCAGTCCTGCATAAGGTTAGCTTCGATATTTAGGATCAGCCACCTTACAGTCCCGACTTAGCTCCTAGCCATTATTACTTATTCCCAGAGTTAAAAAAAGAACTTCGTTAGACGAACTTTTCTAGCGATGAAAAAGTGAAGGACGCGATTTCAGCTTACTTTTCGGACAAAGATAAAACATTTTTTATATACATAAGCTAATTGAAAGATCAGAAAAATGTATTTGGGTAGCAGATAAATATATTGACAAAGAAAAATAAATTTGTATTTTTATTCTCACTTATTACCCCTCATTCCGTGAACTTAAAAATGCCCTCTCGTAGGTTCATAACTAAGTATAAGTTGTAAACAACTGCATGAAGTAATTAAAACATTAGTAGGCAGGTAGATAGGTAAGTAAGTATATACAAGTATATAAAAAGACTTATAGCAACTGGAATATTTCTCGGCAGGTAAGTAAATATGTAGAGATATATAAGAAGGCATGAAGTAACTAGGATGTTAGTAGGCAGGCAGATAATATGCACAGGCATAAATTAAATATATAAAACGATCTAAAACGAATTTAAAACGATTTTCTGATTTGTGTTTCGTACCGCTTTTAAGGTACGCGATGAAGAAAGTACACTGAGGAAGAGCAGATGGTTCTAAATGCATTCAATTTATTATAAGTGTCGTTGAATATACTTCGACTAATGCTGTGGTTTGTTTGTGCTTTGTGTAGTTCAAAATGGCGTGTATTGTACTCGGCTGTTACTCGACAAAGAATGCCAGAACTCACATTTTTGATATTTCCAAAATGTAAAACTCGGTGATTATTGTTTGTCTTAGTATTGTTTATTGCTTAGTATTTTTTATTTTAATGCAGCAATGTATTTTAAAATTCCATTAACGTGGATATTACACTTTCATAACCATTTTATATATTCGATTGGAGAGCAATAAAATATTTGAAATTGTGTCGCCGAGAAAAATGGAATAAGCCCAATTATGGGGTTTCAGAGAGGCATTTTATGATTAAATATTTTAAAACTATTTCACCTAGGATATTGTTACAAGTGAATGACGTCAATCAAAGATGTTATAATGACAACTATTTCTACAAAGGAACATATAAGGTAATTTATATTATTTTAATACAATCAGTAAAATATTTCATTCATTATTCCCAACTTAACTCAATATATTTATTGTAAATTATTCATAGCTTAGATGGGATTTGGACTTGTTCTCACGTATACTGCTTACATGCCAGGCAAATGTTGTGCTACCTTTACATTAAGTAAACATAAACTAGCGATGCAATGGATTGTAATTTGGCTGCATATCGAAATCAGGCTTATAACAATTATTTTTACTAACTCATTTCGATGCAAGTTCTCATCATCTTGATAAACACTTGATATTTTTAACTATTTCGTTTTTTATAAATAATGTGACTTTCACTACACGTTCTCATTTCCAACTTTAACGATAACTAATACAACTAAAGTGAGATAAACTAGGTGTATCTTACGTTAGTCTTCCTGTGTCCGGAATTGTCAGTTAATGTGAAGACAATAACATGGGTATTTGTTGCATATCAAAAATAAACATCACTCACCAATTTATATCAAAATATTACATGTAGTTGTGAATTGTTTATGATTATGGGAGAGCATACTTCCGGACGCAGCTTCAACAAGAATAATAGAAGCAACAAATAAAAATAGACATGTTCTAAGCTTGTTAAGAACAGTACGCGCACTGAACAAAACTATAGAACCGCTGAGGCGCAAATTAATTAATTAATTTATTATTTAAGTACTTTAACATATACAATGGATACATATGGCGGATTTATTGCTACGATATCAATGTCTTACAGTCAATCAGAAAACCAGTTCAGCCTCTATCGACGAATGGGTGGGAATCGAACCCGGATTCCAGCGGTGCGCCGAACCATCAAAGACCGTATGCCTTGTGATGAACCCAGCACACTACAGCAACGAATAAGAAGATTGTGGAAACTTAAACAGTACGGTAATTTGGAAAGCAAAAAAAAATTTGAGTGAAACAAATCTTCAAAGCCATTTTATTTCAATATAAATTAAGAAATCATTAAAACAAACAGCAACGGTATATTCTTCAAAATTGAAGGAGATTTGTATGAATTTTTATTATAATTCCCCAAAACATTATAAAATTTGTATGCCATTTTACAATTACCATCAGTCAGAAGTAAATGTCGTTGGTTAGTTAGATACCTTAAGCAAACGATTTAGTAATAAATCATATTATAATAAGTTCGTCAGTTGGCCATTAGATTAAATTAGTGTTAAGGAAAGTTTTCAACAGGATTAAACGATAATTAGGATTTCGGATTTCTAGGCACCGGTCACACAAGAACAAATGTAGCTTCAACGTCAACGTTAGTATGCTTGATGATATCAAGTGTGACGATTTTACCAAACAGACTGGCATAGGAGATAATGTTGTTCATTATGTTTCAGGTTACGTCATAATGACTTTTTTTTTCTTTACAATTGAGGGGCATAAGTGCAAAAGCGCTTCTTCACATTTTTAAACAATTGTAATGTACGGCCATTCCTCTTCGGTTTTAGTAAATAAAATACCGTAAAAATAGCCTCCACCATATACAAAACTACATTTTAATTCAGAGGTTACGCGCAAAACCGCATCTGTAAAATCGTAACAAAAGCACCACTATCGCGACTTGACCAATTGCAGCAAAGTATTCTGTACAAGATTAAATGACTTCAACTTGTTGCGTTGGGTAATCGCGTGGTATTATTTTCCTTTTTTTAAAATAGAAAACCATGAAAAATGGAAATCAATATTATTCCAGTGCAAGGAAATAAGATAAAAAAAGGATTTGCAATGAAGATCAATGGAAGCGTAACATAAATAAGCGTAAAAGGTAAGTTATACATGCAGTATTGGACGATTTTATGCAATAGACATCATGCAGGATAGATTCGAACCGTAAAATATTATTAAATTCTGTTAAATAAAGCTTTTGAATACAATGCCATTAATTTCTCTAACTTGGGAATATATTTGTCATTACGCGATTTTTAATTTTAGGGTAGAGATTACTTGTTTTGTTTATTCATAATTTCGACCCTTCTACGTAATTTTACTGGATTTGTACCAGTAGTCACTTTTTCTGGCTGGATTTGTCCCAGTAGTCACTTTTTCTGGCTGGATTTGTCCCAGTAGTCACTTTTTCTGGCTGAATTTGTCCCAGTAGTCACTTTTTCTGGCTGGATTTGTCCCAGTAGTCACTTTTTCTGGCTGAATTTGTCCCAGTAGTCACTTTTTCTGGCTGTATTTGTCCCAGTAGTCACTTTTTCTGGCTGGATTTGTCCCAGTAGTCACTTTTTCTGGCTGGATTTGTCCCAGTAGTCGGTATTTGTCCCAGTAGTCACTTAAAATGATTTAAATATTATAAGATTTATTTGTATCATGGCATAATTTCAGGTACTCTTCCAAAAGGTCTCCAAATACCATAAGAAATGCGAGAATTTTAAATGCAATAGTCTAAATCGTCAAGATATTAGAAAATATCATCAGGCCTTTTACGGAAAACCAAATAAAATGTTTCAAGACAATTTTACATTAAAATTTATGAAATTCCATACACCGAAAAGTCGAAGACGTACATACATCAAACTATATAAATTAATAAGAGTTTGTCGACGAGCCTTTTCAAAAATCTTTGGCGTTGGTATAGATAGGCTTCGTAATATATCCAAAAAATCTTTATTACACGGCAATATACAAATACAAAATTTTCGGGTTTCAAATATACATTCCGCAAAAAAGTATAATGCGATGACATTCATTGAGTCCTTTAGATGTAGCGAGTCGCACTATTGCAGGTCTGCAACAACAGTAAGAAAATATGTGTCGTCTGATTTGAATATTGGTAAAATACTGAAAATGTACTAAGATAAATAAGAAGATGAAAGTCTCAAAGTACAACATTGTCTTTTTAGAAAGATTTTTAACACAAGCTATAACATTGGTTTTAAGACCCCAAGAGTAGATATTTGTTCTAAAGGTACGGAACTCTCAGATAAAATTAAAAAAATCACAAGGTAAAGAAAAAGCCACATTGATGATCTCATTACAGATCCATAAATTAAAAGTAAAGTGTTATACATTTTTGCGGGAATATGATGAACACACGTTTGCAAAATCATTCGACTGCCAAAAAAAAATCACTTTTATCAAAAGTCGCTGACAAAATTGCCTATTATTCCAAACAGCTGTATATCTATAACTTTACCATTGTGATTGGAACAAGCATTATTTTATGCCGGCTGATCGTATCTTCAGGCATATCGCAAAAGAAGTCAAAAGTAAGAGAGTAATTATGGGTCCATCGGAATATAGAGCCATTTATAATCATTAAGACATTGTTCGCAAATTCGGTGAGGATTATGAAGGCTTCCGCAAGTAAGACAATCAAACCCCTAGACTAATATCACTTCAAATTTGCTGAGTGCAAGAGGTACTATGTAACAAGAGTCAAGAACAAGCCGGGATGATTCTTTCTCAGAGGAGAAGTTAATTATTGAAGTGACTCGGAGTCTCTAAAAGTGTAATTAAACGAGGTGTATCCCCATCCTCTGAGTTTGGTATCAGAGACTTGGTATCACCATTTCAAAATCTATCGGGTGTCTGCTTTGAAACTTACTGCTGTCGACAAACTATTGTCAAATCATTTCCGTGATAATTTGAAATCAGAATTAGGATCTGAACAACTCTTTTGCATCGTTTATAGTTATTTTTTTTTAAATTCAGTAACCAAAAAAATCAGTAATTTTTCAAATTCAGTAATGAAAAAATTTAGTCATTCAGTGCAGTAACCAAAACAAACTCACCCTTGATTTGCATCATAAAAGTCAACATTATGAGAAATAAATATAACAATACATAATAGTCAACATTATGACAAAAATATAAAGCTAAATCGACGACTCGATTGCATGAAACCATTCACGTGACCAATAGAGGAGCAAAACAGCTTCTATCCTGTAGTGGCAGATGCAAAACCGCCTCTATGAGCTAATTAGATGCCGAATGGCCTCTATCTAGATTTCGATGTTTTCTTTATAGTATTAATAATGTTTGCAAAGCTAATTAAACTTACGAATCGAAAACGGTGTTAATTTTTCATAACACATAATTGAATTAAGGGATGTAGCTTAAGTTATGTCAAATAGAATGTTTTTTATCGGATCCTGAAAAATCTAAGAAATTGTTTAGAAGCATTTTTGCATTTATACCCCTCTATTGTAATAGCTGTAAGAATTTGATTAATGATTAATCAAGGACTGAAGATATTGATAACAAATTATTTACAACTTTTAAAATGTATGACACTTTATTTGATAGACAAGGTTTTCATTTTTGTTAAAGATCTCACGATTTTATAATATAAAATGTGAGATCTTATCTTGACCCACATGAAAGCCAAAATTAACTTATAATTTTGAAATAAATAATATATATATATAATTTAAAATAGAATCGATTGCAATATTTAAAACGAGTTTCTACTGATTGTCAGGTATGTCGTACAGATAAATTACACATAAATACTTATTTATTAAACATTATATTGAAATGAAGAGAAAATGGTATCTCAGAAATTTAAATGGAATTAAAGAAAATTAATCGGTTGAAAAACAAAACTAACAATTAGAAACTTGTGTAATTTATAATTATTTTAAACTTTTACTTTGATCAGAGTCACATTTTACTTCACCCCCGTCAAATTTGTATTCACTCCCAGGTTACATTTTAATACGCAACGACCGTACTTCCAGACGTGGCGATAGTGTTGCTATATATCTTCGGGCTGACCTACCTTTCAAAATTATCGCAACATCTTCCACTGGCTGCACGCCCATAACGGAATACTTATTTGTCGAAGTAACTCTTTTCAAGCCAAGTTACTACTTGGTGTCGTATATTTTCCTCCTGATGTTTCATATTTCGGTGATTTTGAAAGTATAATTGATCACTACCTTTACAACCCATTCATTGATTATGGGTGATTTTAATACCTGCCTATACAAGCATAACACTAGAAGCGGAAATCTTTGTGATATCGTCAAGGCTGGTAACCTCACCATTCTCTCATCCTTTGCTACTTTTCATGGTGGTAATTGTCACTCCCTTCTTGATCTCATCCTAGTAACCTGCCCTAAAAGAGTATCCTTCTACGGTCAACTTCCAGCACCTGGTCTTCCCCATCATGATCTTCTTCATATTTTCTATAAATTAAGTAGCCCTAAAGCCTTGTCAAAAAGCATCTTCCTCCAAGACTTTAATCGTATTGACCTACCATCTTTTTTGAGGATGCCAGATCCATTAACTGGGATACAATTGCGATCAATCATTCTGTTGATAAAAAACTCACTATTTTAATAGTTATATCACTAAACTGCTCGATAGACATGCTCCCTTGAAACTCGTCAAAATTAAGCGGAGAGCTACTCCTTGGCTAAACGATTTCATTAGAAAAATGATGGCCGAACGTGACCACGCTAAACCTAAGTATAGAACTGATGTATAGGACTCCAGCCCAAATCGCTGGGAGAATTTTAGAGTGCTTAGAAATAAATGTTCGCAAATGTGCCGAAATGCCAAAAAACACTATATTTTTGCATCATTACGTGATTGCACTCTTAATAATATTTGAAAGTTTTTGGGTACTCTAGGCATTGGAAAATCTTCTACCACTTCAGAAAGCTAGCAATTGGATATCGACTAATTAAATTCAGATTTTTCGACGACACCCACGGTACTTGAACTAGCTGTTAAATCTGCAACTATGAACGGTATCTCGTATTCATCTGTTTTTAGTGAACATCAATTTACGCTAAGGGATCCTCTCCTCTCCTCTTCTCAGTATTTATTGATGATGTTGTTAAAAATATTTCTAGCAATTATCATCTCTATGCTGATAACCTACAAATCTATGGGCACTCGAACCTCAATTCCTTATCAAAAACCATCGACATCCTTAATCGAGTTCTCGTTTCAATTGGTCAGTGGGCTCATGAAATGGGTTTTTTGGTTATCTCAAGTAAGTCGCAAGCTATCATCATTGATAGTCAAAGATTGACTTCTAAAGTAAACCTACCTAGTTTACCGAAATTAGTGCTAAATAGTACAATAATACCATACACGTCAACTGTTAAACACCTGGGCCTACTGATCGATCAAAATCTTAGTTGGCGGCCTCGAGTAGATGTTAGTCGTCGTGTTTTCAATATTTCGATCGAGTGAAAAAGTCCTGGCTTTATTGAAACCTTTTCCGTTGTGTCTTTGTACTTTCCTGTCTTTCCCATCTCAAATCATGTCAATAGTTTTTTTTACTTATACTTTTGTATGTTTGAAGTTTTTTTACATATACTTTTTTATAAAGAATTTTCATTATAAATCTCTTACAGTCTACCAACTATATTTCAATACAAATTGTTATGGTCGACTGGAAGATATTGCCCGTGTAGTAATAAGTCCGCCATATTTACTTTGCATAAAAGTTTATAAATAAAAATAAATAAATAAATATTTTTGTGTCTCTAGTTGATCATTAGGTTATATTAACTTAGGTAACATTACATGAAGGGCATTGATGAATACATGGCCCTGTAATGAAATTTTAGGTCCAGTATAGAACTTGCTTCGGTCACTGTCATTTAAATGCCGTCAAATGAAGAATATAACGATAGATAGAGATCTAAACGATAGATTTATATATGCTTATACAAATTTATTATGAGCACTAGATATTTTTCCAAATCCTTAACCTGTTTACTTCCTTTTTCTTTCCCATTCCTGAGGTAAGAGACTCCCATCACCTTCCCGTGATTACCGTCGAGCAAGAGCATAAATTTAACACATTTAAAAAATAATGTTATCGCAAATGTGGTATATTATTTTAACCATTCAAGTTTTGTTAAAATAGTTTGACTTTTTAATTTCACATGGAATTATAATTTTTCCAATTTAATAATTACAATTAAAACAAAAAAGTACTCTGTACAAAAGAACTGAAGAAATTGCTGAAATCACGAATGGACTTTCAGTTAAATAATAAAGTGTCAGTCATGAATGTAAAATCTGAAATTTTGAAGTTATTATTTTGAAATGTAAAATTCAAGCAGACATTTTAAAAGCTTCGTCTATATCAATGTCAATACAAAATATTGAGATTGAGTCAAAAATATTGACTTATTGAAAGAATGCTTGAAAGTTTGCTTGCAAATGACCTTATGCAAAATTTTCATGAACACTAGTGGAAACACTTCTAATAAAATAAATGTATAATATAATACTTAATAGTAAAAATACAAAGTAGAATTGAAAGTTTTACCAAAATATGGAAACGAATTTTTCCATTGGCGCCACGAAATATACACCAGAGCATAGATTATTACCAGAGAATAGGGAATACTATCCATAAATATATGTATTGTCTATTCTTATGTATGTTTTTTTTTCAGCTGCATGTGCCATCCACTGCAAGCTTCACACTGCTACAAGTTTCAACGCAACAAGCTTCCAGATTCTAATCTACCTGAACAGCGTTGCAGCCAGAAAAAATCTCGAAGCATGCTTTTAAAGTCACCTTAAAATCTAAATTTATTATTGAAATTATTATTTTTAGAATACTATAATGTAAAATCTCAAATGTACTTATGTTTTATGAAATGTTAAGAGTTATTAAAGTTTTAATAAACATTTATTAAAGTAAAAACATTTATTTTAATTAATACACGTTTTAACAGGTTTAAAAATTTGTTACGTTTAAAGTCAATATACTGTTATTATGCCTTTTATGGATAACGCCAAAGCGTCTAGGCATTGGAAATGCACGACGCGCCGGCTAGTGAGTCGCCTTCATGGGCTCCATACAAAATTGCGATCACTTTTTATATAGTCTATATGGAACATATCTAACCTATACATAATATATGTAGGTATATCTGAATATACTTAGGTTTATTAAATGCCGGAAACGTTTGTTCCTGTTTTGATTGAAATATTATTTTATTCTTCGAAATTCGTGACATTTTGGGTAACAGCCCGACTTCGAATAACCACCGAATGGGAAACGCATCGAAAAGTATAAATTAGCTAAAATACATATCATTTCCGAACACAAATAAATTTACAAATGACAGTAGCAACGCTAGAGACTTTTGAAGTTGGCGTCAAACATTTTTGTTGATTTGATACGATTCGGAGTGCGCAAAAGAAATAAATAGTTTAATATTAAGATTTTTATAATTAAAATGAAATTACAATATAATGGTATTAGATGAAATATAAATTATATTAGTTGGTGTTGTAGTTTTAACTACAAGAAAAAATTGTAACAGTATTAATGAAACACACATAAATATTATAAGAATTTAGAATTCTACAAATGGAGGGAAGTACATATATAGGGAAACTACCCTAGGGGTGAAGAAGAGCTACCACTGTAATACACCTAACCGATACATTAACACGTTCACAGCGGAGATGATTTGATTGTCTGTATAAGCATAATCAATTAATCTCAAATCAATTAAACTGAAATGTAAATGTTTGAAAGATTAACTAAGCAAGTTTGTTGAATTCAGCAAGTCCGCTAGAAATGTGTTGGGACACAATGAAAGATATTGAGTGGTATTACATCTGTATTGAATTAGGAAACCGTATCTTACTATTTTATAATTATTTGAGTCAAATTATAGAATTATTATCCAATTACCAAAAAGGCATTCTATAGTGTTTCAACGATTTAGACCCTACACAATATTTCGAAATCATTTATCATTACGTTCATAACCTGTAATTGCTGTTATCTAGTTCTCTGTTTTTGGTCTTATATATTAAATTATTGTTACGTTTTATTTATGATTTTTTTGATACACATATCTAATGTTGAATGAATTAACTAAATAAATAAAAATGTATTTAAGAGTCTCCTATTTTTACCATCAAAATATTCCCTTAATGTCACTTTTGTGGTAGGATGATAACTGTTGGTAAAAGCGTAATATTTAATAAAGTATATAAGGTGCATTTACATCAATATATGCTTACAATTGAAGCGTCAAAAATAGTATAAATAAATATATCTCAGTTTTTTACCAATATCACAAAATTTCCAATCTTAATAGGTAATACGGAGGCTGTCATGGGTCAAAGTGTCGTTAGAAAACAAAGCATAAATAGGAATTATCTTCTATTCGAGTTGTTGTTGACAATAGCACCTTTCATAAGGAGGGAAAATCCAATTGACAAAAAAAATTTTTGAAGGTTCCGTTAATATAAAAAGTTCGGGAGTCACTATTCTAACAAAGTTGTTGTATTTGTACATAAACACGGCATTTTTTGATCGCATATTTTTTTTTCTCCAACTTTCAAACTAACTCATAGCTCTTCGCGTATTAAACGACTTATACATAATGTGATTGGGGAAAGACGACGATCGATATGAGGGCGGGGGCGTAGGGCTTAGGGCTCCCCAGGGCGTCGTGCTCACGCCCCAGGGACTCCGCCCTCGCGTTCTGCGTTCCCTGCGGGGGTATGCGGGTTACTGGGACACGTTTTGGCTATGTTTTGGTCTTTTCCGTGTGAGGAGATTTCGAAATTATTAACTCGGTTGTTACTGTACGATTTTGTAAAAGAATTAATACACTTGAAATAAATATATGGAATTACGTATATGAAAAGACACGCTTTAAGGGATTTCTCTTTATTTTTCAAAGAAATGGTTTTATTATTAGGTGACAAGATGATCCCAGAGCGGTAAAGAACTAATCAAATGTTTATTTCCCTTGATATAATCATCTAGTCAGTCCACACCAAGGTTATTGTGATTGAAGACAAAAAATAGGATAAAAAATTTAAAAAATGGTACACACAATTAAAACTTTAAGAATAAACTAATACTTCACAGCTAATAGGACAGACGTACAAATTAAAGCTAAACGTAAATAGTTCAAAATCAGAAAGAAGTTAGAAATAAATGAAATCTATAGTTTATGAACGAGCTAATTTAATCTAATTATTAAGAAATAGCTGTGTATGCTTCTGAAGTCCAAAACTAGACTTTTGTAATATTCGTGTCGCTTAATGGAAGATATTTAGAAAATTAGAACTTAAATACCATAATGTACAATAATGCAGCGCAACAACCGCTTTTGTACTGGTTGCAGCATAAGTCGCCTGGAGGTTTTACGTATTTATTAAATTACGTGGCTATAATATACAGGCTCACTTAACTCAGAAATTGCTCAAGTGCTACATAGTTTCTCCTTTACAGAAAAATGTAACATTCAAGTTGAACACTCTTCTACTAGAAAACTACTGTACCTAACTTTCGCGATGATATTAAGATTTTTAATTAATGTTATAAGCAATTTAAAGATGACGGAAAAAGTTTGTTACCATCATTCCAATTTTATTTAATGTTATAAGCATTTCAAAGTTGACGGAAGAGATTTGCTACCATCGTTCAATTTTTAATTATTATTATAAATATTTTACAGGTGACAGAAAAGATTTGCTCATACCACCCATTGTATCCTACATACGAGCGGTATCCTCCTGTATGTGTCACTTTAACTTGGTGGGAGATCAATTAGTGTTTATCTATACGTAATAAAACTGTAAACTTTGCGCAAAAATAAAAGGGGGAGGAGAGGGGTGAAGAATGAGAGACAGAATGCATTAAGATAATTTTTAGAATTTATGTGTTTGTTTTTTTTGTTTTTGTATTTGTGTGTGCATGAATCTCATAAAATCTGTTGACCCAATTTTGATGAAGTGTTTAGAAAATCATAAACGAAAATTGGAAGTAGAAGTTAGTTTCTATTTAAATCCTCAATCAGAAGATATGTAAATTGAATAACTTCAAAAATTAATTTATATTGCATTTGTATCCAACGGGCGACCGGGCTCAGAACCGCGGTCTGGCTACACCATACGGAACGGCGTGAACCTCCTGTCGCTCCGGGTTACGCGGGCTGCAGCGCACCGGTTCGCCTTGCACCAACACGCTCGCGGAACGGTAAGACGGGGCGAGTACTCGCGTAAAATGAAACTCGAAATTTTCGCTTCCGAGACGGCGCCACGATGTACGTTCTACCACCCGGTTTTTAATTGCCGGAAAGAGACATAGAGAGAGAGAGCCGGATCCCGCGATTTCACCAAAGCGTAGACGACTTCCAGGTCGGTTCTGCTTGGCTGCTGAAGACACACTGTACGCTCTGGCTGCCTCGTTAAGGCCGCTCCCTTCCTGCAGCTTACTTCCGACGATTGTGGTTGCCTAGTTCTTGAAGCTCGCTTCCGACGATTGTGGCAGCCTCGTTCCTGAAGACCACAGTTTCTTGTTGTGGCTTCTTCTTATTGTTTCGATGATTACTGGAGATTCCGTGATGACACATCGGGCAATTTAATCGGGGTACGGGCTCCCTTTATTTCCTCTATCCCGACACGATGTGGCTTCCGATTTCCCCCTCCCTCCACCCTAGATTCTTTTGTCTCGCTCTCTCTGTAACCCTCTCTCTCTAACCCAGCTTCTAGATAGGTTTGTACGCCGTACGAGTTGCGTCATTTTTATTTTAAAAGGTACGTAATATAAATATAAAAAATATAAAACAAAGATAATTACAATATAAAATATTAATTAATGTAAATCAGTTGTGTGTAAATTGTGCTCTCCGTATCGTCCGGTTTCGAGCAACAGACCTCGGTCGGGCGAGTTGAGGCGACACGCTATCACGGTCGTGTCGTGTTGCCAACAGCATTGGTACAACAACATAAAGAAGTATCTAGCGTCTCGAAGTATATCTATGTATGTACAAATAGATGGCGTCACGTTTATTTTTAATATATTAACATACATATGATATAACTGATCCGCTATCCCCGTACTTCGCATAATACGAGTAAGATGCCGTCATAACAGGAAGCTAAATAATTAACAATAAGTCGGTGACGATGAAATTTTATAATTCCATCTTCAGCGTCTGATATTAGTTAACCAAGAATGGACTGATGGCATCTTAATGACAGGCTTTAAAACTCTTATAATTGTATCGCGTTCCTCCTTAGTACCGAATTTACCGAAGTTAAGGGATCAATGACTTTACCAATGTACTAAAATAATTTAATTAAACTAAAATAATTATTCATGATTTACGAAAATATTATTGGCCGTTCGTGAAAGGGAATAAAGGTATAATTACAGTTTCATAATTCGTCTCAGTGAGGATGGCGTCAAGGCGTAAAGATAAGAAGATTGTGCTTACGATTTGTACTCACAGTTTTTGCCGAATCTCGAAGTATCTTCAGATAAATCTATCAATTACTGTCACTTATTCTTATTTATATCTTATCACGACCGTGTAATGTGCTGTGTTATCTCTTTCATGGGTAAAAGTAGTTTTTGATGTGAAACATCTATAGGCGCAGGTATAAACCGGATCGTTGGCGTGGCGACGCTTGCCGTGGCGACGGGTCGCCACGCTATACTAAGGTATATATATAGTCTATATGTGGTAGAGTGTACGGTATGGCGACGTGTCGCCATGTGCAACCGACTACGCGACCCTCTCCTCATTCAGTCCGACGCTGTTGTTTACTACGGTACACATAACCTGTCCTTTATTATTTTTGGATTAATTGTAAATAAATGTTTATTAAATAAAGTCACCACTTTCTGTAAGAAATTCGTAATACTTTATTTTTTCATTATGCTATATTTAGTTTCTGTAATAATCTTGTCTTTTATGCATATTACTTGTACGAACACGATGTTTCACATTTTCCAGGCGTCCCGTGACCGCTCACTGTTTTTTTTTCGTACTGTTGGATTCCTTTAGCGAGACAACTGATTGTCCTCTATCTATAGTCAAATGAAATGAATGCTATTTGAATATATTTTTGAAATTAATGACACGTGAATGTGTTATACTTGTGCGTCCTAAAACACGACTATGTATATTCGCATACATCTAATTTTTTCTTTGCTTTTGTTGTCATTACCGACTTAAATTGTTTTATTATCATGAGTCATACCACAATTTCGTAGCAATTGTTCGTAATTGCACAGTCTTGATAATTTCTTACACCGAATGCATTACGTGAAGGTTGGCGAGCAGATAGTAATTTTATCTTTGGTTGTGTTTCGGATTTTAAGTCTTACCCATATTAAATCTTCTATTAGAGAGTTAATTTGCAACCGAGGTCTAAGCGATATGAAACCGTTTAATATGACTTTTGTTTAATCTAAACTTTTTAGCAGTGGTGAGAGTACAATTTCAGAGCGAATGATGTTACGCTACCAAACGAGGAGCGGAAGAAAGATAGTACATGGCTCATGTATAGGAGCATGCGAATATTTTAGTAATAGTTTCACGTCCGGCGCAATATAGTCAAGAAAGTGAAGTTATGAAATAATTTTTTTTAAAATTAATTTTTAAAAAGTAATGAAACATGTTTAATAGGTATTAATTATACTATTGCATGGCATTATAGTTCAGACTATCATGCATGACATTCATATCATACGTGTAGCGTAACTTGCGCGGCATGGGGAACTGCAACAAAGTAAAGATAAAATGTGAAGTTCAGTAAATTAGGTAGAAAATGATACTTACCTCGTAACTACATACATAACTGACCTAAATGAAATCCATGCCTGCTTTTTAAAAAAAAATTCTCTAATTTTTCTGATACGAAGCCCGGTGCAAAATCTAGTCATATACTCGTACATAAAGAAACATGTCCTGACTGATTCATCATCGCCAAAATGAAATCGTTCAAGCTAGATCTGTGATCTTACGAAAATGGCATACACTATGAAAGGATTTTTCCAAATTAAACCCCTAAGAGAGTAAGAGTATTTTTCTTTAATCACATTTACTTGGAACTTTTTGTAAGTGCACGTGGGGGATTTATAAAAAGTTCCAAGTCTTTTTTCAGCCCCTAGAGGGCTGAATTTAAAAAAAAATCTCCTTTAGCTGCTATTTTATATAAGGAATTCGTCTCCAAACTTACAAAACGGTTTATTAGTACATATTTTAAACCCATATTTCATTCCTTTTAGGTGATTTTCAAAAAAGTATGAAACAGGTGTATAATTATTATTTTTTCCGACAATTGGTAATTTAAAATTTAATACCAAAAATATAACAACGACAAAATTTTTTCAATAATAATTTGTATTTTCAACAAATTGCTATAATAATAAAAAATATTTTGAACAAATATTTCTATAGCTTTTTTACCCTCGACGCATTTGCCACCGATAGTTCGTTTCACTTTTTCTGTGTGTCTTAAGCGTACCTTTTTTCAACGATTGTAGTATTTATAGATAATTATAGATAAATTTAACTGCCCTCTGATTTCAAATAAATAAATCTTAAATATTGTTTAACTACTTATTCTTAATTCCCAAAGTAATGAGTTCACATAGTTTATTAGTAAATATTGTAAAAAAATTTAAAGTGCTGTCAGCGAGAGCGTGAGGTTTCGATTTAAACTCTGCGACACAGAAAGCGCATTCTCACTTACACGTCGAGTCAACGCCTAAATCCGAGTCAGCGCCTTAATTTTACTATTATACTTGTTTTCCCTTTTTCCCTGAAATATTCGCTCGCTGCTAATACGTGAGCCATGTTACTACCTTACTTCCGTTGCTCGTTTCGTGGCATGGCATTATTTGTGTTGGCCTTGAAATTATACTCTCATTGTTGCTAAGTAGTTCGACTTAAACAAAATTCTTATTAAATAGTTTTATATTACTCAGGCCTCGGTTAGACATTAACGCTCTTAACAGAAAAATTACTTAGAAGTATGACTTAAAATCCTAAAGGCTGCCAGATATAACATTACTATCTGTTCGCAAACCTTCACGTAACGCATTCAGTGTAAGAAACTATCATGACTGTGTAATTACGAACAATTAGTACGAAATTGTGATACGACTCGTGACAATAAAACAATTTAAGTCGGTAATGATAACAAACAAAAAAAAGATTAGATGTATGTGCGTATACATAGTCGTGTTCTAGGAAACACAAGTGTACCGCATTCATGTGTCGCATTAATTTGAAAAATATATTCAAATTGCATTCATTTCATTTGACTATAGATAGAGGACAATCAGTTCTCTCGCTAAAGGAATCTAACAGTACGAAAAGCTGCTTTTACCCATGAAAGAGATAACATACCACATTGCATGATCATGATAAGATATAAATAAGAATACCTAAGTGACAGTAATTGATAGATTATTTGAAGATTCTATGAGATTTAGCGAAAATGGTTGTGTTGTTGTTTGAATTTATTCTGCCCTTTATTCATTTATTATATTAGGCTTTTTGATTGGCATTTTGATTTCGTAGTTGTTTTTGTTTGTATTCATATTTTGTTATTTTGATAAATGTGTTGAAATTATAAATGTTAAAAAGAAAATTGTGCAATAAATCTCTGCCTCTTCTTGGGGACGGAACTTGTCTGTTCTCTCGTCTCTTTCTACACAAGAACAATTTATTAATTTTGTGTTAAATAATTGGGACAAATTTTGAGTTATGTCACACAATACAAATGGTGACAATATCAGAACACCAAACAAGCGATACGTCGATATGATTAAATCTTCGATGTGTATTGTATTTGAGTGCTGGTGTGACCTACTCATGCAACTGATCTATTGGGTCAAAGAAGAGTGCTACTACCCTCATCGCCGGTAGAACAACATACACAACGTACATACATGAGTGAATTCAAGACGTCATGACATATGTAGTGTGGTATTCAGGTCCTATCAATACTTCACAATGTAAGTAACTTGGCTAAGTTCAGTTTGTTTGATTTTTATAAGAATTTTGTGTACTGCTAGAAGGTATGTATATATCCCTAAGAACCTTTCAAATCTATCCTAATTGATGTTATAAATGCGAAAGAGAATTTGATTGCTTGTTTATTCCACTTTCACGGGTTAATTATGTGAAGGATCTTCAGGAAATTTGGCATACATACAACCTATATAGAATTTAACCCGGAATAGGATATTTATTCTATAATGTATGTTGCTAGTTGCGTTTTGTTTGTTTTTGTTTGTTATTTATTGTAATTTTAGAGGCAAAATACAAATATGTTAAATAACGATGTCTATTAGCTGGGGCTTTAGTGAATGAGGCCCCCTTGTTTTATATGCCAGTGAAAAAAGTTTTAGTTTTTATTTCGTTAGGAGTTAGGAACTTCTGACAGACATACCTACAGACAGGCAAACGACCTTGATTCAGCAAAATAAAATACGTTCCGTTCATAAGGAACAGTGAGAAATTGAGAACAGTGAGAAGAAGACCATTATTTCTATTCTTTTGCAAATACTGTCATTGTACGAGGTTACAGATTAAAGTAGTTGCGCGTGACGATTTAGTTAGTTTTTCAAGAAGCGACGCAGATATCAAAAACATAAAGCAAGTTGGATAGAAACCATATAAAAAATGCAACAAGTTATGACACAATCTTTCATCACTGGCGTGATATTCAGCAGCGTTTGGAAAATTATAAATTAGTATAAATTATATTACTATAAATAAAATTACATATTACTATAAATAAAATTACCAACAAAATTTAATAACCGATACAGAATTAGAAAAGCAGGTACGGAAGCAAATACAACAATGTATGATTGTTGAATAACACATAAATATATTTGTCAAATATGAAACTTGTTCAACGAGTCCTCCATAGATTTTACATGTAGTTTTATACATTCCAATGATATTAAAATTTATATCGATTTGTTAGCAATATGATGATGTTAATATGTAGATCTGATCACGATCTGATTTACGCGCTAATGATATAGAGCACCTCATTATATCAATCGATTGTATGAAGTTGTCCTCTGATCTATATACATATACATATTTCATATATGTAACATAATGTTTTGTGAACTAAGGCAAATACCTGTGTCTTTAAAACAGGTATGGAAATGTTAAACCTTGCTTCACTGATTATAGACAGGTGTGTATACTTGAATAATGTAAAAATTACATCGGTATTAGTATATTGATTATATTATGATGCTAGTATGTTATACGTCCAAAGATTTATGTGCGGATGAGGAAGGGCTCCTTATCATTTTATACCAATTATATAAAGTTACAAGCCTCTCTGATCTACGCATATTCCGCAAACTGTTGCCGTACTCGATACTTCGAAAACCAATACGATTACGTCTGTAAAAACATATTTCTAAAACATACTCGTGTGACGTCTACCCAGAAGGAAGTCATGCAACGTCTATTCGGATCTGATACCGGTTCACCAGGAGGCCGGGGGTGCTGCGCCGCCCACAACAATGGAAGCTCGCGTGACTGGTGGTCCCCACCCCGGCTGTATATCCACGGAACTTATCAATTTAAGATCCGACAGCTTCGAAAATAAAAGCTCACTATGCAAATGTTGGCGCACGGCTTGCGTGGCAACTCGGCAGTACCGGCGTTTAAAAGCGTATTTCTTGCTTTTATGTTGGGTAGTTGCGATTTAGTGGCCGGTTAATGAAAATAAATGCAAATTAGGGGTGAAAAATGCTTTGGAATAATTCTTCTCCTCAAGTGCTAATGAAGGAAATTAGAATTTGTAGCATTGTCGTAACAATTGGATAAATTTTTAGTACTTCGAGATTATGAGAGTATCGATTTACATTAGTGAATATTGCACACACAAATGTCACACACATGTTACACATATGTGCATTTGGTGTGAAAGTTACCTTTATTTAATTTATTTCATGTTTATTTAACGTATATGTACACACGGACTTACTGTTAGTAACTAAGAAATTAAACAATCAATGCCGAAGCTGATTGCAAAATTGTAATTACAATCATTTCTTTTTGACGATCTAATATAAATAGTTTTTAAGACGCAATAAGAATTAAAAACATTAAAGACAAACAAAATAAAAATAGCTTATTTTTGGATCATGTGGACCATAAAGCGAAAAAATAAATGCAACGAATTATATAATGTACATTTAAGCAGGTCAATCAAGTGTGGAATTCTGCTTACAACAGAGTTATTATTATACAGTATAGGTTAAAGAATTATTGAAGAAGATTTTTTACATGAGTTTTAATAGTAATTGTGAGTGTAATTATATCGATGAGACATATATATATATATATATATATATATATATATATATATATATATATATATATATATATCACAATAATAGAATGTAAATCTTCGTTGGAAGCTTTAAAAATCGTTATGTGATATTCAAATATATAAATGGCCATTAATGGTTTAGATTTTCTAAAGCTACGAACAAAAACACTTTGTATCATTGCTTTTGCTTTTTACGTTCGTATTGATTTATACTCATAATTCATGGAATAGTAAAAACTTTACAACTTCATACACATTAAAAACAAAGCACTTCGCCAACGTATTTATTCATAATTAAATCTTAACACGCATATTGGGTCTCTTTAATCACCATAATCCTAATTTTAATTACGAAACTGTGTAATCTATCAATTCTCATAAGTCTCGAGTCGGACAGATATCTTATTTCTTTTATTCAATAACCAAGCGAGGCCATATATCTCTGTAACATTTTATGTGAAAACTTTAAAAGTTTCCGAATAATCACGTTTAATGGCGTCTATATATTATCGAGTCGATTCACGCGAGTCTAGATTCGGTGATTTACGCAAGTGAGTTCTCAAATAATTATGTCGGTCGTATGGGTGCTGAGGGAGATAGTGTTTCGTCGGTAAATTGGATATTGTTGTAACGAAAGTCGTTAATCTTTGTTGATTTGTGAGTTAATAAAAAAGTGGGCGTCGAGTCTGCGGTTCACCTGTAAACTGTATGTAGATGCTTTTTTGTAATATATCGATGAATACAAATGTGGAAATAGTTAGATGCGCTCAAATAACACCGATACATATCTTCTTATATAAGACGCAATCACATTTTATGTCATCGACTTCGAAATGTTCGAGTTTTTCTTAGTATTTCGTGTTACAGTGGATAATTTATTTCGCTTTTAGATTTACGCCTTAATTTAACACGAGTATGGTCTACACAAACGTAAACATATATATATATATATATATATATATATATATATATATATTTATATATATATATATATATATATATATATATATATATATATATATATATGATGTAATTATTGCTACAAGAACTTCCAGTTAACCGAGGAACCCAATCAATACTATCATATAAAATAGTTTGGGCGAGGAGAGTGGGTGACTTTCATCGAAAACGAGCCTGGGATCGAGTAGAAACCAAAACAATATTTTTAGAATTTTTATATATTTGTCTTTCTGTCTATTTCATACAGCAGCGTGCAAAAGCTAAATCAACAGTCTTTTTTAGTTGGCTGCTAGATATGCGTTTCCGCAATGGTATCAATGGAGATAATAGCCATAATCGCATGCTGAGCTGGTGACTTGGCGATCGCACGTACGTAGCTCCTTGCACCAGTAGCACTAAAGCTTGTCGTTGGTCTGTGACATTTTAGCTACACGATTTTAAATGCTATTTCAGTTCCGCTCGACGAGCTGCCTGTAAGAGAAACTGGGTCCACGCGACGAACAGCGCCGTCAAAGGGCATAAACTTTGTGATCAGCCCAACTTTCCAAGGTGACGATAAAACTACTACATCGATTTGGATAGGACTTCTCTCACTAGGATTATACTTGGAGCTCAGACTAAAATTTGGGCTAGTCTTTGCCTGGACCAAATTTTAAAGGAGATTTTTACTTGAAACTGGTCTGTCCATTCAGTTTAAAGTTCATATTATCACAGACATTTATTTTATCCTGGGCAAGGGTATTTTTGAGACGCAAACATATCTAATGACCCACAGAAACCGACATATGACGACACGTATATATATATATATATATATATATATATATATATATATATATATATATATGTACACTCACACGTCGACCATGAATAAAGTGGTAATTGACAACTGATGAATTAGAAAAAATTTAAAAAAGGAGTAAATAAATGTATTGACAACGTGTTGTACAAGATGGAATCCAATTTAATCCACAATTAGGCAGCATATGCGTTGAAAAAAGTCATAAAAGGAGATATGAAATGTTTCGGAATAAGGAGTACGTGGAGTTTTTCAGAGCGGAGTCTGAAGTCATGTGCACTTATGGCTGTGAATCTGAGCTTAAGATAAGAGGATTCGAGGGTTTTATGTAACGAATTATATGGAAGGTAAAAACATGTAAATTATCGAATTAAAGATACAAGTCACGTATATCTTTAATTTATTAGCAACATGATCATATTATCTGAGAATGAGAAATATAATCAGTGCACAAATGATAATTAGTGGTTACAACGTAGTTACAAATGTAGGTAATTTATTTAAGGGAAACTTAGTTAGATTAAGATAGCACAATATAATCAGTAAAGAGGATAATTTTTTTAGCACAAGTGGACTTTAGTTATTACTTTTATAACCCGTTGAAAATGCTTTAGAAAGTTTTTTCTACTAAAAACCATATGTAATGACACAAATCAATGACTAAATATTTTTGTATATTTTCGCACTGTAATATTTTTGTTTTTGTATTAATAAATTTAGGTTAATGAAGATAAGTTAAATTTATGGTATAAATCTTAGTTCTTACATTCCTGTCTCACCTTTCAACATGAAAACATGAAAGTCATCTTCCGATTTTCTTGTGCAATTGTTTAACGAGATGCCAGTGTATGATGTTTTGTATAATCAATAATTATTTTTGCTTTTGAAGTAGTTTAATGTTGTAAGAAACGTTGATACACCTGTTTTACTAATGGCAGTGAGGGTTTTCTTCCACGACGACAAATTACTTGTGAACATAATGCTGTGATACTGAAGATGTAGAAAAAAAACTTTTAGAACGTCAGCAAGCGTCTGAGCAATTAGATTAACAAAACAATACACAAAATTATGAAGCGAATTTTTAGAAGTCAATCAACACAGTTGAAAGAAAAAAATTATGGTAAAATAATTTTGTGGCATGTTTTAGACGGAAGATCATAAACAAACATTATTTAAAACAGTCATGATGCAGGAAAAACTCCAAATATTAAGGTAAAGTTAAATTAAAGTAACGGAATATAACTATTTACTCATTCTTACAATGGATACTCACGCAAACTGTCTTCGGGAGCGTGATGGACACCGTTACAGTGCATTGTCACGCTGCCGGCTTTTTGCTTTACACTGTCATCGGAGATATAATGGACGATAGTTGGCCGCTGTCGAAACAAAGGCCTGGTGATAGCGGGTGGGCCATAGATATTGCTAATCTGGTTATTGATATGCTTTGTGTTATTCTTTGGTAGCATTTACACAAAATGTTTTGAGGATAGTCCTTTCGTGGTTTTTACAACTGCACCGTGATTATTATTTTGTTTTGTGCCACTTATAACTGTTTGGTGTTAAAATTGGAGCCTTATATTCAAAGAATAGTTGACCGAAAATTACGTACTTTTAGTTAGATTAAAATCACTGCTTTGTTATAGAGTTATAATATTAATAGTTATTTATAATCTTTTTTCGTCATTTTGAATCATGAAGACGCTAACGAGAACTGAAATTAGGTAGATAACCTTATCAATTTATGGATAAATAACCAATCTTTGACTTCTATCCTGACAAATTTACATTTCTTTAAATCAAAATGGCAAATCATATACACGTTGATGGAAGTATCATAGACGATGATGGAAATATGGTGAAATTCACGATTACAAAAACATAGATTATATATATATATATATATATATATATATATATATATATACACACACACACATATATATATATATATATATATATATATATATATATATATATATATATATAGTGGGAATAATATATAGGTGATGATGGAAACATGGTGATATCCATGATTGGAAGAAAATCGATTATAATGGAATGACACAGATTCTTCATGGAAGTATAGACAATAACGTGAATTCAGATTATACCGAAAATCATTTGGAATATGCCATAACTATAGACAATGACAAATAATATATAGACGATGATATTCATCTTTTCGTTTTTAATTTTTTATTGATTTTTACAGTGAAAATTAAGTTAAAAAAATTAAAGTTTGTAAGATGAAGGGTTTCAAAGTTACAAGACCGAGGTACTACTGAACGTCGAGGTACTCTGAAGTACCAATGACATTAAAGTTTTACCATAACGTTTCTTTTTTGGACACGGACTCCTAAAATAATTATAAAAGATTTAATATAATAATAAATAATAATAGTAACGAGTCACTAGCAGTGACTCGAAACTATTTGGGATGTAAATAGATTTTTGTTATCATTTAAGCATGGTTTACTTATATAGGTGTCGAATATAACTGTAAATTTATCACATTAAATCGTCATCTGCGATATACACATAATTTTATGTGAAAATTTTGTCTTTCTTATAAAAGAAAAATCGAGTTATTGTTTTAACTGAGGACTTCTTCAGGCGCACGATGCACACATTCTGAGAAGTGAACGAAACTGAGCTGTCACGCTCGGGTCGGTGACGCGGAATCGAATAACCACGACACCCTTCGGCATCGGCCAAACGAGTTTACTGTATAACACGGAGTGCATGATTTCGAGAATATATATATATATATATATATATATATATATATATATATATATATATATACATATACATACGAGGGGCGGCTGAAAAGATTTGAAGTACCTTTAAGTATTACTAATGATTCGCGCAGCATATCACTAATTGCGGGTAACGTAAGACATAAAATGTCAAGTTTCACGTCATTAGCATCATTACACTTTTAGTAAAGGGACCATAAACGACACCATGTACGATTCATCCGCACTTTGCAGGAAATTGGATAGCAGAGCTGTCATAAAATTTCTTACAAAGAAGAACAAAACGTCGACGGAAATATTTGAAGAGATGTCACCAGTTTATGAGAAGTCTGCATCTTCATATCAAACACCACCGTTACCGAAGAAAACATTGAAAAAGTGAAAAAACTTGTTAAGCATTTTATTACCTTAGGCTCAAAACTGTTCAACCGCTCTTATTATGATTAGACAAGTTTTCACTTCTATCGTGTGGTCATGAGTAGTTTGGTTTTTAAAACAGTTTATTTGTAACTTAGTATTTTTTAATGTATATTGAAACGTATAACATGCTACGCATTTTACACAAAGATTATATCATTAAGTATAAAAACATGTTCAATATTTGACTAATAAATAACCATGTATAGATATTATTCAAAATATTATCTAAAAAAAATGCTCCAGCAAATCTAGCCATAAATTCTCGAATCGCGGCGTCTGTCAACACGAGCGGTAAACGCCTACCATTACCACCTCACAAAAAAAGACATCCATCTTCAGGCCGACAATAGGTCGGTCAGGCGAATAATCCTGGGCGGGTCTTTGCCGCCTACGCGTGGTCAAACAAGCAAACAAACATACATTATTGACATAGATAAGGCGACATATTTCATCAGCATCCCCGCTGAGTCCCGCCGCTGCACTTGCTAGCTGACAATTACAACGAGTACAGTGTTGGTGGTTACAAATCGTCACACAATTGAAATAATCGTTCCTGATTGCCGTGGGAGAGTCAGTAGTTGGTGAAATTGTGATTTATTTTGGGGCTTTACAGTTTTTTTGACGTCTTTGTGTTGTGAAGCCACTTGGAGCCAGTTAATTATACTTGTGCACAAATTAACAATGACACTTTGGAATAATATATACATGTAGGAAGTAGTGAATAGTGATTATATTATAGGACAAAGTCTTCAAAGTCCTATAAATTTTGACAGTGCATTTTGATTGACTGAAATATAAGAAATTTATCCGGATAAGTGACAAAGCAATAGCTATTTCTTCAATCATTGTAGCAAAGTATATTAATTTATTTATATTTTGGTCACCTTTCATTGAGCTTAGCCTAGAAATGAGCATAACCCTTGCACGGTAACTGTATTTATCTAAATGGTTGTTTATTATTAATAAGCTTTATATTAGCTTCACTTGCATGTACGAGTATGAATATAAGGCAATCTTTCAATTAAATTTTCACCCATTTCCGATTTATTTAAAATTTTGCACATGTATTGAGAACTAATGACAATATAATAATTTCATAACTAAAAAAATTAGAATATAAAATTATAGTTTAGAAAAACTAACATTAACGAGAACAGATACTAAGCACCCCAACCCCACCCCTTTTTGCATTAAAGTTAATTTTTTTGTCCGTCACTTTACTCTTATTTTAAGCTTATTAAAATAAATTAAGTTAACCTAGTACCATTTTTTTATTTTTTTATTTCATGTTGCTACAAAGGAGTGTTTTTTAACTATAATTTTATTACTGTGACGTTCCATATTTTATCATATCATAGGACTACTCTGGGACATTCGTTATGATTAAAATTCTTTTCTATGAATTATTTATGATTCATTTCATATAATTTAATCATAGCAATTTCAATGATGATTGTATGTATTTTTTTTCTTGCACACTTTACTATTTGTACTGTACTTCTTAGACACTTTATTATTATGAATATTTATATTATACTAAAAACATGTGTCAATAGTGAACTATTCGGTTATTTTGCTACTATTTTGTTTAAATAGTCAATGGAGAAAGAAAAACAAAACTCGAGATTTCAGACTGCGCGTTGCACCGATTAATGCAAAAAAAATTCGAAAAACTAATTTATCTAGCTTTGTGGTCTGTCTGTCTACTCTAAATTTTGTAATCGATATTTTATCCACTTCATTATGGCCTAGATAGTTGAAATTCAGCCCACGCACTTGTTTTCTACGACAACATACGATGATAATAGAATCAGGATCTGATGATGGAGACGGAAAAAGTGAGCAAAGAATCTCATTAGCGATGAATGATAGATCTATCAAGTTTCTACAATAGACCTAATAGTAGAGACCTATCAAGGGCTCATTTCACTTGCCTTTATAAGTTCTTCGTTTTTGGGAACTGATCAGGCACGGATAATGGAATCGGGATGTGATGATATAAATGAAATATGGGTAAGGGTATCCTTAACGGTGAAATTAGTATCTACTGTTTCACCTGTCTTCACAGTTCTTTATTTATGAAGGTAATCAGGTATTGATATTGGACTCAGGGTCTGATGATGGAGATGGTAGGTGGAAAAAGCATTTTTTACCGGTGAATAGCAGACCCGTCGAGTTTGAACTGATTTCATTTATGTTGATAGCTTTTTGTTTGTGTTTCCATTAAAAATAAAAGCTTTTTTTAGGAAATTTGTTTTCCTATTAAATATTATATCATTTTTGTTTTATATTTCACTAGTATGTCTTAAAATATTTTCACGCGGGTATATGTGCTGAAAATTGCATTTTAACTGTTTTCATTTTCTCATGAAAACTCCTTTAATCCTGCAGCATCCATTGTAAAATCCAAGATTCACACCTATGTGGGAGCTCGGTTTAAATAAATGCACTTTTGCTTATTTTCATTAACAAACTACTCTTTTTCATGGTACAGTGAATATTCTTATTTAGAATAAAGAAAGAAAGATGATAAGTAACCGCACTTTGTTGGAGTGTGAGTGCAGGATTTTGGCACAGCTAATAAAGTTTGATTTTATTCAAATACACATTTAATTGATATACTTATATACTTATTAGATCATAACACTAGAGAATGTCATCATAAAAATCTGTTCCTCACTTTAACTTAGTTTATTTAACTATAGTTAATATCATAAAATAATTATAAGCATTTTATAAGATGAAAGCCTTGTTTGTTTTTAACAGTTTAGTATGTGGTGACTAGATGGATGTAAAGTATACAAAATATTTTTAAGACGTAATAGCAATGAAGATTTAAGAGAAGGCATACACTTTTGATTTAAACCTTTAAACCATTATATCTATATTAAACATTTTAATTATTATTATAATAAGTAATTAACAATATACACCGTCGACTTTCTTGTAAATTGGCATATTGTCTACGACAGGTTCATGCGTTATTATAAATAATGCAATTATAAAAACGCAATATTTTACAAGAAATTTCACAGTGCATACTGTTAATAATTACAGTGTGTTCATTATGATCCAATTTCTCTTGTAAAATTGTACCATGTAATTATTTTTGAGTTAAACAAATTAAACCGTTACAGTTACATCAAAGTAATCTGTGAATTACTTTGTATGCAATCGTTAAACTTACAAAAAAAGCGGGAAAGTGCGAGTCGGACTCGCGCACAACAGGTTCCGTAGCACTAAAAAATATTAAACTTATAAGTTTGTATGTCTCAAAGACGCTGTGAAAAACAAAGTTATTACTGCATCGGTACTGAAAACACCGCATCTCAAAAATTACACAACATATTTTTATCAAACCAATTTTCGTTGAAAGTTTATTTTATGTTTCACTACTTTTATTTTTTCAGAATTTCACACACGTTAGAAGGGTGGTGACACACTTTTTAAAACTTTAAAATTTCACCAACTATTGACTTAAATAAAAAAGTTATTTTAAAACTTCTATATCGTTATTAAGACCTATCCTGTGGTACCCCATACGCCTATGTGCACTGGATTGTTTTTTCATCCCCCAGTTACATGTATGGAGTGCCAGCCATAATATTGTTTCTTTCGTAATTCCATAGTTTCGTTGTATAGCGGTTCACAGAAGCACCTACAATACAAATTTTAAACATATGTAGTGCTAATAGTCTCCGAGTTAAATGGCTGTGACATGCGGATGCACAGACAGACGATTACGACGAAATTATAAGGGTTTCGTTTTGCCATTTGGCCACGGGGCCCTAAAAAATGCCCGAAGCGTATATGTATATATGTTTAATTAATATAAATTGATAGTTGTACACGTTTTTATATTGCATGGGTGCGGCGTATACATGTTTGACCAAAGCGCAGAATAAAAAACTAAACCGCGAAGAATAATTTTAATAAACTAAGCGTAAATTAATATTGCATAAAAAAGATTAATATAAGACAAATAAGATTTTTGTTAAATTTTAAACAAATGTGGTTTTTCAGATTTTGGGTCAAAATATTCAATAGAATTTGAAAAGATTTCTTCCATTTACAAGATACTCAAGTTAAATTTATTGGGCAGTAAAATCCAATATTTAAATAAAATATTTCATTGAAACAATTTTTTTTTCAAAATGTTAACATAACACCATTTTAAATTGACTTAGTTTTTTAGAGAAATCATTCTACGCGTTTTTTAAATAAAATTAAGTGTGGTGAAATTATTACTTTTCCTGTAATGTTAATTGTACAATTTTTGAGAGCGATTATTACGAAAACTAAATTCTAAATATTTTTTTTTTTAATTTTAATGAAACATCATTTTACATTGATTTAGCTTTTTAGACAAATCTGTCGTTACCTTTTTTAAATAAAATGAAGTGTGGCGGAATTACTACTTTTCCTGTAATGTTAATTTTTGAGAGCGATTATCAAAACCAAAACTAAACGGTAAATTATTTTTTAATTTTAAAATAATTTAGATATTTATAGTTTGAATAATATAACACAAAATCAGCGAATTTCGTCGACAATGAATTTTAAAACGACAATTACCTTGAACTGAAAGAGTCACGTAGCATCAAACATATGCTGCTTACGTACAAACGGAAAGAGGGACATAACTAAGTTTTAAAGGTTCGTTTCCTGCCATTCGGCTACGAAAACTTAAAAAGTTGTCAGTATCCTTTAATTTATCATCTATTATTTTTAATAGATTTACTATGTCAAGACGGTATGGTGTTTCCATATTGAATTATTTGGTTCTATAATACCAACAATTACGCAATATTCTGAGATATAAACACTATACATGTAGTGTATTTCCTGCTTTTGTTTAGAATTAAAAACGGCTATTATTCCTTATTGGTATAACAACTGGAAAAAGAATTAATTGTAATTGTTAATGATAAACGGAAGGTCTGAAAGAATATCTCAATAGATTTTTGATAATGTTAGTTTCAAGAATGAACACCACACTGTTTATTAAATTGTATTGGTTATTGACGCTACATCTTATCTAAGTTGAAGAGAGTCTCCAAAGATTTTAGGAGAGTTTCAGCTGTAACTCGAAACTTTATGGCATCATATAGTATCGCATCAATACATAAATGTGATATAATTTCATATCGTGACTAACTCTTCCCTGTAGGTTGTTTACAGTTAAACTTATTAATAACCTTTAACGGCTATGACAAAAATCATAATTTACTAAAATACTTCAAATACCTACTAATATTATAAATGCGAATATTGTTTTTTGCTACTTTTTTGAATTTGTTTTTTTACTTAATATCTTTGTAGTAGTGTCCGTGTAGCGGAGTAATACATATGCTGTGACACGTAATGCTCATCCACGTATCCGCAAATGTGCTTGCGTACAAGTCAAATACCACAAAAAGTGCCTAAATGGCTAGACTTATTTTTCATGTATTTTATGTATTAGTACAAGCATAGCTCTCAATTCAAATTGAAATATTGGCCACTTTTTAATTCAAGAAATACATAGTTACCCATGACATGAAGTTGGGATTTAGTTCATTATTTAAAATTACGCGCTACATCATGTCAACAGATGGCACAACGTGTATATAAAATATATTGCTGACGACTCTTAAGAGTCCAAAATGTTCTGTAAATCCATAAAACTTTCCAAAAAGCTAATCCTTTTTGAAGTATTGTTTCAACTTAATATAATAGTATAGTATATATATAATATACTAGTATTTGAAACTCACTGGATTGTTTTCATATGAATACTATGAGGTTAAAGAAGCAACTTATTTTACTTGTACGCCGATATGGCATTCTTTCATCTCACGCGGTCTCCACTTTCACGATCCATAGGATGCTTCTTACATCAAATGTGTCTTAGATCCAGCGGTGATTGTAATTTTAATTCATCGTTATTTTTTTTGTAACCTGGAAGTTACGGAACAGAGAAAAATATTTGCCTGATTTGAGAGATTTGAATACCACCTCTTACTAACGCACCGAGTAACAGCAACATTAATTTCAAATCACATAAAGCATCGGAGGTAATTAATGAATAAACTACAATTAAATTTTCGTAGTAAATATATTTAAATTTTACAAGTACGGTGTACAATATATAAATCTTCTATGCAAAATATCATGCTATCAACATAAGTACTATATGTAAGAAAACTGCCAACCAGACTAAGCTCCAGACAAACTAGATTCCATGTAAGAAAACCACTTTTAATATATTCATATACAAAAGATTTTACATAGCAAACTCATAATATTTACGTCAACGAAACCGATGAACAGCAATTGTCGGCAAACAGTAAAGACGACAGTTTTCCATTCAAAGTCCTTTTCTATCCGCCCGCACTTAAAAAAACGTAACGTCTCATTCAGAACGACTTAAGTCAATTACGAGGGTCTCATCCTGGTACATTGTGGGAGTGGAACAATGGGATTACGTTGAAGCGGGACGCACCCAGGCAAACGCAGTCTCCACGTTTTGACTCGGTAATTATTTCGTTAGGCTGAGGTGTCACAAAGGCGTTTGGTTGTTGTTAGTGGCCTTTGCATCTACACGTAGATTTATTTCGTGCAATGAGAGTTAAATATATGTATGTATAAGGAAAAGTATTTTGTCGTAACTTAACTCTATTCGTGCGTATAAATTACAGTATAATACGTTTATACTGCCTAAATAGCCTAATTCATGGACTGGATGTGTTTTTTTACTTATTTCCAGCAATGCTTCATGTTTTTTATAAGAATACTTAAATTAGCAAATTATTTAAGAGGATTTATTAATATGACAGAGTAAACTGGTTCATAAACGTTTAAGACGTCGAAATATTTTTTACATTTCGAAAATCTATAATCAGGGAGATTTTAATTTTAATTACTGGTTGAATATTCAACCAGTTCCATTTTAATCTGTAATATGAATTTTGCTCTTCCAAATCAAATAAAGCAAACAGAAACAAAATTCTACAAAATCTACTTTGGTAAGGAACACATTTCTGCTAGAGACAACGTGCCTTTCTGTCATCCCCTCCTTGCTTTTCTATAAATTTATACTTTGATCTATAATAGAGTTTAAAAAGTGATGTGAAATTTGTGCATCGTAATTGCGCCGCTGCTCCACCAATTTGAATTGATTACGAGCGATTATAAAAAGTTATTTAATCGTTTTCGTAATTATTTTCGTTTTTTTCACATGTGGTTGGAAACAGCTTTCTCAGTGTGTATCTCTGTACCCTTCTTTACGATAATAAAAAAATAGTTAATTTCTTCATGTGAACAACACGTAGTGTGACAAAAAGATATGATATCTGGCCTTGTAATTATTACTTTCAAATGTTAATCGTTCAAATGAAAGTTATTACCTTATCGTGTTATCTCTTATTTCACTTATTTTTTCATAGTTGCAGCATTTTTTACAATTCAATATATCTTGTCGGAATTATAAGATATATAAAGAAATGTGATCCGTCATAGCTTGCGATTCATGGTAGATCAGAAAACAGTATTTTTCGAGAGTTTGTAATATTTTTATTCACAAAAGCGTAAATTAATATAATTTTTACTTTAAGATAAACGAAATAATGAATTAATTAAAAAATTCTGGCGTTATTTACTCACTTACTGTAAAAAAGACTGTGGAGTGTCTAACTTAGTACATATGAGGTAAAACTACAAAATAACGTTTATTACTAAACATCGGGCTCGTTTCCTTATAGTCATACTGGCCATCAGTAATTTTTTTTGAGTATTACAATTTAAAACGCAAGCGCCTTCTGTATAACGTCAAGTTTACGCTCAGTGGTTACTTGCATGTAATAAAGTAAAATCGCCGCCGGTCCGGCCCCGCGCTTTGTCCGACGTCCGTCCAAGGTCGTGGCAATAAAACTGTATTGTCATATTTGGACATTTATCTGTCGGCGTGTTTTGACATTTCAATGTTCATTTTTCGGTTCAGCTCCGATTGTTTGGGAAGTGTTTAGACAAAATCACGTCCCGACTGGTCAAAATACCCAATCGTGGAAAAAGTTTCGTTGCAGATGTCGAAAAACATTAGATGTCGAAAAAAACTTATGTGAAAATATATCGTAATATTGTCTAACGATCTATTTAATTTATTCCTTATTATATATTCTTTTAGATTATCTTTTAACTAGTTTTTACCCGCGGCTTTACTCGTGTGGTCATAGATATTTGTAGGAAGAAATTAAAATATATAGCGCCATTTAGAATTTAAATACTAACCTGACTTTATAATATAAATTACAATAAAATCAATACGGTGCACCTTTATATTGCGTATATAGTGTTTCAAAAAACCACTTCGAACCGTTACCCCGTTACTTCGTTATTCCTTTTGCGTAGTTTTTCAGTTTGAAATAACAATTTTCCCGAAGCAATACGATATCCCGGGTTAAAAAGTAGCCTACATTATTTCCCGGTTCGTCATCTATCTCTGTGCAGAATTTCACGCCGATTCGTTGCTGACGTGAAGAAGGACAAATAAACACACTTTGGCATTTAGAGTATTAGCTAAGATTAGGATAATTTGACAATCAATTAATAAAAAGTCTTTAACAAGTTTAACTTTATAGTTTCGAGGCACATAAGAGCCTTACAGTGAACAATAAAATGATCGAGGATTTGGTGACGTTAATAATTTTTTCTCAACAAGTGAAGGTTTTAAATCGCTTAACCCCAACTTGTGAACCGATATATCGTCTGCTCGTGTATTAAAACGGAAGTAATTATTTTTAACATAATAATATACAGCCAAGCAACCTTGGTCTTATTACTTATTTTCGGTCTAGAAACAATATACGAATCCGAAAAATTTAAAGCTAAGCGTACCATTTTCTCCATCGTGACGATGACGGCTATGGTTCTATCGCAAACGGCATTCGTCGACATCGTTCCCCAACTTTAAGACGATGGATCCATAGTTTTACATCAAGTTCGAATGTAAATATAAGAGTTCGAGTATAAATATCGTATTAGGGAAGATTATATTTTCTTTTTTCCATTTTTTTTAATTTTCCCTATCAAAATCATAGCCATATAGCTTGGTGCCAATGAATTAAAGCAAGTTAGCCCAAATCACACAAATCATTAAGATAAATCAGAAACTGGTAATAAACAGACTAATGATGAAAATAATTAAAATTTTTGCAGAACATAGATTGTGATCCGAAAATTTCTATACTTTATTATTTACTAAATAAAGAAAGTATTTTTTTGAGCTGAGCGGAATGTGCAAATGTGTATTCGCTGTCGCAGTTCAAATAATTATGCCTCTAATATGCAGCAGTTTGCAAAATGCCCACTATGAAAATGAGCGGTCGGGCGAAAATGCCGTCAATCGAAACCTTCATCAAAATGAGGCAATGTATGAATCACGCTGATAAAATGTGACACAGTCACTATTTAATACTAAATCAACCAACCTTGTATTACGTCACAGGCATGACTGGACGATTTCACACCAAGAGTAGCAGACTTATCCGAGTTATAAGAGAAAAGAATAACTTCTACAACTAGAGTTGTATAACAGCGTACATGGCAGTAGGCAGTATTTTTTTCTACTGCATGTACTCTGCCTGCCAGTAACTTCTAGTATATGGGAAAATAATTTCCTGCCTTTACCTCCAGAAATTTTTTTCGATTATGACTAATCAGTCATCTAGGGATCAAAACAAAGAATCCGAAATTTTTCCGCTTCCCATCTGATTAGTTTTTCTTTAGCTTTTATAGCTTTAAATTTCAAGGGCGGAATGGATTTCCAAGCTAGGAAAATCATCTCTTTATCACTATAAAATAAAAAATCGCAATATTTTCATTATTTTAATAAACAACAAATGATTTAATTAATTGTAATGTAAATCTTAATTTCCACATTCATTTTCGTAACTTCAATTGATAACCTACTGTTTCGGGGAACCATGTGCTTCTCGTTTTCTTCACTAACAATATCTTATACATAATACAAGTTACGCTTATTAATAGAAAAACAATTCGACTTCGATTAATAAGGCGCTTAAATAAATTCGAAATAAATAATGTTACCCTACATAAATATTATAATTTAATAAAAGTTCTTATAAAATTACTCCTAAACGTCATATAATTTTCGAGTTTATCTTTTAAAGCCCTTTTAAAAACATAATTTTTTCATCAAAAAAGACAATGACGTCGATAGACCGACATTGAGTTTTGATGAAAAACAATAATCCAATTGAGTTTAACAAAGATGTGAATCTCATAACTACATATAGTTGGCTTAGATTAACCGTCTTGTCACCACATAACATTTTCTCAGGTCTAATGATTTCTAAATTCTTCTTTTAAAACTTTTTAATTGATTCATCAAGGGTATAGATAAAAAAAATTATCTTCGATTACTATATGGCGTTATATGATCGTCCTATAAATTTATTTTTAAAACTTTTAAAACCTCTATATCCGCATTATTAAGAGAAATTAAATAATACCTAATTTGTGGAAATCGGTCTAATAGTTTAGGAGCTATGAGGGAAATAGGCAATTTATCCACATACATATAAATGTACATAGAACTACCTTTATAATTTCCTTTTGGATTCGTCATGGCCAGGTAGCAAAGAGGCCATGCTAACGCTGAAACTCTGGTAAGTGATTTTCTCTGATTGCATAAATATTGTTCCCGTTGAAATTGATGATTTAATTATTTATTACATCTTACAAAGATATTTTTTTATAGCCTCTAACATACACGATTCATTCTTATAGCAGACTTATTACTATGAGAGCAATTTCTTACAGCCGATTATATATTATACATATTTATAGATATTTTTTCGTACATGTGAAAGAGACCAGTTAATTATTTTTTAAATAAAATTATATATTGCATGAAGTACTAACCTATGCTGTGAAGTTTCCATTACTTACACTGAACTCTAGGTACTCAAATCACACAAGATATTCGACTTTCCATGACAGAATAATTTGTGGTTTTTCCGCCAATTCCAAGTTTTTCTTTTGATAACTGTTGACAATTCAGTTGAAGCGAAAATTATTTGAGTAATTCGTTTATCGATTGTAAACAAAAACCATTTTGCTTCGGCATAGCCATAAAGATAACACGATAGCTTTTCGTAATGTCATGTTTTAATACTAATTTAAGAAAACAATAATACATTTAGCAAACGAGTGTGTACATTATTTAAGGCTATGGCGTTTTATTAAATTGATATATCACACTCTTTAAGACAAACAAAAAAGTGGCTCTTATATTACTGATATGCGAACTATGATGAAAAAGGTATGAAGACGAAGGAAGAAAGCCCTTGCAGAAAAGTCATAGTTGCATCGACAAGACTAGAAAATGACTCGTCTTTTGAGGACAACTTTTAGAGTACTGTTAATATGTCTGTTTAATATAAGTTCGTGATTTAAGATTTAAACACACGAATTGTAATTACGAGAGCCCAGCCTCAAAATTGAATTCAAATTGAAGGAAATCTATTCTTCATAATACTAATCTGGTATTCAAACGAAATTTCTAACGATTTTGCGAACGAACTACGGTCTTTGTTGACAAAAGTACCTTTAAATTATAATGTATATATATATATATATATATATATATATATATATATATATATATATATATATATATATATATATATCTTTTAACATACCCACCGAGTCCTTTATTTTTAACGTAAGGAATTTTTATTAACATCAACTGAGTATAGTGACACGGCGTTATTGTACCACTTTCTTGTGACGTAAGTAATTTTTATTGACATATTTAAAAAAAAATATGGTAAATTCTGGTAAACAAAATAGCTGAAATTCATCTCGCAAATTTCGAAATAATTGTCTGTGACAGCTAGACAAACGGAGTCTTATTGATTTTTAGTTTGTCGATAAAAAAGACACTAAAACAATCTCGGTGAATACATGGTGCCTGAAAGTTCTGTAAGTGCGTGCAGTTGATGCAGACGTTTCCGTTGAATTTCTGTTGCTTGCGCGAAGATACATATTTACATAACACAAAAAGTAAGATTTTCAATGATTCACGAGGAAAATTATATTACGGCAATTCGTTTTACTGCCAAGAAATTTTATATGAAGTTTTTAAACTTTTGAAGGATCTTTTATCTTCAATGAAATGTTAAAACAGAAAATTATATATATATATATATATACATATATATATACACACACATATATATATATATATATACATATATATATATATATATATATATATATATTTATGTATATTAGAAAAGAAGTCACGTGACTGCTGATACAAATGAAAATAATTTTTACTAGGACTACCATATGCCATTTTCCAATAATATTTCACTTTATTTCAAAATATTATTACGGCTGAAAATGTAAGTACAGGGCCATTTCGTATTCTTATAACAAGAAAGGTCGGTCTGATAACCCATACTTGTAGTATTAAGCCGACCGAAACACTGAAAGAGAGATGAAAAAGTTGTCGAGTAGGAATAGTATCACGGCATTTTTGAATACTGATGAAAGTTAATGAAATTTTATGAAAGTGATGAAAGTTAACAATGAATGTTATGAAAGTGATGAAAGTTAACAATGTACGCAATTCAATAGTGTAATTGCCCGAGTGATAAGCTGGAATAATGTTTGTTAGAATATTTAGTTTCGAGATCAAAATATCCGTGATAGGCAGTATCACTGAGAGCAAGTAGGAAGTTCGTATAAGAGCATGTAAGTGCGAGAGTACGCGTTTATGGAACATTCGCCTGCTGTTTTAGTTTCGTAAATATAACCGTTGAAAGAACAACGTTATTGAGAGTTATATAAATAAAATGTCTACACTAAAAATATCATTGGGTTTTGAACTATAACTAGAAGCGGAAATGTATTTATTGAATTGTTGTTCATCTAATATAAACATAACCTTATAAGAAAAAGAAATTAAAAAAACTACTTACGATTAGATCGCAATTCGGAGTTATTTCAATTTTCGTGCCCACAATTTGACAGTTGTCTATAGACTGACAGATGAGTAATACTAAGAAAATTGTTTGCCAACCATCGATTTGCAATGAAATAGATTCGAGTATTTTAGCGTCACGGCGTATTATTCACAAATTAGAAGGTAGTCATCTGATATAAATTAAATGGCAAGTGGCAATGACTTTCTTACAAGGTAATGGTGGATCGAATTGGCACTTATAAAAACACAACCGCATGGAAAGGGCCGCACCACGGTGGCTTCGCGTACTAACCCGGCGGCGATTTTATTAAAACAAAAATTAATAAAAGCTACACGACGGAGGTCCATACGAAGCTTTACGACTCGTAATTGGAGGCGGCGCTCGGCCGCTTCCGTCATTAGGCGCGCGCTTTTCACTTGCGCATAAGGAATGCATTAATGGCGGTTCCGAGAACTCTACGCGGAGATCATTATGCCGCCCCGAGCGTCGTAATTAACATATGTGGAGTAGTTACGGGCAGAGAACGACGTGATTGGGCGCAGAGATGAGGATGAGATGGTGGTCGAGTGAGTCAAGTATGGTAAGTGGTTCGAGAGATGGAAATATGGTACATAAATTTAGTTTTGAAATAATGCATCTTAAATTGGATTTCGACTTCCTCAAAACTCTTCAATTATATTATTATACATACCGGCATTTTACACTTGTAGATAATTAGCGCAGCGGTGGATAGAGTAATTTACAATAAATAGTTCCGTACACAATAAATTAAGCAAAGGAAAGTTCCTTATTTTTAAACTATGTGAAACATTGAGAAGCTGAGTTAAGGGATTCGGGCGAGTGCTTAATATTACTTAAAACGTCATTACTTCTAAAATGTCAATCTTCTGGTAATAAATAGTCTAACTTATTTATAATATAAACATTATTTCTTAACTTTTCAATTATATAGATCAAAGAAAGGGCAAAGGAATTATGGTAAAAAGAAATAAGATACAGTTTCATTCAGAATTAATGCAGTTACATATCGATTTAATTATGGTATTTTATACATCTAAAATCATTTTGTTACAATAATAAGATTGTACAAAAACAATTTCTTAGAGGTCAAGAAAAATTCATTTTATTATGTGCACAAAACGGCCTTCTTGCACATGCTAACAATTTTCGCAGGCGGAAAAACCAAAACAAACGAATGATTTCAATTTCTATCATTTTTTTTTAGTAAAATTGACGATATTATTTTCCAATGGATTTTCCTAATTCTCAACTGAAGGAATAATCGAGTGGTATGTATGAACTTTGCATAAGGATGTAGGCATACATGTAATTTTTAAATAAGTAATCGAATGAAACGTTCAGAAATAAATTTCAGGCAACTGAAATCATGATCACTTGCAATTTCAGAATTTAGGTTTGGACTTTGCGTTAATTGCACCGATGTAGCAAGTGGTAAACAATCAAGGAAGGAAATGTACGTGACACACACGCACACGCGCATGCGATGCCCTCATTGTAAACTTACTGAAACGTACTTTTTGAGAGATGACTTTTTGGGGAAATTTCGCAATTTCGCTTTATAGAAGATCCATTTGAATGATTTGTAATGAGTTTATAAATGGTGAGGATAAATCAAAGGACGGTTCCTGCAAAACGTTGTTCTAGAGACACTGATGTGAGAATAAAAAAAAATGAGAAATATCTTAAAAAAATCACCAGTTTAATAAGATAGTGACAGGATAGTTAATAGGAAGTTAATTAATGTACAGATTAAACACATACACATGTACATATAAAAAAAAGTAGAAACGTGCGAATCTGCGGGCAAAACTATTAAAATGCACAAAACTGCTTCCTCGAACTAAGTTCTCGAAGCTCTTGACACTCATGTGAGGAATGCGAGCATAACGAAAACCGTAGCGGTGTCGTTTCTCAAGTCGCGAACTTACACCACTGTGGCAAAAGAAGTTTCCCTTTAAAATGGTAATTTTAATAAAATCTATGCAGTTATATTGACGCTTTTCAAAAGTAAGCGAGTGAATAGGGCTACTGTAGGCTACAAGCGATTATGCAAACACAGGTAATAATAAACATACAATATATCGATTTATTTACAGTTTTAGACCGATATTTATAATCTAATGTCATATGCGTTAAATTTTAGTGTGAGAATATTTTGAAGTTCGTTTTTAAGAACGAATTGCTAACTTCCTTGGTTTTTAGGTTAAAAAGGTTTTTGCTTAATTTTAAATTATAGATACCACAGATCGATTTATTGTAACCAAATGTTTAATAAGAAATACGCAAACTCATTTAAGCAATTAATTCAAAAGTTTGATTATTAAGGTTGAAACAAGAAGGTCACCCGCCCACGTATTCGTCTGTCCGTCTCTCACAGGTTGCCAAAGTTTAAGAAAAGCTTAACGAATAATCAAACACGAAAAGTGCGATAGAAACATTTTTTTCAACGCGCTCCATCAAACAGTGAATCATTGAAAATATTTTTAAAGATGTAATTGAGGTTTCCATTTACCATTGTTAACCCTTTTTTAGGAAATATTAAACATCAATGTGGTTTGCGATGTATCCTCTTGGCCCTCCAAAATAATTTCAACAGGTTCGCGTCATATTACTATATTAGTTTAACTAGTTATTTAGACTAAATTAAAACTTGAAAAAAGTACCTTACAACGAAGTAAAACGGAATGTTTACTAACAAATTCTATCGTTAGAGGGTGCACAGGGGTTGTGATATGTTAATTATCCAATCGCATACAAACGTGATGTGAAATACTAAACGTGACGCAAATTTATGAGATTATAGTAAATTAAAATCCCCCCCTTTTGTGGCATTTAGTTGCCAGGAACAAGGTGTTCGTTTATTTCAAAACTCTGCTCACGAAGCTTTTTCAATTTGGAATCTAAATGAAAAAGCTTTGGCAGCGACCGAAGCGAAGAATGAATTCCATAGCCCTCGAAAGCGTATTAAAAGTTATGCCTTATATATTTTTACGAAGTAGCTAGTTTTAGTTCTTCCTGTATGTTTGAACACGGATCAGAGTTGACACCGTAAAGCTTATACTCTGAAAGCAATAAGAAAAAAAATTAAATGGAACCTATTTATTAATTTTACTCTAAACCTGACCTTTACTAAAATAAATTAACTTTACCAAAATCACAGTAAAAACATAATTTTCCGAGATTACGAAATTACATGATGAAATTACACACAATAAAATAAAATTATCCCAAATTATCAAAGCCGGCAGGAATTTTAAATAAATTTCGTGAAATTTTTTTTGGATATAGTTTTTGCTCCCCTTTTAATTGTTATAATATCGTATAATAGTGTACTAAACTTTTAATAATAAACATCATTTATATAATCTTTTAGCATTATAAGCATTCATTTCAAACTTCAAGACTATTTCCCCCTTCATTTTCTCTGATTATTCATGAGTCATGAAAAATGCAAAAAAAACAAGAATTATGAATGGTATCAAAATTAAAATGCATAAAAAATATTATTACGCTAAAGAGAATAAATATCGTTAAAAACTGATACCGTTAAAACGTAATTTGACTTATTATAATTTGTATTTTTTATCAAAATTAAAATATAAAAGACAGGAACAATAAATAATATTGTTTCTTGTATGCAGACTTAACGATATTTTAAAAAAAAGCGAATACTACGTAATAACAAAATGTTACCATCTTATTTTAATGATACTGTAATCCGTGGACATTATGATGATTTGTTAAAATAATGTGTAATAATCCCCTGTGTTATAATATAATTGCACACATATGTACAGGGATATGTACAGTCAATATTCAACAATTTAGGGATTCTGCGATATACCTTAATCTTCCAGTAAATGTTGTGTATCCATAATATTCAGAAGTAAAACTATTTGTCTGACATTTATAATATAATATATTATACTATAAGATTTTGATTAGTTACAAAATACAGGGGAAACTTTTTCATCCCATATGTGGTGTGTATATTCGGATTGAAAACATTAAGTTATATTTTGTGCTTGGAAAACTCAAATTCACTCTTTTTAATTAGTTTCAGATTCTAAGTTACAGTACTCGTCAAAAATTACAAATGACCATAATTTACCTTTTTCTAGTGCAATGGAAAACTTTGCTAAATACTTTCTTAACAATTTAATGATTTCTTTTTTTAAATACTTTCTTAACAATTTAATGATTTTTTTTTAAATACTTTCTTAACAATTTAATGATTTTTTTTAAATACTTTCTTAACAATTTAATGATCTCTTTTTTTATATACTTTCTTAACAATTTAATGATTTTTTTAAATACTTTCTTAACAATTTAATGATTTTTTTTTAAAATACTTTCTTAACAATTTAATGATTTCTTTTTTTAAATACTTTCTTAACAATTTAATGATTTCTTTTTTTTAATACTTTCTTAACAATTTAATGATTTCTTTTTTTAAATACTTTCTTAATAATTTAATGATTTCTTTTTTTAAATACTTTAAGTATACATACTTATTACAGAGGTGTTCACTGCCCACGGAAAAAAGGTTTAGAAGTTTGACCGTTTCATTTACAATAACGTTTGAAATCTCCAATCAGCTCAAACGAAAGGACGTTTCTATGAGATAATTATAGGATAAGTTAGATCTTCTGTACTAGATTCATTGAGATATTATTACTTTTAAGTACCGTCTCACTAAAGTAATTCAATCATAGAATATTATGAAGATTTTTCTTCAATGTGCGGTTATTGAAACTAAAGTAATATCGATTTGAAATAACTTAAATTTGTTAATAGCTTTATCCGTCGGCGTTGATATTAATTCTTCTTAAATTAATATTAATCCAATTTCATCATCAACAGACTTCTGTTTAATTTTAGTTTTACAAAAAATTCTCCATTAAATATTTAACATTATTTTTACGTTACTTGGATTGGAATTAAAGAAAGTTCGCAACTTCAAAGTTTTCAAATTTCATGGATTGCCATATCATCAAAGTAGAAACTTAATACTTAAAATTAGACGCAGGCTATGTTGATACAGGTTGTATAGGTAATTCACGTGGAATTTATCCATCTCTGATGAATTTCCACGACCTACCATTCAATTAACAAAAATCAATAGCATTTAGTCGCTAATATGCTCAACCGGTTAAGCTCGTTTAACTTTGTTAAATGTAGCTTATTAACATATATTAATACCAAAAGTTGTGTGGTTTCAAATGTATCCTTAAACTGCTATTCCGACAATGTTTAATGAAACCATGTTCCTTCTGTTGAGTTTTGCATTTTTGGTACTTGATTTAGTTTTTTAGGTTAGTCATTTTAATCTCAAAATGAAGATTCCGTGAGAAATTTTTGTACCAATAATTATGTGTGAAAATTATGTAAACTATCACGAGATTCCAATGCCTAGTTTAATTATAGTTTTGTCCGTTTCTATAAATATATACTTAAAATGTAATATAGCTTTTTTATAAATAATTCGCATAGCTTTCCTACAAATTAACTTACGTTTAACATACACACGTCATAAGAATGATTATTAGCTGTATAAAGATCAAAAATACCAATTTCAAGTCAATGAAACGAAACCATTTTTTAATACTTAATCAATTAATTTGCCACATCACTTTACAAAACACAAATCGATATAGGTAAATATCGTGATTATGACTAATATAATTTGGAACATAAATTATTAAAGAACCTATGTAAAAGACAACGTTACTAAATAGAGGTTCATATCACAAGTAAAAAAAATATATTAAATATGTTTATTTCAAAACATTTTACTTAAAAGGAATCAAATATTGATGTTAATAGTCATTAATATGGTTTCTGTTCTTTTCCAAGATATTTTAATAGCTGTACTGATACAGAGTTATTATTGAATAAAAAAATTGTAATATTTCATTCTCCTTTTTTCCGACTGAAGTTTATATTTACCTGTAGGTATTTAAAAAATAACCTTCAAAAAATGTTCATATATACTTTCTTAAATAATATATACTTTTTTAATTAATAAATTACAGTTAATTTCATGCAAATATTTAAAATAACATATTACTGGTTTTTACCAATACATCAGAATATTTAAGTACTAAAAGCAAAGGGACCTGTATTATTTGAAACCGAAAAATTATCTGAAAAGTAATTTTGCCTGAAAGAAAAGCCTAGGCCGCGTAATGAGAGGCGCGCTTGCGGCGCTCGCGACAAACAACAAAATAAGAGCGCGCGGGCTCGGCGTGACGCAGGCGGCGGGCGCGCTCGATAAGGGCTCTGGTGGGGCGGGCCGTTTGTGGCGGCCGCTCAAACGCGCCGACACATCAAAGGGGCCGCCCGTGGCCCGCCTTATCAGAGCGCTCTGCCCCCGCCGTGCGTCGAATCGTCACGCGCGGCTGTGTACTAGAATTTAGGTATAAGTATTGAAAATTTGGTAAGAAATAAAAACAATATCTGAACGGGATAAAATTAGTCTGCTATATGCCAACAGTCAATTTTATGTCATTCGGAATTTTTTGTCATTATCAATTTTCATATGGCTGAACTAAAATGACAACGTTATTAGAATGTTATTATTATTAGTTAGAACTAATAAAATGACATTTAGAAATAAAAATATATTTCCAATACACACACGTATATTTATATATACAATTATATAGGTATGTATATATATATATATACATATATATATATATATATATATATATATGTATATATATATATATATATATATATATATATATATATATACATATATATAAATATAAGTAATTATTCATATTACTAGAATTTCGGTATAAATAATTTTTATTGATTATTTCGCCTTTGGTAATTAATAAAGGTAAGCATTCTTCATTTAAATATTTATCTTTATCTCAATTTTTTACCAATGTTCTTCCTTATTACCCTACTGCATTAGTTTCTTTAACGTATCCTCATTTAAATATAACTTTATAAAGATAATTTAAACTATAAACTTCTGTCGGTCATGTATACACCAATTTAAATTGCATCTCTCTGTAGAAATTGAATTGATTTCGAGGCGACAGCAAATTCCGTATCTACATTTCTGGATTCCGCAGAGAAATTATGGAGCAACTGTACGTTGGAAATGTCTAAGTTAAATTTATATTTAAACACAAAAAAAAACAATTATATAAAGTCTGAATCACTTTTATGTTTCAAATCTTGCTCAAGTTTTGAGCGTGATTAATTTTTGAAAAAGAAAATATAACAGTTGCCATATTTTCAAGGAAAACAATATGAATTGCTTCGTAATTACATAATTGAAAATTGCTATTGTATTATTAAGAGTTATTATATTTTTATTTAGTTACTAATTTTTTAAGACAATGTTTATTTAACTTGTAGCCTATGCATTCCATGTGGTAACAACATACAGTTACGAATTAAAAATCGGTAACAAACATAAAATTAATAAACAAACGTACTCGTTACCAAATTTTTAGAAACAATGATTTCCGTCGTTTCTAAAAAAATCGGCGATAGTTTTTTATAGAAACAGCACAGTTAAGAAAAATGTATCCTAAATGTGAAATGTACTTTTATACTTTTTAAGTGTTTATACGTAATTTTATAATTTTTGTGTGCCTTATAACTTCGTTATGTCCATATATTCGTCCGTAAGTCCCATCACCGTAACTTTTTTAGCTTAAAATCGTTTGTTTGTGATGAAATATCGAAGATGATGATTTTCAGGAAACCTAGTTTAATTGCATGATTACATAAAAAGAAAGAAAAAATATACCTTTTTAATTTTTTGTTTTAAAAATGTGCATCATAACATCCCAACATCAAACCTAGGATTAACATTTTTTCCCCAGGGACTTTATCAAGTAAAGTTGCATTGAAGTAATTTTTTAAAGTGCAATCAAAAATATCTAATAATATTTCTTGATATGACGTCTCTTTCGTGACACATATATAAATCCCCTTAGCAGTTTGCAGCGTGCCAGCTTAATTAATAAAGACATTTAATAAGTACTTCAATGCAAAATTATTTTCAAGTTGACGAAAATAATTAATAATTTATAAGGAATTGAGACAAGTAAGTCATTTGTCTCTAATTTGTCTTAAACTTGCAAAAGGTACACAACCTTCATAGTGCGAATTCTGTGAGTGCTAAACAGGCTATCTCCACTTTCTAACTATTTTCCTATTTCTAACAGGTAAATAATGAATTAAAGTGAAGCGAAGGAAAACGATATTATTTGTCACTCTGATTCGACACCACTGTTAGATACAGACCACGGTAATGATGTTGAAATAGTCCGATTGCAGGATGATAATAATCTTTTTCTCTTTGCTGGCGCATTACACCGCTTGATCTGAGTATAAATTGTCATATTTGTTTTGAGATTCGCGAATTTGCAAGATAAGAAGCTTGGATTACTTGATTATTGCCGAAAGTATTTAAGATTGTAATTTTCTAAATTTAATCGTGTTTCAATGTTAACCATCTAAGGAATACTTGCGCTGCATATATTGGCCTTTAATATATATATACACACAAGGCTAGATACGGTGGGAATTGCTGGAATTAAAGATTTGAAATTGAATCACGGATTGACTCATCGCCAGACGCGTCAAACCAAATGGAACAGTCAGAATACAAATACTTTATATTCTACTTGCAATCTTATGGATCTGTGTTGCTTTCAAATCTATTCTATATAACATATTATCAGCAGAGTATTGTGCACGTGTTGTGCATAATATTCTGCAGGTGTTTTATTGTGATGGCATAAAGTGTAATTAGGGAATTAATTAATTTGTAACGCAAAAATTACGTTTTAAAATTACGTGAACATGAAAAGCGTTCTGGGGGTAGTATTTGAACAATAATTTCAATAAGCCTACTTATTTTCAGTAATAATGATAATCAGGAAATTAAAATTTTATAAACTATAGTTTAGATTAAAATATAAATTTAACTCTCTGCTCTTGAACCTTACCGTTAGGTTCAATTCGTTACTACGGTAATCCTCATTTAATGTGAATCTCTTTTTATAAATATATAACTAAAATCTATTGATGATTTATCCATGCGCCAAAGGGATGGAAATAAGAATTTGCAAATATACTTAAATTTTGTATTTACTAAAGAATTTCAAAAGTCCTTCAAAATGTTGGATGTTATTTAAGTAGAATTTTTTAAAATGTTTATAAACAGCATTCTTGTCAGAATTTTAAACCAGATAATAATCCCATCGTAGTTTAGCTAGGTGCCTCAAAATTTGCTGTTAACAAATTTTTGCAAAATATATCTCGCAAGGCACCAACGGTAAATACTTTAAGGGAATAAGCTGGACGTGTGTTGATATTCCAGAAAATTCTTCAGTGACCTTGTTTTCTTGACTAATAAAATACGGTAGACTTTATATTATCGTCATCATTATTAATCCAGTTACAATTATAAATTAAAACCCATCTCATTTTTGGCAAAGGCTGTCTTTAAATTTTTCCGCTTTTTATTTTGTAGATATTTCTGATATTATAGAGATCCTCAATATCTTATCGTCATCTAGTACAATGTCTCCTACTCTTTCTTTTTTCGTCTTGTTGCCACTACATTGTAGTTCCTTTTGCCAATCTCTCGTCTTTTGTACTATTTACTGGCCTGCCAAGCTCCTTTTATAATTAGTTGCAATTTTAAGATTATTTGTTTTGTCTTCATTTTATTACATTAAATTTTGCTTCGTAATCTTATTACATATAATTTTATTCGTAGGTGGTTCGTACCCATAATTTGTAAAAAGAGGTACTTCCAAGCTTTTATCTTAGAAAGACTTCCTATTTCTTGTAACATATTATGAACATATTATCTCTTTTAACATATTGTCTTTTGGTGATAATATTTTTGTCCATTTATGTAAAACTATTCTTTGTCTCTGTCTATTGTTTCTCCTGTAAGAGTTAATTAACAATTATTTTATAAAGTCAATCTATCTAAAAATAAATTATCGACCTATTGAATTCTACACTTAAATTCAATATGTCCAGTGACGTTCTTCGGCCTTATTTCACTGCTCCAGGATAAACAATCATTCGCGAGTAATCAGGACTACAGATATGATGATTTTATAATTGAATCACGGATATGCCAACTGCATTTTGATGGCATATATGGAAACTATGTGTAGTAATAAATAAACAACTCCTCCGGTTGAAACCCTATTATATCGCGGGGTCCCATTCGGCAGAAATGGTAGACTTACGTTTATCCATTAATTATTTTTATATACGATTAAAATAGTCACTATAATGCCGTGACTATTGTAGTTTTACGTTGATCCTTGTAGCTATTTTTTCAAAAAGTTTATATTAAACTTCTAATTATATATTTATCTTGTGATTATATTTTATCCAACTGATTGAATTGAATCGATTTATTCATATATATTCTGTTTTATACTGTAATAAATGCTTAATAATTTGTATTTATAAACATTGATAATTTTCATAAATTTTAGAGGAACTAGTAATAAATACGCAATAGAATACGATGGTGATAAACGACCAAAAATTTGTAACATCAGTAATAACGAAAATTTAGTTTCATTTTCTGTTGTACATATACAAAAACTTAAATTAATTTATAAAATAAAATTATAGTTTAAAAAAAAACTAAAAAACACCTTATGTAACAATATGAACTAATTTTATATTTCGAATCCTTGGCACTACTAACAAATGTAAAGCCTATACTAAACGGTGGAAACAAAGTAATGAATGGACATGTTCAATAATCACTTTTACGTATGAAATTGATAATGACAAGATTGAATTGAAAGAGGGGACCAAAATATGAATGAATTTAGAAAAAATAATTTCTCTTTATTAGATCATTTAACCATCTGTATAATGAAATATTATTAAATAAATATAGACGTAAATTGAAAGAAAGCCCATAACAGACAAAAAAGCCATTGACATTTTTTCTTTTATATATTCTTTTTACTCTAATGGAAAAATGATGCAAGATCCCATAAAATAATTAGCTGAAAGAATTTTGGAAGAAGTGTGAGAATGGTTTTAAAAAAGTTATCATATTTAAAATGTAATGACATTTAAATGAATGAATGATATATATGTAATATCTAACTATTTCCACTTATAATAAAAATCAAGAGAAAACTATTTTTAAGTTAAATGAAAGGCAAATTGCTTTTTAAAATCTAGATAAAACTAGATTTTATATAATATTTATTTAATGATCATTTATGAGTTTTAAAAGCAACATTTTTTAAAATCTTTGTACCATTATTAGTTTAAAAATGAGGATAAGTAGTGAAGACATTTAACCCAGGTTGTGTTATCGGTGTACGATATTTGTAGGGTTGATAAGATAGCAATAAGTGCAACGATCCAATTATTTCTTATGATGCTGAATTTGTAATTGATGCTGAAATTATATTTGTACTATCACTAAGAATAACTAAGACTTACATATTACCGTTACTAACACCAATCTGAACTTGGTATTCAGATACTGTTCAAGGCCAAAGTCCCCAATAGTGATTTGTTTAGATCGTTAGATCGATTGCTAACTATTGTTCTTACATGCTCTGTGTAATAAAACCATTGTAAACCACGTGGTTGAGTGGTATCCGTAGAAAAATATAAACCAACATTAGGACGATATTGAATATGAGTTCTGTTTCGCTGTCAACATCCATTGCTTGTAAACTTAGTTTTTGCATTTTTCATCTATTCTTCTTTCAATGTATGCATAAGTATTTATGATAGGCCAGATATGCATATAAAATTATTAAATTTTTCGTTTTGAAGCCATATCAATATTTTTGAAAATTGAAGAAAAATTTGTCCAAATTTAGCATGTTGTCACTGCACGCATATTCAACTTCTTTCATTTTTATTGCAATTTAATTTACTACACCGTTTTACTTGAACGCATTTTCGAGCTACACTAACTTTATTGCGTAGCCAACCAGTAATCTCCCATTCCCGCTTACTATTGATCACCATGTTGTCGCTGTATGTGACATCACGAGCTCAAAATTAATTTCTTTTAACGTTCTTTCATCCTTGATATTTGAAACTCTGTAGTGATTACTTGGATATTATACTTGGATACACAAATCATTAATAGAATAATGACCATCAAGTATGTGTTGGACGACGCATAGAAAGTTCGTTTTTATTTCAGAATTAACATCTTACTCGATTTTATTTGTAAATAATTGTTATGTTGAATCAGCGATCATTAAAACACACATACATTTTTAGAGGCTCAATAAACGCGTTAGTTTTACATTTAACATTAAAAGTAAATTAATTTTTAGCAAATAATTAGCAAATTAATTTCAGCATCAAGAGTTAGGTTTATAGCAGTTATCGCTGTTACTCCTTAATTATATAAATACAAGTGTAAATTTTTACACAGTATTTGTAGAATGTTGTGCCCCAAAGGGGTCACTTTGAAGATTAAATGATATTAATCTTCAAAGTGAACCCGCGTTAAATGATATCCAACTCAATGGAATGCATAAAGAAATAATTAATCCTTACTACATATACGGAGATGCACACAAGAACTTTTTTTTAAATATTATATCATATATATGTCTCCACGTGAAGCTTTCACTCATACATGATCTATGTTTAAAACTGAAGAACTTCGGAGCATACAACGGGGGGACCAAAGGACGTAACGAAGTTATAAGGGCACCTCGTTTCACTGTGGAATTCTAAAAGCGGTAATCAAAATAATACCGTGTTTGTAATTACCAAGGTTCTCACATTTTATAAGATTTGTATCCTTTCTTCGTGATATTGTATAAGGAGAAATCAACAAGAAATAAACGTTACGCATGTTGATATAAACGCGTAAATATCAAGAACAGCTAAATAGATGCAAACATTATTTGTTAAGGAAATGTTATATGTATAAAAATATCAGCTCTAGAGTAATAAAAATGTCAGTTCTAAAGTAGTAAAAATATCAGCTCTAGAGTAGTTAAAATGTTAGCTCTAGAGTAGTAAAAACGTCAGCTGTAGAATAGTAAAAATTTCAGGTCTAGAGTAGTAAAAATGTCAACTCTAGAGTAGTAAAAATGTCAACTCTAGAGTAGTAAAAATATCAGCTCTAGAGTAATAAAAATGTCAGCTCTAGAGTAGTAAAAATGTCAGCTCTAGGGTAGTAAAAATGTTAGCTCTAGAGTAGTAAAAATGTCAGCTCTAGAGTAGTAAAAATGTCAGCTCTAGAGTAGTGAAAATGTCAGCTCTAGGGAAGTAAAAATGTCAGCTCTAGAATAATAAAAATGTCAGCTCTAGAGTAGTAAAAATGTCAGCTCTCGAGTAGTAAAAATGTCAGCTCTAGAATAGTAAAAATGTCAGCTCTAGAGTAGTAAAAATGTCAACTCTAGAGTAGTAAAAATATCAGCTCTATAGTAGTTAAAATGTCAGGTCTAGAGTAGTAAAAATGCCAGCTCTAGAGTAGTAAATATGGCAGTTCTAGAATAGTAAAAATATCAGCTCTAGAGTAGTAAAAATGTCAGCTCTAGAGTAGTAAAAATGTCAGCTCTAGGGTAGTAAAAATGTTAGCTCTAGAGTAGTAAAAATGTCAGCTCTAGAGTAGTAAAAATGTCAGCTCTAGAGTAGTGAAAATGTCAGCTTTAGGGAAGTAAAAATGTCAGCTCTAGAATAATAAAAATGTCAGCTCTAGAGTAGTAAAAATGTCAGCTCTCGAGTAGTAAAAATGTCAGCTCTAGGGTAGTTAAAATGACAGCTCAAGAATAGTAAAAATGTCACCTCTAGAGTAGTGAAAATGTCAGCTCTAGAGTAGTAAAAATGTCAGCTCTACAGTAGTAAAAATGTCAGCTCTATAGTAGTAAAATTGTCTGCTCTAGGGTAGTAAAAATGTCAGCTCTAGAATAGTAAAAATGTCAGCAATAGAGTAGTAAAAATGTCAGCTCTCGAGTAGTAAAAATGTCAGCTCTCGAGTAGCAAAAATGTCAGCTCTAGTGTAGTAAAAATGTCACCTCTAGAGTAGTAAAAATGTCAGCTCTAGGATAGTAAAAACGTCAGCTCTAGAATAGTAAAAATGTCAGCTCTATATTAGTAAAATTGTCAGCTCTAGGGTAGTAAAAATGTCAGCTCTAGAATAGTAAAAATGTCAGCAATAGAGTACTAAAAATGTCAGCTCTCGAGTAGTAAAAATGTCAGCTCTAGTGTAGTAAAAATGTAACCTCTACAGTAGTAAAAATGTCAGCTCTAGGATAGTAAAAACGTCAGCTCTAGAATAGTAAAAATGTCAGCTCTAGAGTAGTAAAAATGTCAGCTCTAGGGTAGTAAAAATGTCAGCTCTAGAATAGAAAAAATGTCAGGTCTAGAGTAGTAAAAATGTCAGCTCTAGAGTAGTAAAAATGTCAGCTCTAGAGTAGTAAAAACGTCAGCTCTAGAATAGTAAAAATGTTAGCTCTAGAGTAGTAAAGATGTCAGCTCTCGAGTAGTAAAAATGTCAGCTCTAGAGTAGTAAAAATGTCAGCTCTAGAGTAGTAAAAATGTCAGCTCTAGAGTAGTAAAAATGTCAGCTCTAGAGCAGTAAAAATATCAGCTCTACAATTGTAAAAATGTCAGCTCTAGAGTAGTAAAAATGTCAGCTCTAGAGTAGTAAAAATGTCAGCTCTAGAGTAGTAAAAATGTCAGCTCTAGAGTAGTAAAAATGTCAGCTCTAGAGCAGTAAAAATATCAGCTCTAGAATTGTAAAAATGTCAGCTCTAGAGTAGTAAACATGTCAGCTCTAGAGTAGTAAAAATGTCAGCTCTAAGGAAGACAGGATAGTCGTTATAAATGTACAGTAAGTATATCGCAAAAAGGAGTTGAGACTATATCGTGTAGGAGTTGAGACTATATCGCGGAAGAAAAAAAACACATGAAGTTCTCTATATAAAATTCTTTGTCTTTAAGTAAATCACAATATAGTTACGAATGCTATTATTATAACTGGTACTATCTTTTACTTTACCTGTTTTCTAGCAAAAGAAAAATAATGCCTTTGAAAGACGTAATGCGTTTTATATTTTTATCGAAACGAGTTAAATAACATTTAAAGTTACTCTACCCTTTTTGCACATGTTAACCAGTTAAACAAGTACTTCTTACAGAGAGCTCAAACTTAAAGCGAGGGAAGACGAATTGTAAAGTTACTCTTGTCAAAATTTCCAAGGAACAGAACATAAACAAATAATGGCTTCTACTTAATCCTGGCAGAAGCGACTACGATACAAACATAGCGGCGGACCGTAAACATTGTGACAGGCGCGAAGCGAACGTCCACTGCGGTGTCATCGTGACGCATGAATTATGAACACTTTGCGTTTCAATAAACAATGTCCGACAAAATTATGTTTTTACGGTTAATTTTATGAACCGGCGTCGAGTCCATAAACTATCAATACGCGCTTCGGCGGCGCGCGCGGGCACACACGCTCCCGCTTTATGCTCTTTACTATCTATTATTTGTAGAGAAGTTAGTTTTATTATGCCGCCACGTACACAATAAATGGCGGCGGTCAGAGCCAACGATAACGTATCGGACCGTGTCTGGGGATAATTGGCGCGCTTTATCAACTGACCATATTGCCGTTTCGACGCTGCTTTTGATGATCGCGGGGGTGGATCGAGCGCAACTGTCGAGCGCTGGATGCGTGATATTAAATTCTATGCGGCAGTTAATCCTATTCATAACGTTTCAAGTGCTGGAACTTATTGTGGATTTACCTTCAACTCTTTACCATCGATCAAATAGTCTACATCGAATAGAGCGATAGTCCAGGAACTTCATAACTGTTAATATAGCTGGTTTTAAAATATGATAGCGGTAAGATACACAGTTTTCAATTAACACTTTATAAACAAGAAAACAATCAGTTCCTCACGGACGACATCAATTTGGTTTAAGGAGTGTTTCGTTACAATAAAAAAAGGCGGAATAGTTTATGCCATATTTTTCTTCTCATAGACATTGGATTATGTAATTTGGGTTAATTATGAAGTAGTTCAATATTTTGAAAATACCCTTCAATAAGAAAATTAAAGTTTGTTTATCTTTGTAGCTCGCCACTTTTGGAGAATGAATATGTACCTCTAGAGCAGAATGAAAATAATGACAGAAATACTGCAGGCCCCTTATTCCATTTTATATATTGAACTTGTTGACAGTGATTCAAAATTGCCTTTTTTGTGTTAATTCGTCGTACATAAGTCAGACGGGTATATGGAGAATATATTTCCAAATGTGAATATCTTTTCGGAATCAAGTTTTCCAGTTTGTTTCTATAATGATTAAATTAATATAATGAAGAGGAAAGTTTTATTTGTTTATTTTTTAGGGATTCGCGCAAAAACTACTAATGCTATTGACATACAACTTTTGCAATATGATCTTATAGCTTTCAGATTGGCAAAAGCTATATAGTAGGTGCATATATTGTATTTTTTTTGAGTAGTCGGAGAATAAGATACTGGTCTGTGCGCCTTCAAGACGAACGCTGGAAAAACGATTACAGATACACTAATACTATGTATGGGTGACTGTGCCACGACAATTGTTTTTTAAGTTAAAAAAAACTGTGTGTGTTAGAAGTTATACCTGTGTTAGAAGTTATACTTCTTTGGACTAATACAAGAATAACTTATTTAGTCCGTAAATAATTATTGGAGCGTGATTATAAATACGGTTTTTAAATCTAAATTCAATTAAATAATTAAATTTTAAAAATAAAATTTAAAATTTATTTCACAGATGAGTTGCATTTTAATTTTCTACTGGCTTTCCATTGTAAGCAAACCATCTGCTAGACCGTTTCCAAATTATCACGCTTCAACTTTATTATTTTCTCGTACAGAGTGATAAAACATTTGACTTTATTTTAAAATTAAATTTAATTAATTTAAAAATTTAAATGAATACTCAACATTTGATTTAATATAAACGCGTGTATTTAGTTAATTGTTAAATTTACTAAAACAATCTAAATAAAGTTTAAATAATAATGAAAAAAACGAATATGCTGAAAGTTAATTTTAATTTATTAATTTTAAGTATGTATTTAATCATTTATAATGCAAATAAATGCATACCGAATTCAACACGGTCTGGCAGATGGTTGTCTTACAATAAAAAGCCAGCAGAAAAATATAATGATGCACTACTTATTTGTGAAATAAACTATGTAAATATATGTTTAGTGAGCAACTTCAGGGTGTCGATTTTTTGTTGCATCGTGCCGGCTTCAACCAGTATTTTTAAAATTTCACTCTCGTCATTTTTTCCATAAGAAATATGTTTTAGGCGCTTAATGACTTCAAAACGCGAGTGGAACAAAAGAGGTGAAGTGAATTTAATAATCGTCATTAAAATAAATATCACAGTTATTTTAAACCTTTTCGATAGATTAAAACTGATGGTTCACACTTTTTAATTTGGTTTTGTAGTTTAAGATAGTAGTTTAAAGGTTTTTGAATCTAAATAAAGTATTCACTGTTTTGATGGTATTCGGTTTGATATCTTCAAGTATGGAGATGAGGAACAGAGGGGAGGATATAGGAAACAGACACGCTTGGTGCGGGAATATTACAAGTATATCATGTCACAGTACATTATTAAATTTTTTTGTTATAAAATAAAACGTAGAGCTGCGTTAATCAACGAAAAAATTCATATCAAATAATCTTAATCAAATAATTTAATTGCACCCTTACGAAGCCGGGGCGGGTCGCTTGCAATAAATATTAATGTACGTAAATTAACTTATGTGGGACGCAATAAGTTTATTATATGGGTGTGGTTATATTCAAGGACCGTAGCTAAGTGGGGGATCACTGAGGTTTGATTTTACCCACAATTTTTTTGTTGATATGAGAATGAGTACATTATCGGTATCTAAAATTATGTTCCATAAATAACAACAAAAATTAAATAAACCTATTAAGAACAAGTAGAACTTATACTACGCATACTCACTATGATATAAATAAAATTTCAAACATTTTAGGGCACATAATGCTTGTATTAAACTATTCACAAATATTATTTCTCTATGTGACCGTATTTAACATGTTTTACTGTTTTTAGTATTTATTGTTTAAATAAAGGATATGAGAAATATCAGATTTGAATTACAACTTCCTAAGTAAAGATGTTTTTGATATAGACCTCGTAACAAGGTCTATTTCAAAAACCAAAAATGACAATTTTAATGGTCCACCAAATAATTGTTCTTCAATGAAACAAAAATTCAAAAAAGATTGATGCTATATACAAAGAGATCTTTTCAATAGTACTCCATATACTTTAGCAAAAAAATGTTTTCCGACCTCCATTTATATGCACGAAAGCTCCCTCGAAATAGAATTTCAAGTCATTTTACGTATAGTTACTAGTTTTAAGCTAAGGAACTATATATTATGTGTGCATTTAAGGTCTCCATTTTATCTTCTTTAGAAATTAGTAGCCTCTGACAGCTAGACTGATAGGCGGACAAATAGACAACATTGCCACGACAATGGGTTGGGTACGAAACCCTGAAAACATAACTGTAGTCGATTTTTTTATTTCTGTGTTTATTTAATGTTAAAATAAAATATAATAAGACTATTTACAAATACCTAGAAAACGCCAGTAATTTTTTTTAATAGGAAACGAGCGATTAGTTCTGTCGGTCATTTTGGATGGTTTTATTTACCGTAAACTAGGAACTAATTTACGTGGAGTCATTTAAGAAAAATTTCGACATAACCTTCATCCTCCTGTATTTTTTTATGTTTGTGACATTTTAAAATCGATAGAACTATTAGCCTTACTGAGCATTATGGAGAAACGCGGGGAACTGCATATTCTCTGGCATTCGGCGAAACAATGAATCTATCATACAAAAAATTGGTCAGGTGCAAACTATACTTGGACAATTGGTGTTTAGCGCCATCTGCCTCTCACTTACATATTGATAGTAATGCACTGCAAATTTCGGAAAACGGGAAAGGAAGCTTGAAAACCGCCCATCTGCTATGCTACCTGCCGCCGCGGCGGGTAGCGCTCACCAATGGCCTGTCACAATGCGTTTGCTCAAATTTGGATGGGGGGGGGGGGGTTAGACTGAGCCAAATTAAAAATTTGAAAAAACGCATGACTAAAGTTGTTCTTATATCATGAGGAATAGTTTTTGGCTAAAATTTTAAACCCAGTGGTTCATCAGTTATAAGGAATTAAACAATGAAATTGTTTTTAAAAGTAATTTGATTTCAATCTATAACTATTTCTCATTGGTCATGATTTTTTTTGGGATTTTTCAGGGCTGTCCTTTTGAAGCTAAGGATGCGGGACAGCAATTTTTAAACATTTTTATCGAAAAATGTTTAAACAAATTCATAAACTGGGTATATCATTATTTTGTTGAATTCGTGTTTCAGTAAAATTTTATTTGAAACACTACAGAAACAATTATTTTTGTATTTCCCAATTTCCCAATTTATTAAAAAAGAAGAAAGTGTTGAAAAATGTCAAATAGTGCATCTGGTTTTTCTTGGCCCACCCATAGGGTATTAAAAATATGATTTATTCATAGAGCATTCAATATTTGCTATGAGCTATTTTCATTACCTTACCATAAATAAAAGAAATATTGCAATTATGTTCTATTCCACGGGATGTGCGAAACAATTCGTTCCTATTTCATAGGTACGGGGGAGGACTTTACAATTTTTTTAAATCTTTTGCTACATATATATATATATATATATATATATATATATATATATATGTATATATGTATATATATGTATATATATATATATATATATATATATATATATATATATATATATATATACACATATAGCGAACTGTAATTGGAGAGTCTAATAGTAATGCATAAATGTATAAAACTGGATAAACAAACTATGAAGCTGTGATAGGGGGATAGATAGACGCACTCTCTGGCAACTTTAAGAGTTCCGTCTTTTACTATACAAATCCTAAAAACTATTATAAACAGCCAGCTTTCCTTCTCTTTATGACAATAATAGTTTGGGTAGGTTATATGTATGTTATATAAGTATATCGAACATTGCAAGATAATAATTCAATTGCCCTAACAATTTATTGCAACGTGAAAATAAAACACACACAACATGAAAATAAAAAATTATTCAAATTTTGCCGCGATTGTTAGTATCAGCATGATTTTGATGTGCACGTAACATTTATTAGAATTTAAATACTTAAACTTTGTCTCGTAAATTTATGTTACAGTGAAGAGGTCCAAATTTATCTTGTACCGTGTTCTTGATTTATGGGAGATCTGGACGTTTTCTTGCGTATGGTCGCTTCGTCTTTTTTCATTTGTTCACAATTGACAATAATTGTATTAAAAAATCTGTTAAGTTCAAGTAGGATTCGCACTACGAAGATTCCATACGTACTTCAATTAAAATAAAAATTTAAGTTTAAGTATTTATATAAAAAGTATTTGCAAATATTTATTATGTGAATATAATTCTTAATGTATCGTTCGTATTCGTAATAATATCACGAATATCTCAGAAACTATTAGATCAAGGAGCATTATTTTCGAGTAAATTTTATTTAAATATAAATTTTATGCCCTCTGTTCTTTGTCAAATTTTGAAAGTTTCGTATGATGTGTAGGTACTTATATTGCGGAGCTAGATACATAGCACAATTTATAAAGTTAATTACATGATAAAATATTATAATTATAAATAACAAAGTTTAAAAATTGCTTATCTTTAAAAATACTTAGAAATAAGAAATAAAGTAAAATTTATATCAATTTTAAGTGAAATTAAATATTTTAAATGCATAATTACTAATTGTAGAAATTTTACTATACAATAAAGTCTTCATGCACATCTCATAACGTATTTACCTATGAGTTACATTATTTATAAATATCGTTTTATTATTATTATTAATATTTATCATATAATTAACTTTGTAAACTGTGTTATGCACCTGGATCTCCAGTATACATAGAGTCATATTACATAGTCAATAGTCATATTTCATTCTGAGGTTTAAACTTTATTTTGGCTTATTTGACTGTACTATTTTTTTTAGTAAAAGCGTTTCCGGCGAGCTGGCTAAAAACGGATTTTTATTTTGATTGCAATGTCACTGGCCGATTCCAAACCATTGGGATACAGCGTGAAGTAAAAAATGGAAAACAGATCTCGTTGCTATGACTACGTTATTTGACGTTTCAGATTTGTGTGCTGAATTTTGGTTGTGTGATTATTTCGGTGACGCCTTTTTCCGTATGTGGTTTTTGCTCGGGATTAAGTTATTTCCATAAATGAATTAAAGTAATTGTAATTTTTATTTTAAATTGTAATAAATTTGCTATTCCTAATTACATTTAATTTTATATATTTTGTACACCTTTTATTTTAAACACCCGATAAGGCGGGAAATGTAATAAAAAATATGAAGAATTCGAGATTTATGCGATCAACAATTTACGCAGTAAACAGATGATTTTTTCTATTTGTCAAACCTTAAACATTTTACTTCAACTCGAGTATTTCTTTGACCTCTGCGATTCGTTTATTGGAAAATTTCGTTTTGGTGGACGTATTGTGTGGTGAGTTTTGCAACCAAAATATAATATATCCTACTATGGATAGAACGTATTAAAATGTTTAGCAAAAGTATTGAAGAATGTTAGTTTAGAGGAACACGCAATGAAATAAAAATTATACTTTACTGTTACAAAATGCCTATCAAATTGTATCTATTTTAATTTCGAAAATGATTAACCATCTAAGTATATTGAATGCATAGCTACTTCTTTTATGTAGATTATAACACTCTCAGTGAACCAAGGGCTACATTTGTTAAAGTTTAATAAACATGGGTTCAATACTTTCTAAAATTTTTGACTATACATACAAACTATCGTACAAATTAACAGACTTAGTCTATGTAATATCGTTAATGCCCATAAAGTACCCACTGATAGTATATTTCAGTACAGATACATACAAAATTGTCATTGGGCGCTCTATAAATTGTTTCAGTACAGTTGCCTAACTATGCTTAAATGTTATTTTATATTATATTAATGACTTTTCTTTTATTTTTCACGTGATACCTAGCAAAGTTTGATTTGTAAATTAAAGATTAAACTTATTCATTTACAAATATTTTATTACTTTACAGGAGAATAGTTTAATAAATTACGATGTTAAAATGAATAACTAGCAGGTGAATTTGAACGCATATTTTTCATTAGTGTCGCTGGGCGATTACGGACAATCAATAAACAATTATACCCTTTTAGGTGGGGTTCGATGCACCGCACTATCTAAATATTACATTTAAATATCAACAACAATTACTTGACTATACCAAACACGGTCGCATTCCTGTCGACGTACCAGTCACGAGGTTGTAATGTAATTAACATTAAAAGTTTTTTTAAAAATTACTATGGTAATATTATTTTCAATATGTGAATGTCAACTCACAGAATCAACTTCCAAGAATACAGAATCAACAAGAATACAGAATCAAGATTTAAAATTATTACTTGCTCGCATCAATAATTTGACGAGATGTAGATAATCATGGAAGCCATATTTTAATAGTTGGCAGTTTTTGGTCCCTAAATTACTATAATTCATATTTTTTAGTCAAGGTGAAGAAAAGCACTTGAAACATTTTTTTTCTTATAAAGAGTTTTTGACAACGTAGGTACTACGTTGTTTGGGTTGTATCGTTTTATTAATGTTTCATTTTGTTCGTGTCAACGATATAACTCAATGTGGACAGAGAGACAAATTAGTTTTAACTTTTTTTTGTGATGGAATATTAAAAATGATCATATAATAATAATAAATCGAAACTACGATTTGTTTTAAATATTCACACGTACACGGTAGGTACCACACGCGCAAAAAAATAAATATGACTGGTAATAAATAGTGCGGGTCATTATGTATTTACGTACAAAATTTGAACCAAATGTTTATAGCCATTTTTAAAGTGTAACGCGGACAGTTTTTAAGTAGCACGCTGGCTATTTTCTGCATAAATCACGACGCGAGTCGCCGATTAAATATTGTCAAATATTGTGTGTTCCCGTTTCTCTGATTATTGTCAGTCCTTTGTGTTGCACGTAAAAATGATTTCACTTGGTAGTTTAATTTTTACACAGTTACAATATTTATAAATATTTTAAATTATGATCGAACGACATGACACCCCTCTGATTTCTGTTTCATAGCGCATCGATACACCATAACAAGATATTGTGCGTGTCAGCTCCGACGCGTCACTGGAGTTTACTCCTTAATTATGACTGAATAAAATAGGTGACACTGTATATAAATATCAATATCATCTGTCAATATATCTCTTATCGTTAAGGCAGCGTTCATGAGAAATTCACTCTCTCGACTGTTTTTCGTTGACTTACGTTGCAAAACTGGTCTCCATGAATATTTTTTTAACGGGATAATATACAAGTTATGCCCATTCTGAAGGTCATTTTTAAATATTTGTGAAAGAATTTTTTAAATCTGATGAGTAGTTTTGGAAATTATCTCCTATATCTAAACTTAAAAAATTTAACTTTCTTATAATATATGATTTTTTTTACGGAATAATACCTATGCAATCTTATATCTTTAAAGTCCTATCTAAATATCAGTAAAAGAATTTTTAAAATCGGATGAGTAGTTTCGGAGATTACCTCCTACATCGAAACTTACAAACTGTTACACTTTTTTTAACGCTCCGAACTTCTGATTTTACTCCTCGTAAAACTTCATACCGGGCGCCATATATGAAAATCGATTCTTAAAAAGTAAATTCCAAAAAAGACCCATCCAATAGAACGCGAGTAATACAACTTTATATGGATGCATGTAGTACCGACATCTCGATAATTCCTGAAGCTAAATTGTCTAAAGTGAGGGTAATTTGAGTGTCGCCGTCTCAGAGATAATACGTCTCGCGGGCCGGGCGGCCGCCTTACAACTTTGAGGAACTTAATGGCCAGGGATCGGCGCAGATAATATTTATTTATTCAAGACGACATTCTTGAGTTACTATGTATACCCAATGTATTAAGAGAGTTAACAATCCACACTTACTTCAGTCTGCATTGACCCTATCTTCAAAATAACGTATGTAGAAAAGCAAAACCACTTGCGCCTTATTCTTTGGATTAAAAGATTCAAAGAAGAAAATTTTGACTATCCGATAAGCTTTATTCAAAGTGACCTCCTATATAAAATTTAGAAAAATTAAAAAGCCTTACTGACCCAGCTCCCAGGTTAAATTAGTATTATTTGGGGGAGATGCTCCCATGTTCTCATACTGCTACATACTCTTCAACCTCAGAAGAGGACCGACGTATGCATGGAGCTACTGAATTCTCATCGCCCCTAAAATAGTTTCACTTAGATGGATTTACATTTATTTCACTCGCTGCATAAATATAAAAAATAAAATATATATATATATATATATATATATATATATATATATATATATATATATATATGTTTTTATTGGAAACATAGGCACCTTGTTATTTTGAAGTACGCTAAACACAGGCAGTGTGCAGTGTCTCTCGCTGTGTATGAGCTAAACTTTGTTTTAATATTCCGTACAAACCTTGGAAAAAAGGAAACACCATGGAGCCATCTCGGAGACCGTCCGTGGCGACCTGTATTTCGAAGACAATTTGACATAGAAATTTACAAGTAATATGTACAGAAAGTTGAATTTTAGTTTGAGGAATGGTTCTGAGGTTTCAGCGAGGTGGTAAAAACATTTTTTTAAGATGATCGTGTCAGTTATCAAATAAAAGCTTATTACAATGCGAGTTTTAAAATATATAATTCGTTTTTTTTTTAATTTAATTTTATTAGTATTTTGACTAAATAATTATCGGTGTTTCACTCTATATTTGAAACGATTTAAATCTAAATTACAAGGAAAATACTAAAATAGCGAAAAATAATGATTGATGTAAAATTCTCATATTAAAACTTATAAAAATATAATAAACTATTACAACGTTGACATAACGCGGGTTATTGGATCGGCGGAAATCTTATTTTAATGCAATTTAAATTTCAATCAACATGCAAAACGAAAAAGTTTACGTTTTGAAAAGTGTCATTTTCTCAAGATTTAAAACTAATAAACCTATTCTGTTCAAGAAGATAATGTTACTTTACACCTTAACTTAAAATTTTCTAAATAAAAAGCGGTTTTCATTTCTTAATAAAAAGTGTTGTGCAGAATCAATTTAAAATTAAATCTTTTGTATATTTCTTAGTTATCAGACAAAATAGATTTAATTTTTAAATATTTGTGAGTAAAATAAGCGCCTATAATATAACATAATCAGTCATATACATCCTGGAAGTTTTTGTAAATATCATGGTTATGTAAAGTTTTTTCAAAACTGTATTTTGATGAAGCTACAACTTTTATTTTGTTTAATGCGTTCATTGTAGCAGGCGATTTTGGATGAATTACACCATATCACATTAATTTAAAAAAAAATACCTAATTTTTTTCTTTAACTGCCATTGTTTGTTTTACTTTTAACCACTTTTTACGTAATTTATTTTTGAGATGGGGGTCTCGATATCTCGACAACTTGTCAACATTTGCATTGAATGTCAATGTCAAACTCAAAATACTTCTACGGTCATAGTCTAAAATATAAATCAGACTATAACAGTCAATCTGTAACAAATAGCCACACATAACTTTTTTGTAGGTTTTCGTGTTATCTACAATATCTTCATACATTATTTTAACGTAGCTACTATGGTTTAAAAGTTAAATTCAAAAATGCACCCGGCACACTTGCCTATATTTCCGCTATTTGAATCGATATCGTTTACAACTTACAGTTTACTATATCGTCTATGTTTGTTTCGACGTTATAAGTTAAACGTTAGTGAAAATAAGGACCATAGTTCACGTCAATTGGGAAAGCCGTTTTCGTGCTAAACCTATCGATTTATTAATCAAGAAAATCTGTGGCAAAACCATAAAAAACGAACAAATAAAACTTTCCTCTTTCTAAAATGAGTATGATGAGACGTTTAAATAAACAAGAAAACACATTAATAAATTCACTTTTACAATTCAAACGTCACAAATTTCACTCTCGTGCGATCACGGTCAGGTATTAGAGCCAGTGCAAGGCCGTGGGAAGGCCGAGAACTTTGGTATTATTCAGATCTAGATTATAGTTTTACAAAAAAAACAATACTTCTACAAAAAAATGATACTTTTGCAAAAAATTGTGCATACAATAGTAAAGACTCGTGCTTGAAATACTTAAAATTGTAAATGCCCTTGATATGCAGTCTACCCCTATATTGAAGGGTTACCGATGAAATTATTTATCAATTTTATAAAATGCATCATCAAAAGCGATTTCCATCCAATGAACAGGGCGTTATAATCAACTATGCATCCGAAAAGGCTATAATGTTTTCCTCCTAAGAAGACCATATAAAAATGTCAGTTTCAGTTTAAGTTCTAGCATAAAAGATAGGTTATTAAAACAAATTTCGGTATTTTCTATAATAGAATACATCAGGAAAAAATTTAACTTACTCACGGACAAAATGCACGAATCCGAATTTATGATTTTTAAAATTTTTTTTACTTTTAATACTTGTAAAATAAAGTTTATAGTATTAAGTTGACAGTTTTCTAACAGTTGCCAAATATTTTCATGAATGTGCGGCGAGTAGGCGAAGTGGTTTGATTTAAGGAACTGAATTACACACACTCTCCCCACCATTAGTCTTATATTTGATATTAAAAAACCCGACCAATTTAATATAACAATTTTTCTCAAATAACATCATGAATAAAGTTGGGTCCTCGTTTTGCATAAAGGGTACAAATTACACTTATTACCTTCATAACCGAGAATCGAGAATATTGCGATAGGCGACACGTACTAACAAACTTCTAGTGGCTTATTTACGGAAACCTAAAATTATTTTAAACGATTTCTTACAGAATCGACGAATGTCGATACATTAATCGATTCTTGATCGAACAAGAAAATGTTTTTCTAAAACATCTAAGATTATGAGTACAATCATTTAAGAGTAGTTGTAAAAATAAGCGAGAGCAATTGATAAAATGAATGAAATAAATGGTTATCCACAATTAAATGAAACTACGTGATGTAGTATTATTTCTACTTTCTTTAAGTTCTTTACCACGACCTAGGTTTCGTTGTATTACAACATCTTCAGGTGGGCTATTTCTACAAAACTTCTACAAAATTAACGCCAAATATATTCAATATCAATAAATGGTTATCATTAAAATATTTATTTCTATCATTAACTTTTTATCGCCAAATTTCTTTTTAAATTTTGTTTTTTTTCTCTAAATTTATTTCACCCCTATTTTGACATAATTTTAGCTTTAACTTTTCATCGTATTTGTCACATTTTGACTTTGTGCGCGAGGTACCATAAATCCTAACAGTTCAGACAATAAATAGTATAAAGCTAGCATAGGTTGAAAACTTAGATTTTAATTCAGTCTACTTTCATAGGTATAAGGTTCATGGCAAAAAAAAAGTAAAATAAGAACGAGTCTCTAGAAACAAAAAAGAAATAAATCTATTTAAAATATACTTACGTGAATCGCGTAACACGAACCTATATGGAAACATAAAGATTATCTTCACATAAATATATAGGGCTTGTTATTTTCTGGTCAATTGGTCTTTTATTGCGTCCGCGCATCCTTTGCATCCAATTAGGGCATCGGCGGCCGGATAATAAAATCGGTCGCTTATATTAAAAAAGACCTAAACGTGAACGGACGTCGTACAATTTTGAACCTTCAAGTTGCGGGAAAGCAGTTTGTCACGAATGTTATTTCTTTGCACTCGAGTGGCAGATGTGGCGTATATGACGTTCGGTAAATGGCGTGTCGGCGGCGCTATGTACGGCGAGTCGGGTCGAGTCGACCCGTGCACGTATAATTAGTCGCACGAGTGATCCGGTACCGGGAACGGACAAGGCCGGCGCGTACCTACAAGACTTACGTGTGGCTTAAGTTTTTGTAGGTATATGCGTGTAAGTGTATATATACGTACGTGTAATTAGCGTTAATATAACGTAAAGCTACGTTTGAAATATGAAAACTTAATTGAATACAATGTTTTTTAATCTTGTCCAAGTATATTGATTAAATTAAAAAATGCCTCCATTATGATGCAATATAAGACGTTCGCCTCTAGCATCGATTATATGGCCTGCAGAATACGGCTACTTACTATTTTTATCATAATTTTTAGTAGTCATTGCACTAGTTTGTATACTCGTACAATCTACCAACTAAATTTCAATACCGATTATTATGGTTGACTGGAAGAGATTGCTTATGTAGCAATAAGTCCTCCATATGTATTATGCATAAAAGTTGATAAATAAATAAACACGTGTCCAATGAATAAAATTTTCTTAAATTGTAAACCGTGGCTTTATTGTTGAAATAAGATTTATTTTGTAACTACCAAAGTTACTTCGATTTTTTTTCGATTCCGGGCGATTTGTTAATTAATTACTTTCAAAAGATATTTTATAAAGGAGGTTTATTTGGTATAATTCGAAAAAGCATGACAGTGAACATTAAGATCGTGATGGAAAGAAAAACAAATTGGTGCTTTGTTAAGAGGATACGCCTATTGCACAATGATGTGTAGCGATTTAATTGTTTTAAAGTTTGGCAATAAAATACTAAACTAAGCAATTAAACGTTTATTAACCTGGCAAGTATATACGGTAGCCATGATGTCCTGTCGGCTTACAAAGTGACCAAAATATGAGGAGGACTTACAATAAATTTAGAAACTTGTAAATTGAGATAGAAGTTTTTGTGACAGAAGTGAAAAGAAATATTTCAATACCTTTCATCATTACTGTAAACATAAAATTTAACTCCTTGCAAAGAACAACCGTAAAAACTTTGAAATTGCTTCATATAGAATTTTCCATAAACATAAGGTTATTTTTGGAAAGGTCAGTAATTTTGAAATTAATGTAGTTATTTTTTTTCTCTAGGCAACTTTCGGAAATATTTAAGTTTTTTACCTAAAATGGTGGTTGTGTAATTAAATTACAAAATTCTTTCTAACGTTTAGACTAACCTTCAATTAATTAATCCTTTGTCATGTATAATGTAACCATTAATTTGTTTAATGTAATTTATTTATTTATTTATTTATCTACTTTAATGTATCTAATTGATACATATGGCGGACTTATTGCTACAAGAGCGATCTCTTACAGCCAACCACAACACCAGTCCAGCCCCGTTCGACGAACGGTCGGGAATAGAACCCGGGTCGCCGCGGTGCGTCGCATCGTCAAAGGCCGTATGCCTTGTGATCAACCCAACACACCACGGCGACGACATTCGAATTATTCCTTCTTTAACGAATTTATTCCTTCTTTAACTGGTAATATGATTAATAGTCCCTCTGTCATAGATTTTGTTTATATATCAAATAAGGGCTTGATATTGACAAGATAAATCATCCTAATCACCACTTTATGGAACGGTATGACTGTGTGCGGGACCATAGGCAGTAGTCAGAGACTCCATAGGTAGTAGATTCAACTGTCGCTGGATTGTAGGATTCAACGTTCACCAGATCTACGTCACTGTTTATTATAAAGTCTGGAGTGAGCTCGCTGGGTCGATTACCAATGAATACTTCTCGTCGGTGTGAGACAATTTCTTAATTAATTAAAATTGTGCTTGCAAAGCTGACTGTTGCTTAAACTACCGGTTGCTTGAACTTGAACTGTAACGAACTGTCGAACTGAAGTCCAGAGCGATCGATGATTTCTGCAGCGTCGTGACCTCTCTTATATGCCGCTACGTGATTCCTTTGTGCGGCCGCCGGTTGTCACGCCAGGGATATGAACCCACGGTCGCCCGATCGTCGCGTTGGTTACTGTGGCTGCCGAAAAAGACTGGTTAATATATTTTTAGCTACGAGTGCGGCGATTTTCTAGAACAGTTGACAAGTTCCGGAATATTGGTTGGCAGCAAATGACGGTTAGCAGCAAATCTTCAAGTGAATTAAATTAAGTAAAATGAATTTACATCGATATCAAGAACTAAATATTCTACTATAAATTTCGCCTAAGACCGGATTATTGATAGTGAAACGTAATTTCAATCAGCTGAAGCAATTATTAACTGTTTTTAGGAAGTAAAAAGACAAACAGAAGTTTGAGTATCTGCCTAAATCTAAAAAGTATACCAGATACGTATTGCAGAGCTGCTGGTGAAATATGAAGAGTTTCAGAGAGAATTCATTTAAAGTTTGAACAATAATTATAATTTACAAAATAAACAATTAGACAGTATGGTATACTCTTAAAAAGATATTGTAAATTTTTTTTAAACTAAGCCATCAAATTTTTACTTTGAAGGTATATTGTCACGGTCTTCCCCCGGTAATTTTTTTTGGCACTTTGATATTGAAATATTTTTTTGTCAGAACAAGTCGAGTTAAATGTTTCGAGCAATATGTTTTTATAAAATCTGTACATTGAAGATTTTTTTTAAAAAGTATTTATAATTGACTCTTTGGGGTTTTCGACTTCAAAATATTGTTTTAAATATTTGTTCGCTTATTTGTTTTTGGATTTCCGAACCACACAAAAACTGTTAAACAATTTATAACAGAATTTTTTAATATTTCATAGATTAGGGTTAAATTTAAAAATATAAGTAGATATCGTAATAAAAAATACTGACAAAAATGAAAAAAAAATATTCAAAAGGTATTGCGCATATCACATTTTTAAAGCCTGAAGATGAAATATATTCCGTTATAATAACGAACGGCAGATGATTTAAATGTTCCTAAAATATTAAATATAGTTGCTTAATCCCATCAAAATATGGCTGTACGGTTTGAAATGTTTATTAAGAAAAGTTTAAATGTTTAACACTAACAAAGAGCGAATAAAAGTTATTTACACAATAAAAAAGTTTACATTTAATTGTAGACCGTCTTGGTTGCTGATTTTTAATATTTGTAAATGAGGATCCAGTTTGAAAAAGGAGAAGTTAAAAAGGTTGTTCGATCCGCTTAATGAAAAAAATATATAAATTAAGAGACACCTTACAATTTACGTTATAACAATTTTGTCGCTTTTTCGACTGCTCACTACGTAAACATGCAAGAAATCTAATGCCGACTGCCATATTAGTAAAGGAAAATGCAAATGGTTATATTATGTTTCTATTTAAAACATGTTAACGCATTCAGTAAAAGTTTTTTTCATGTACAGTGTTGTTATGTATTATTGAGAAACTGTATGCAATAATGTTAAATATTGCATACAGCTTCCTTCAAATTGCTTTTTTCCTTAAATTTGCTTTTTTATCCTTAAAATTGCTTTTTAAAACTAATTGTAAAGAGATTTTTTTACCTAATCATAATAATCACATTAATTTTATAGGTAGGAAAATTTAATTTGTTTGTTTTTAGGATTTGGCACAAAAATGGCTTATCCGATTCTCGAAAACTTCCAATATCGTATAGTATATTTTGTATTTAATTATAGTATCTTCATGGATATAGAGTATGGAATATATTTTCAAAACGTGTGTGCAATGAGCAATAACGATTTAAACGAAGGGTTCCGAAGTGTGCCTGGAGCATTTTTGAGTTAAGGGTTCAAATCGTTATTTGCTTTAAACCAACTATATTAAAATAATGTACAAAGATGTTTTAAACGACAAAAATGAAAAAAAAATTGTGAACCGTCACAGGATGCCTGGCAGATGTGAAACATCTAAATTTTTAAAATTTTTATATTGAAATATTTTTACATGAACGAAGCGAATATGAAAGAAAAACAAATATTTAGATAGATAATATTAATTTACTTTTACTATTTTATTTTTATAAAACAATTTGCCACAGAAATATTCTTAACAGTCTATTGTAAATGAACGCTTTTAACGTTTTAAGACAGCTTAATCCAATACACTCATATAAACGAGAAAAGTAGTAATATTTAGTACATTAGAAACAATCCGAATTCAGTCGGAAAGAGTCCAGAAGACGCAAAGCTGGCCGAATGACAGACAAGACGCGAAGCTGACCGAATTAAGACGGAAACAGCTGACAATACCCGAAGATGGCCGAATGGCAAGACGCGTCTTGCCATCAGAACATTTTAACTCCCATCAACACGCGCCATTAGATATTTCACAACAAAAACTTCACGGGTATGTGTTTCTAACATTTTCTATATAGAAATCTGAGCACATAATGAATTATGATTAAACAAACTGAACCCTTACAAATACAGAAAAATAGTATTTGGGAGTAATGCACAGAGCAATGAAATCAACAAAGAAATACCGAGATTATTATGAAATAGCTAATTATTATAGATAGTTGTTATGAACGATTTTTTTTTGTTACAAGTTTGTTTACTCGATCCACCAAAAAATAAATAAACTGTAGAGAATACTGCTAATAAATGTAAATTGACCATAAATAAATATCACATGAAAAACCAAGTGAAACACAATGCAATCATCGGCAGATAATGAATAGCTTTATAATTAGGAAGATAATTGCGGTCTATAACAGGGCCCTGTTTTTAATTCTAATAGAAAATTTCCAGTTCGTTACAAAGCAAACAACTTTTCTTAAGAAAGCGAAATTGAAAAAAAATTGAGAAATTGAAAAAAAATTGCTTGACTTGTAATAATAATTATATATAAATATAGAAATGTTACCCGGCAAAGGAAATTAATGAAAGATGATGGTAGTTTTTGAGTGATGAAAAATTGAATGACCATCTGGATCTTCGACGTCATAAATATTGTTTTTCCCACGTCGCGTCGATTCGCGGTGACTAGCTTACTTTCTATCGTCGAATGGTTCAAATCATTTACCCATTACTTACTCTTAATATGTTTGTATGCATGTGATTGTGAAATCGATTGAACTCGCCAAGTACTTGCGTAATTATCAAATTAAATCACGTCCGGCAGCTATTTCTTATGTAATTATCGATTTGTTAAGCCTCACATAGACCTAAACAAACAAAAACATAGATAGCCAAAAGTGCTTTAGACAAAAAATAATTTTCCATAAAATCACTAGAATATTGCGTTGGATCTACGCATTGAAAGAAAGCATTGAAAAATAAATAACTCAAAATATTAAACATCCTTTCATACTATATTCGCTTAAATCTGAAAATTTGTGAACGGTTCAAACAACTAGTTCAATAATAATTTTTTGTCCGTATACACACATATATTTCTGCATATTTTCAGGCGACATTGGCGCTATTTGTGAATATTATTTTTGCATATTTTCAGTTATAGTTAGAACTCAATATAAATTTCTGTCCATAAAATAATATAAAATCAAATCTCTTCTTTTAGCTAACGGGTATTTTATGTGGATTTCTTAGAGGAAAATTATTTTGAGGAGACACGCTGTGCGACAAGAAAATGAGAGTCAGTTACGCCTCACATTACGCTTTGCTTGCAATATTATTTTTTGTTACTTCTATAGGTATATATAAATGATATCGTAGCCAGGTCGTGTCTGATAATACAGGCACTCGCATTAAACAAACACAAAAACAACAATTTTGACATGGCCACGTCTGACACTGTGGAATAGGCATACATGTTGCGAAATTTAGCTTCTCTATCCTTGGTCCTTTCTGATAAAGTATAAGTGACACGTTCACGAGCCTGGTATCTTTCGTTTACTCAAAGTCTCAGATAAATGCCAAATTTTAAACAGTAATTATTGCTAAAGAAATTGAAATAATCGCCAAAACTCTCAGACAATAACTTATTTTTGTGCCATATCAAATCGTGTCATTAAATGACAAATTATTTTCAGTTTTTAGAATTAATATGTAACAAATTGCATTGTAAATAAACACTTTGGATCGTAAACAAACACAAAAACAATAATTTTGATATGACAACGTCTTCGCCGTGGTGTGTTGGATTGATCACAAGGCGTATGGCCTTTGACGACGCGGCGCACCGCGGGGTCCCGGGTTCGATTCCCGGTCGTTCGTTGAGCGGGTCTGGACGAGTGGTTGACTGTAAAAGATTGCTATCGTAGCAATAATCCCGCCATATGTATCAATTAGATACATTAAAGTAGATAAATAAATAAAACGAATTTCATTTCATTCATTAGAGGCAAATATTGTCGTCAAAAACACCTGTGGCCGTGCAGACGATTCGACCCACCGCGTGTTTTAAAATGTTTGTCTCTTCATTTGTTTGTTTGCTTACCTATCTGTTTTTTCGTTAGCTTTGCCTAAAAAGGGATGAATGATCTGTACGGTTTATTTTTACTGTAACGTAGTCTTGTATTTTCATTATCATATATATGAACTATAATATTTGGTATGTGCCTACCCCATTCTGTTCATATTTCTATCTATTTCTAATAAAATCCATCTGTAATATAAAATTTTTGGAATTCAACGTTTTGGATACATTTTAAAAAAATGTGTTTATGAAATAACTTTACATCCTAAAATATAAACAAGGTTTAAAGATTATAAAATCGTATTATTTATCACAATTATGTACCTAATTAATAAGGTAATTAACTTACTATTAAGTCTAAATTAAATTAGTGAAAGTTCTAAAAAAATTGTCTACTCAAGTTTATTTTCCAAAATGTTTAATATATTTTTGTATTTAGTTATCATACATTTCTAGATTTTTACATTACAGCTTAGAAATGGAAAACGATACAATACGTAAATGAACAAAATACAGTAACTCGAAAATAATGGTAAGAATTGAAAGTAATATTTATCCACAAAAGGTTTTCAAAATATCTGCCACATATTAGTGTATTGTGTAGTTAATGTAGTTTAATGTTGTAGTGTAGTTTAATGTTGTTTTCCATCTTTGTGTACATTTATGTGCCATATTTGTGCCGTAGAAATAATAAAATTTTACAAGACTGGCAATTTCGCTTTCGGGCAAAATGCAAATTTTACACATTTTTAACCTTGAAACATTCTTCTGTTGTGACGCACCCTGGAAGTCGACTTAGAATCTAATAGGCAACAATGATACTGTAGTTACTAACATATCTAAAATATAAATTCATCTTCACAATTAAATGAAACTCCGTGATGTAGTATTGTTTCTACTTTCTTTAAGTTCTTTACCACGACCTAGGTTTTTTGTATTACAACATCTTCAGGTGGGCTATTAGCAAAGATCTTTGCTAATAGCCCACCTGAAGATGCTGTAATACAACGAAACCTAGGTCGTGGTAAACAACTTAAAGAAAGTAGAAATAATACTACATCACGTAGTTTCATTTAACTGTGAATAATGAATTTCTACAAAATTAACGCCAAATATATTCAATAAATTCATCTACTGTACTACTGTAGTTACTAATATATCTAATATATATATATATATATATATATATATATATATATATATATATATACATATAAATATATATAAATTCATCTTCATGTATAAGACATTTATTAGAAATAAAATATATAGATACCATCATCTATTGGAGAATTATAAAACAGTATTTTTATGATGATGGCTTATTAAAGAAACAGATGTTGCTTTAGATTATTAATAAATAATTGTGTTGAATAACAATTTTGATTATTTATATTGCAGATATTAAATATACATATATTAAACAAACAGAGTTTCAATAAAATCCGTTCAGTAGTTTTTGCGTGATGCGTGCACATATACGGCCTTGTCATATTTTTATTATGTGCATGTGATGTATTATAGATTACAAAATCACTATACATATATAAAATCATTAAAATAAAGTATTGCAAATTGACATAGGTGAATTTGTACATGCAATCAAGCAATGTGGATGCTGTCAATATTTTACACTAAGTTTTCCATGCATATTTTGGCTGTAAATAATTTTAATAGAGCTCAATAAAAATGTTTAAAAATAATTTGAAGAAAACAGACGTCATAGGTCCACTATGTGTATCGAAATATTATGTTTGTTTAAATAAAAAAGTTTACATAAAAAAGTTTATATCTTTATACCAAATTTTGATTATATATTATATATATCAATATTGGGCCAAAAATAATTAACAAGAATTTTAATACGTATTTCGTCTAGATTAAAACGTTTTAGGATATATTTAATCAGTTGCCTTAAACCCGATTTCTATAATCGACCTAATTCAACATTGAAATAAACATGATCGTTAAAACAAGCCAGCAGTTATTTTTTAATTTAAAAATTTTGTAGAATTTAAAAACTGTGTAGAATTTAATAGAATGCCTAAACGTTTGACCAAAGCTGTATATAAATATACTAGTCGGCCAAGAAATTTTAAATTTTCAGGGTTGAGATATATTAACAGGTTTTTTTTGTTTTTGTAGAAACAGTTTCGCAACATTTTAATAATTATCAATACATTGCGGGTGTTTTTATATATGTGTACAAAATTCAATACTATCGCTAAGACTTCTTGAAAAGTAACAAAACCTGGAAAATAAAGGATTATTATACGTGTTCACTACTCGTTCAACAAAAATATTTATTCCATCATATATATGTGGTAAATCTAAATAATTGTAGATGTAATAAATAAACACGATTACCGTGCCTTAAAATTAAGATTAAAAACTCAAACCAGGGTTAATTGTGTGACCTGATCACCACTATTTTTTTTGCGCCAATTTTGAATGAATCAATCCCAAATATTTAAGTCACTTAGTCGTATGGACTATTTTTCACTTGTTATCAGTGTAATTTTTTCAAATAATCGAAGATACTATATTTTCATTATAATTATTGCGTGTCACGTCGGGAAATATTTCACACTTCTTATTATGTAATTTAAATTTTAGAAATAATTGAAGTAACTATAGACTCATTACCATTATTCTGTGTCACGTAGGCTACAGAAAATATAGACTAAATGACTAAATTGAAAGAAATCAAAAATAGTACATATCTAGACATCTGGAACACTGCTGGGTGTCAATCTTGGAAAATTGTCAGTGTCCAAAAACACCTTATCGGGACACTCATTGAAGCAAAATTAATTAACAAGCCTGAAGTAGTTCGGCGCATTGCCGAAACCAAATCGCATTTCAAAGAGACTTCCATTTTGCATTGAAAGAAAATTTGCGTTATGATGATCGTGATCGTCAGTTGTAAAGGATAAATTGACAAAATTATTTTATGAGGTTTTACGAGTAGGGAACGGTTCGATAAAACATTGAAATGTCCTTCAAAGGATATTTTTGACAAATATATTGTTTGGAACTTGAAGGTAACATTTTAACCAAAATCTAAAATTATATTCACAAGAAAATTCTGTTTTAGAGTTCTCAAAATGGCAGATTAAAATATTATAGAAGATTGGCGTTATAATAACCCGTTCTGTAATCATTTCTTGGACAGATATTTACTCATTCTGCATAATCTCCCGAGGTCCCGATATCAAGGCGTCACGTTATCAGTCTGCGCTATCGCGCACGCAATTAATACATGGCAAGTTTTTATAAAAAAAATAATCGATTGATTAAAAGGACAATAAATAATAAAAGTTCACAATCGAACGCCGCCATTAGGTATGAACAAGTGCGTGACGAATAATGCGGCACTAAAGATAAGGTTTACTGCCTTCCTTGCCATTATCTTTACAACTGGAGGTCCATAGTCTTTTGGAGAGCGACTAAAGCGCAATAATGCGTCTTTAATATTTGGCTTAGTCGCCCGCAAAATATTTACACCTACTGATTGCTTGTTATATTATTGTTGTGAGCACTACGGCCAGAAGCAATCGCCGAGTTTGAATTAAATAATGCTAATAAAAATCTTACGACTTAATGGTATTGGGGAAGATTAGTGGTCGACCACTCGTACATAGTAGCGTAGTATTTTGCGTTTATGAACGAACTTGTCGTAAAACTGACTATGTTTAAGTACTATCCTCGTGTAATGGGAGAGAGCACAACGAAATCGATATTTGAATAGTGTTGCTTGACTGCAAGCTAAAGAGATGCAGCGTATCGCGTGCTAATAACTTCAGAATAAGTTTGTTTTATTAACTTGCTTTAAACAAAAATGATTTCTTTCATGTGATCCTTTCATGTACGTACTCTGCAAAATTCATTAGAACTTTTTTTGTAAATTCTAAGTTAACACCAAGTTTTAACTTAGAATTTACAAAACGACAACCTAATAGTCAGTTCGTAACGAAGAATTAAATACTCTAGCGTTAAAGCAATGCGTTAATGAAATTCTTAGAAAGTTAATTACATTTGATCTAGTCGTGCTTTCTTGATATTTGAGAATAAAAAATTATACTTTATAGATCTTACGTATCAATGTTATACATAGACTTAATATACTAAAATTAAGTCTATGATGTAATACTTAAATTAAATGATAGAATATTTTCTTTACGCCAATGTCACTAATATTTAACCTGACTTCATATTAAATATTGGTTTATCTATAAGCATTGGGCGGTGATATGAGGAATAGTTGAGGATATGTACTCGTAGTTTGTAAGTAGTAGGATAATTGCTACTGTATTATAAATGTGCTGTTTATACACAGTACATTGTGGGTAGAATTTCAAATAAAAATGGGTGAATAATTTGTTTGTTTTGGCGACAGTTAAACACTCAAAAACGGCGCTCTAGTATCGATAGGATTTGTAAAAAACTATCAGTTTGAAAAATGATTAAAACTACGTAAATTAATAAAACCGGAAAGTTTAAAAATAAAAGGTGATAATAAATTTGACATCAAAATTTAAATAAATTTGACAATAAATTGAAATAAATTTGACAATAATAAAATATAGCAATAAAATATTATTAAGGTGATTAAATATCTGCTGTTCACCAATGATAAACTACTCGCAAGACGAATTTGCGAATCAGCATTGTTTTAATATTTTTCTCGAAGAATGCTTTTAAGTCCAATTTGTAAAATACTTAAAAAATGTGTATTATCAACATTATGCTATTTTCAATGTAATATGACGAGTCTTATCGACTGCTGCCGTTAGATCTCACAGATACCCACAGCTTTTGCTAGATGTTAGCTGATTTTGGTTTAATGTCGCAGTTTAATGTCAGACAAATGCCGTTGATAACTTGTTGGTGTTAAAGTAAAAATATCGGACAAATATCGGTGAAATTTCGCGAAAATGAATAAATACGATTAAAACTACTGAGATTTTTACGAGTTATTACATATTTTTGAAGATCTCTCAAAAAATACCTGTAATAGGCCGATGTCAGTGCCAGATAAAAGATTATAGGTCACGCGTGTAGATTAATTTACTCACCATGCTATATTTGAACAAAGAAATTTTTTTGTAAATAATTTTCTTGCAAAATTATGAATCTGATACACCCACTAGCAGAATTTTCTAGTTATTGGTGAGCGGTCACCTTAAATATTCAAATGATGAAGTAGGAATAGTATCACATAGAAACAGATCAAATAGTCGAACGCCTGAAGTTTTTACTCCATCGAAATTATCATGATTCTTCCTTTTCAACTGGGCACTTTTGCCAGAGTGATTATGATGGTGAGAAGGTGCATGATGTACCTTTGTTCTTAGCGAGTATTGCCGCTTTTTTTACCGTTTTCCCATTTCTAGTGGTTGATAGCATCGCGTGTATATTACGTTAATGTGGATCCCTTCGTTGCATTGATTAGGTTTGTCCAACGTGTTGATGCTCTTCATCGACTTCTTTTGAGTTCCACTCGGTTTTGCACTGCAAACCGTACCAAGGAGTCTCCATTTCTAGAAATGTGGCCGAAGAATTTACTATACGTATGTGCCGAATAGTGTACATACCTGCACAGTTGATGAGAGCCTTTTTTATTTTTAGCTCTTCCAAAATGAATGCATTTGTGTGAAATACTTGTGATAAAAGACATCCCCAGCATCCCAGTTTATATATCTTGCGGTGGTGTTTCAGTCCCAAGGACCATGTTTCTGCTAGAGGAAGATTTGGGAAATTCATTATTCCTGGTCTTCTCGAGCCTTTCTCACATAATTCTAGTGATAGTAGACATTTTTGAACTATTTGTTGCTGTGTTTTATGGTAAATAGAATATACAGATTTAGCTATTCGAGTTATGATTCGGGTTTTTATGCACCCTTTGTTCAACCTTTATGAATTGTCTGGGAGGTATCCTCTAAAAAGTTGTACAGTTGGAAATAGTTCACGAATTTAGTTCATGTTCTTTTTATATGTTGTTAACCCCACTAAGCCAACCCATCATACAATAAGAAGGTCATTTAACAAATGAAAGTTTAAAAATAATGAGAGTTTAATTTTAATTTCTACGTATAAACTCGCGAAAAACATGGCTTTTAATTAATATGTTTTAGCAGTTTTTTCTCCTCTTGTTGCACTCACATGACTTTACCACGATCACCCTACGTACATGGATCGAAAGCAGCTTTCTTATTGAATGTAAGGCCGATGTCTTCAGTGACAGTCTTATTTTCTTCGATATTGTGCATTTTTAAATTTATTTTTATTTATTTATTCTCGTTTTATTGCATTGACTGCCTGTTTTAAATGTAAAATATATTTTATTTCATAAATCTTATTATAAAATAAGTTCAGTGCGAAAGCGGTCAAGTGCCAACCGATCTCATGCGATAAGTGTATATCAGAATCGAAATTTATTGCATATACGCGCTGCTAATAATGTTAATTCTAGATGACATTGTTGCAAGTAAAGGAATGGGACAACGATTATCAGTGTTTTTTTGGAAATTTTTTCAATGAATGTTAGTTTTTCACATTTTTTACACTCACATATTAGGTGCTAGCATTTGATTAGAAAATTAATTTAAAATATTTCGATTAAATAGTACCAATAATTTGAAGAGATATAGATAATTACGTAGTCTTACTGTTGAAATATTAGCACTATGTTCATCGTGTATAAATGCCCCCCTTCCTGTACGATCCTTATTGTCTATAATAGAGAGTCTATAATCCATGACTCGATCACTATATTTCCTTTTTCTACTCAGTGACATGGCAACCGCGCGCACGAGTTGCAGCGAGTTGCGGCCGAATTTGTTAATCATTGCACGAGTTGCAGCCGAATTGATTAATTATTAAGTAGATCAAGAATCATTCACGTATTTTCCACAATTCATTAATATTTGAACAGTCATTTTATGCTTATACGGTTGGCCGGCTATTTTTCCCATTTAAAACTTGCATATTATAATCGAACAATATATTTTTCATAGTTAATATTTTTCTGTACCGAATGGTAGCTTAAAACTTAATCTTTAAAGTAAAGGTGTCGAATTCGTATTTCAAGTAATCCAATTTTAAACATTTTTGAGAACGAGAGAAAAAATTTACATTATAAAACTTGTGATGATCCTTTTCTTGTCCAGCGCTCTACACACACACACACACACACACACACACACATATATATAACAAAATAAATTGCTGCTGACCCCATGATGGTTTTCAAAAAAATCGAGGGTCGAGGAGGAAACAGTATATGATTGTGAAGCAACGCGAACAAACGGTACGCCGATTTTCGAAAATGGTGGCATAAAAGGACATCCAAGCACATAAAGGACATCCAGCGTCTATCTTCATAAAAAAAACACAAGAGCCACAATATTTCATAAATATCAATTTCAGTGCTTTTCTTTATTTCATTCCTTCGGTACAATATGATATAATCCGTCCCACGCGTACATACACACACACACACACACACACATATATATATATATATATATATATATATATATATTTACTAACTATACTAAATGAATATGCTAGCACGCTTGTGTTTTTGTTCAAGAATAAATTTTTCAATTCTTCTTTATAAAAGTAATTTAAGCAATGAGTTATGTAGCGGATTGCAATATTGTAGAAATCACATTAATAAAATGGAATTAATGCATTTTGGAAAAACAAATTGAAATAAAAAGAATATGGGCGTAGCTGGAGGACAATTGATAAAGTATAAGAAATAAAATCAGCACCAGTAACTGTGGAATTAGGGAAAGCAATATTTTTAAGTCGACTTTTGAATTCGTCTTTTGACGATGAATTTATAATTCTGATAATATTCATTTCATATACTATATACGTTAAGGAACCCTTGGATTGAGGTAGGAAATTACTAAAACCATTAATCTCTATATTATCTGAATATAATGGTAATAAAGCCAGATAACACGATATCGGGCGATGTGTCTCTTGGTCAAAATAAAATGGAGTTTCTATTTTTTTTCGTCATCCCCACCATACATATAATACGTCATACAATTGAGAGCTAAGATATCACTATCAAACTCACGTTTACATCAGAAAATAAAGACACTATGCTTTTATCACTTTTGTCTTTCACAACTTTGTACAACTACAATTGTTCGTTGCAATGATGCAAATTGAATTAATATATTTTCCAACGAGAGCCTCTACCGCTGGCTCGGATGTGCTCGCGCGTAGGTAGAACCACTTTTTTGTAGCCGTCCGAGCCGCGCACCGCGTTCTCGCCCCCCGAATTAATTTGAAAGCTCCGTAATCGATAACAATATACCTGCGTGGAATTAAAGAGAGGACGGGGCCGTGCCGCCCGCCCGCCGCCGCCGCCATAAACCAACCGTAGCGCTGGTCGTAAAACTACAAAATATATGGCCATTGTAAATAAAGAGTTGCGTGCGAGTGGCGCGCGGGCCCCACCAATTATTGCCGATATCCTTTTGTCCATTAACACTTTATTGCTTCATCCCCGCGCCGGCGTCGCGCCTTTATTTTTCCCGATCGCGACAGTCGCCCGTGGCTTATTTACGAGATTTTCGCGCCGACGACAGACACCCTTCGAGGGAAGAGTTGATTCCTTTAAGCGGACAAAAGAAGTCTCCCGTCTGTTCACAAAAACCGAGAATCCATCCTATTGTTACCGCGAATTTTAAATTGGGTAAACATCGCCGTTTACCTGTGATTTTGTTGTGGTTCTTTAAGAAAAAATCGCTATATAGCCTTCGGTTAATTCATCTTTTTATGAAAAACATTTTACCTATGTAAAACGAAACAATTTATAATGGTTTGTAGCTAAACTAGTAAAATTCTTTGTGAAGAAGCACGATAAAGGGCCATTGATTCTATCCTACTCAGACCAGAAAAAATTACCTGTCTTAACATTACGCTAGAGAGTATTGAAAGAAGAAATTTAAAATCTACTTAAAACGACATTCATTATTTCAATTTACATTAGAGCATAACTAGAGGCTTACTGAATATATATTATTTACTCTTTGCTATTCGTTTCTGCAAGCAGTACAAAACGGTGTGCAGAGTCCTTGGGTATATCCAGTACGCTCAATATATCTGCAGTTATATATATATATATATATATATATATATATATATATATATATATATTCGACTCTTTTTAAATTACGATAGAATATGAGCGAGTCAAAATTGTTTAATATCTTACATCACAAGTGCTTGAGTACTGATAAATTTCTATGTTGTCTATGGCTAGAGTTTCTGACATTTACTTAAATTAAGCGTACACAAGACGGCTTCGTTCCTATAAACTTTGAAAGTGACCTGCAATTTAAATTTCAGTTCTGTCTATGTTATTGTCTCGTGGTCTCTTCATTTTCAAATTGCTATTTCTTTACTGTCTATTTTGGATTACAAATGACCATTAAATACATTTGTTTACAAAAAAAGCATTTTTGCGGACATAGGATAGATTAAATAAGTAAGATGATATATGTTAGTCGATGTTATAATTATGTTTTCTTAAGTTCGTGTATGGACAAATGTGAATAGTTTAATATCGCATCATGAGATTAGTGCAAACTTGTTGTTAACAATTTTTCATAATTTGTTAGTAATGTTTAAAATTACGTTTATTTGAATCCATAAATCTCTTCATTATTATTTTAAACAGCGAAATCGTGATTATTTTAAATGACAAAATTATCAAATTTTTAAAAACCCCTTTTGTCTCAGATCTTCTATTGCAAATCGTACATTTATAGGGCGGAGATTTTCTCAGGATTTAACATTACTTTAGTCGATTACAATTCAGGCCAGTAATTTGTAGAATCGGGATGATTTTCTCCATTACCAGTTTGAAACCGTCATAAAATGTATGGTATAACCCAATAATAAACTACATGTATCTTGTAATAACTTTCTACATGTGGATTTTATGATCTTTTGATTTATACTTACCTACAATATTTGGTGATGCTTGAAAGAATTAACTTACCATTCTTAAGACGTATATTTATCGCATCTAGCCAAACGATGTCTGGTGAATCATCGTTGGATTTTTGCTAAATGTCATGCCAAAACAATTTGGTTGCTCTTTTATGAAACACGAATATGGTCTATTTTTAAACTTGTTTTATTTGAATTACAATCTTATTTTTTAAATTTGATATAAGCAGATTTTTGCGTTACTCCCCTAGCCCTAAAAAGCGACCCTAGTTACAATATTATTTTATTTACTGAAACTGTTGATTATTTTATTTATTGTAAAAAATATTCTAATTTTTTATAGTAAAAAATATTCTAACTTTTCTCCTGCTGCAAATATTTCGGTCTACTAATTGATCAATACTTTGTGTATTTATGTAAATAGTTCTTATTGAAGATCTTATTTGAAGTTCTTACTTATCGTACTTGTCGAGTTGTTCGCAGCTAACATCTATCACAGCTAAATAGTGTATCGCAGCTAACATCTATCACAGCTAAATAGTGTATCGCAGCTAACATCTATCACAGCTAAATAGTGTATCGGAGCTAACACCTAAATGTCATGTATGTACATGATATCGGGAATAATTCCTTTCTACAATACACCTTAAAAATGCTCCAAATATATCTTCTACTTCAAATACGAACTCGCACCTATCCATACTTTTTCTCCTTGTTTTTAACTGAATTCTGTGCTATTGGAACGAAGTTCCTTATCGTACGTTACAAACATGGCGAATGAGAGCTCGCCCGAAAGTGTAAGATTTCGACCAATACTTTTGCTGCAGTATAAAAGTACAAGATTTCGACCTACACTTTTGCTATAGTATAAGAGTTTGCGTGTTTAGGAACGTATGTCAATGTATAGGTATATTACCAGAGTATAGACGGCGGCATGCCCATCAGCTGTATTTGTTTAATAGTGTATGTTAAGCAATCCGTGCGCGCCATTATACTCATAACCTCTTCTCATTATTTTCGAACACGTGTTACTATTATCAATAAAGAATGAATTATGAAAGTGATTCAGTAAATGTTGAAGATGGTGACGATGAAGTCAGGTAAGTATCGGTGTTAAAGTAACAATAAGTAGATGATTTACTCTAGACTTAAATTTTGGTATCATCTTTTATTTGCATTGATAAAAGTTTACACATATATTATAGATACCAAAATTAAGTCATGCAGTACTGTTCACGTATTGTGCAACTTTTGTTTAATTAAAAGATGTTGCTTGAATCACTTCAATGTCATCATTTCATTACAAAGATTTTTACAAAAAAAAAAATATAAATAATTATAATTATTTAAAATATATTATTTCGCAGAAATATTTTTATTCTTGTAAATAATACATATATATATATATATATATATATATATATATATATATATATATATATATATATTCTGTATATCTTTGGCTGCCTGAAATTTATTTGATTCAAATATATGCATAGCATTGATGTGCCGCTTCCTCCCTTTTGATTTGCTTGTTTATGTCTCTGATTATCCGTATATTGTATTATTTAGGAAGATTGTATTTATTTTTAAGGATTAAAAAGAACGGTTTATTCGACTGACATGAAACTTTCAACGTCGAACAGCTCATAGTGTTCAATTAGCTTAATTCACCATAGTATAGTTTATAAGTCCAAATAAAGTATATAAATTAGCAGATGCGCGTAAAGAGCAGTAACAACTTAAGTGAAAGAACTCGAAATGTCTGGTGAATTTTTAGTTAAAGTCTTAAATTTTTTAATATTGAATTTTTTTAATTTTTGAAGTGTTGAATCATTAGAGAGACGTCAAAATAATGTATTAGGATATTATAGATAAAATAAGAATTAACGACTTTTACGCTTATTGTTACAGATTATAAGCATTGTTATGTTACAAGATTGTATCGTCTAATTCTGTGCGTAGAACAAATAACTAATATGTTGAGAATGGCGTCATTAAATTGAGCATAAATAATTATTACATGAAAAAGTCATCAAAACGAAACGTATTCGAGTTCTTTTTGGCTGGGGCTGGCAGCTAACATCTGAATGTCAATTCTTATTACTTTTTAACACAATTATTTCTTTTTCCTTATTTTAAGGATTTCGTCTGAAACGGAAAGAACGGAACTATTTCTATCATCTATTACTCATTCTATCACTAACATGTCTGCCTGTCTGTATGTCACAGCTGTTTTTTTCAGGAACCGCTCGACGATGAAACTTGAAATTTGGCTTCGTAATGAAACATATGAATATGCACATGTCTTCAAAAATACGAAGATTAGATAAGACTAACCATCAAAAATATTTATATCAAAATGTTAGAGGGTGGAAAATTAAGTACGTGAAATTTTTTTTTAAGTTTTCTGTATGTGGGGTATCGTCTGAAAGAGTTAATATAGGGCCTCAAAATCTTAGAGTTAATATAGGGTCTCAAAACCTTAAAGAGTTAATATAGGGCCTTAAAACCTTAAAGGGTTAATATAGGGCCTTAAAACCTTAAAGAGTTAATATAGGGCCTTAAAACCTTAAAGAATTAATATAGGGGCTTAGAAATATTTTTCTCCATAATTTTAGATACCATATCTTCATCATCTTAGATATATTGAATACATTATCTTCATCATCAGAGATACGTTGAAAAATGTGCCAAGAAAATTGTTCCGTTATTTACGATATTACTCAATATATGAAAAGGTTAGGTTTTTAGGTGGCTACGCAAAGGTTGTAGGAAAACTAACGGAGGATTTACATATTTTTTTAAATTTAAATCAAGCTTTAACGCCTGTGAAATATACAGTAGACAACATGTTTATGTTGTGAAAAATTAATTTTTGAAATAGTTTAACAGAAATACTATGAAAAACCTTTAAATTGTTGTCTAATGCCTAAATACTTTAAAAATAAAAGTTTATTTTATTTTTACCTTTAAATTTTTACCTAATTCCCTAATGCTAAGTATCTAACTATATGCGCATCCATGTACTACGAATTCTACTCGTACTTGACAGGTTTTTTTATATACAGTAGAAAATGTTACTTTAATCTCATCGTCGGAATATATTAATATAGTATAGCCACTCTTCAATGTTATTACTGAAAGAGAATATACTTTATTATTTGATGTAAGAGTTGCATTTAAAACGTTGGTTATGACCGCTGTTTTCGTACCACCTGAATTCCCTTATGGGATACAATTATTTTGTCTTTATGAGGGAATATTAAACTAAATGTATTTTAATCCTTCTACAAGCTCTCATTAGGATGAAATACAGTTTATAGATATCGCATGTGCTTGACGTAATACACTAAATCAATGACAAATTTCCTTACGTTAGCATTTCTAAAAAAAATTTCTTCCCATAAATAATAAATCTAATCCAACTATGCTTTAAGGACTTTTTATACATTCTTTACTTATACCATCTGAATAAAGTTTTTAAAGCAATCTTTTATGCACCTCCAATATAATAAGATTATAAATTAATTTAAATGTTTACACTTTTGTGCATAATCAATCATCATTTATGTTTAATAAACATTACACAATAAAGTCGATGCCAATTATTCTGATCTCATTCACTCTTTTTATGATTATTCACTCACTCATTTTCGGTATTTTGTGTGTTAGTAATCACCATTCATTATTAAATTAATGAAATTAATGCAGGCTGACTATTCATAATAAAAATCAGAAGTAGGACATGAAGAGCAATGGATTTCCACTGCGTATTTTTGGTTTCAAAGTAAGCCATTAATTCATTGACTACCGCCCTAGTGTGAAATAGATTTAAATATTACATTTCCCACGAATCATGATGCTAACCAAATCAAGCATGGCCTGATCGACTATTGTTTATCAGGCTATACTTGATTTCGTATTATATTAGAAACAAGTTCTATGTAAATGAGATGTAATAGTTTACGATCATTCAAATTCAAGAAAAACTTTAGTTTTATAATATTTATTTTTCAAAGTTTTGCTAGATATATCGCTGAAAAAGTTTTCGTTGAAATATCGTCTTCACCCCTGAAAACGCTTTCGTCGAAACATCGTCTACGTCCCTAAAACGGTTTCGTTGAAACGTCGTGTACATCCCAAAAAAGGCTTTCGTCAAAACATCGTCTATATCCTTAAAAAAGCTTTCGTTGTAATATTATTACATTTCAAAAAACGCTTTCCTTCTTTGTGCTGATCAATTACTATTCTTTCAAAAGCGTAATTTTTTTGCAATAATCTGGAGTAGAATTTTAATAAATCCCTGTTACTACAACAATTGAATTGTTCAACTGTCTGATCGGGGCCGTAATAGTGGGTGATTTGTTTAAGACAAATGAAAATAAATTTTTGTAAATGTCATTATTGTAATAAATCTCATAGCATTAATCTATTATGTATTTCTAACTACATGTTTTTTTTAAAATGTTAATAAAACTTTTCAATGTATGGTTAAATGATACTAGGTCAATTTCAATCAGCCATGCTTAATACTAAGCTACTCTTAAATCCAATGATTCAAATCTTGACTTTGGCTTGGGCGGTCATAAGCTGAACATGTAAATACAGTCATACGACTTTTTCCTATTAGTCGCATCTATTCTAACGACAGTTTGAACGTGAAATTAAATTTTGTAACCGTAAAAGTATAAAGCAGATTTTTAACTACGGTATAAACTCATCTGAATAATAGATAGTATTCAAATATTCATCTGGTCAAGTGCTTATATCACTAAGCTATTTCAATAAGCGACATTTTGTAAAAAGCCAACATGAAATGAGCCATGAGATCAGTTTATTATAAAAATAGTATTGGTATTTGAACGTTTTCGTCTATCTAAAATTCGAACGTTCAATATTCCAATATACAGATTCTTCTCTCGAACGATATTAAAGGCGAAACCGAGAAACCAGGTCACGAAAACGTCAAAATTCACTTATTCTACGATTAGGAAACATGAAAATGGAAAATGTCCCCGTGTTTGCTCGCATTGAACCAAGCCCATTTTATGATGTTTAATCATGAAAACAAACATCGTATTTTTGTATCTCTGAATAGAAGGTTATAAAGTTAATTCCTTGTCACAATTTGCTCAAGACTTGCAAGTCGTTTGGTTATATAATGCCGATTGCGGCGTTTCGTCACACGGCCCATGTAGGTATGCGCTTTTCGTTTCGCTCCTTTTATCAGCTGTTGTTATCGTGAGTAATTTAAGGCGAACGAATACGTTTTCAGTATCTCGCATTGTTTCGAAAAACCTAATTGCAAGAATTATCATTTATAGCGTAGATGAACTTTTAGACGGTTTCGCGAGAGACTCCACGATGAAAATTTGCGCAATGCTTAAATTGTAGTTAATTAAAAGGTTAAGTCTGTAGAATTTATAAACGGTTGGCCACATTTTGAGATCGACGTTACTTATAGTTATTCACAGTCTCTCCTTTATAATGACAAACTCGGCAGCAGACGGATTACGTTTTCAAAATTTAATTTTAATTTTGTTTAATGCCCTTGATGTCATACGCGTAACATTTCCAAAATGTAATTTCCGGTCCCAAGTTTAGAAACTTCAGAATCAACTAGTTCATGATACCAATACCACGCCATCAAGACATATTTTTGACAGTCGTCAAGAGAACATTACTTTCCATAATCCTTTTACTATCGTCAGAAGCATGACGTGCATTCGGCTATAACTTGAAATGGAGAAATCAAGTTTAAAATATCACTTTCAAAATATCAGTATCGTGAGTCCCCATCAGGGGATACACGATACTGATAGTGATATTTTGAAAACGAGCATTATCCCTAGGGATGTTAACATTACGGATAACTTTTTTTTTAATTTTCTCATATCTATATATTAATACGTGAAGAGAAAACTTTGTACCCCTCATTAAACATATTGCGCGCACGGAGGAGTATGAGATTTGGCATAGTTAAAATTTATATGGAGGAGTGCAGAAAGCTAAAATTAAATAAAGTTTATATTTCAACCACTAGGCGACCACTATAAGAAGAAAATTTTGTTTTTTAGTTTTTGAAAACTTTGGCACAAAACTATCTTACTGATCGCCATGAATTTGTTTCCATTATGTAGCTTATGTTAGTGTCCAGTCAGACATAGATTTTAGTTATACATTGTAGGACGTAGATATAGTTAGACATATATTAAAGTGACGCCAATCATTTTGATACCGAAACACGTAAGCAAATCAGAGGTTAAAAATTATAGGCATATTACGAATCCTTTGTCTCTTGCTAAATTCTCCGGTTTTATGCAAGATTCAATGTTCTATTTATTGCCAGTACGAAAATCAGATAGTCGATATGCAACACAGTTTCCATGAAGGATACTCTACAATTAACCTTGCGTGTTTAATGGAGTATATGGAGCGAAAATTAGATCTAGGTGGTTAAGCAAAGGTAACATATTTCAAGTGCCAGGAAACTTTCGATCATTTGAATAATGATGCTTGGGGAGGTGGGTTTCTCGACAATATTATTAACTATTTTCTCTTCGTAATTGGTGGAAAGACGCTGATATGCAAGATTTAATAACTACGAATGAAACTTAAATTTTATAAGCTCGGAACTAAGTCAGATTTCGAATCTAGAGCCGCTTCTAACTATTATTCTGGTAAATGGGTTAATCAGCGTGATACAGGGGACGCGCAGCAATATGTTCACCGAAGATGGCTAGCTATATACCGAAATGTTCTGCATTGCCTGCAGTGTGAGAAAAATCCCAGAGAATATGTATACGCCTTAATATTATAGATTATTTGCTATAAGCGTATACAAGATTCAATTCTCTACTTAATAGAATACAATTTTCTACTTCACTAAAGTACATAATAAATAGCTAAATAATTGAGAATACCGTTAATAAATGAACCACAATTAATTATAACGTAACGAAGAGATTCAATAACAACACAGTAATAGTCCCTTTTTTGCCCGGCAAATTAATAAATAACTATATAGTTTAGAATACCGTTAATAAATGAATCGTAATTAATTATAACGTAAGGAAGAGAATTAAAGCAAAACACAGTAATAGTCCCTTTTTTGCCCGGCAAATTAATAAATAACTACATAGTTTAGAATACCGTTAATAAATGAATCGTAATTAATTATAACGTAAGGAAGAGAATTAAAGCAAAACACAATAATAGTCCCTTTTTTGCCCGGCAAATTAATAAATAACTATATAGTTTAGAATACCGTTAATAAATGAACCATACATAATAAATAACTATATAGTTGAGAATACCGTTAATAAATGAACCGTAATTAATTATAACGCAAAGAAGAGATTAAAGCAAAACACAGTAATAGTTCCTGTTTTGCCCGGCAAAGCCAGTACGAGCAGCTTTCTTGGACGGTAGACGGGCAGTTTTCCGGACACGGAGCAGTCTTAAATAAAGAATGAAAAATTTTAGGGGAGAAAAATTAAGTACGTGGGGTATCGTTTGAAAGGACCAACTATACAGGTGTCAAAAATATTTTTCTCATAATTTTAGTATTATATATCTAAAGGCGTACTGCAAAAAAAATTTGCAAATAATATTTCACACAACCCACCCAATTTCCCGAGGTCATTGAACTTAAAATTATGAAATAAGAGGTTTTAGATACCTAAATAAAGGTTGTAGGAAAACTATAGGCAATGATTTTAGATGTCATAATTTTGGAAATATGCACAATGTTTTTACGTCTATGAAAGATATAGTATGAAATATATTTATGTTGTGAAAAATTAATTTTTGTAAACTATAGTTTAATAGAAGTGTTATGTGTGGTAAATGTCCACGATTCCGTCGCATTGCTAGCTCTACACGTAAGTAATACATTTTCTTATGGGAAATCACGTAGACTTTGAAATTGAAAAAAATTTTCTCACAGACTCTAGGGGGTGATATGTTATTTGAGAAATTTTTTAAAACTCAATCGAAAACGTTCAGTAATATTTTTTAATCTTTCTCCATACACGAGCCTCCAAAGCATTTTGCAGTTTGTCGCTACTCCCTGATTATTTTATCACGAAGATCAAAAATCTAAAATAATCACAATAACCACATTCAGTACGTACTTGGATGCAAAATTATTTTGTTCAATTTAGTTAATGATAATATCAATGTTTATAAATATTTTAACGGAAATAACTTGTACTTTTGTAATGTTTAAATCTTTCTATGTGACTAAGTATGTACGGAACCAGGCATTGAGGGGGATGCATGCCCGAAGATCCTCTGACTCTAACCGAATTAATTTTTTTAGAAGCAATTGAATTGCTTCACAAGAAAAATATATAATTTCATCTGGTATAAATTCAAAGAACTTCAGGAGTTGTTTAGATTTCTTGGATCTCCTTAAATACGTGTGGGGATCCTCATAATGAGGGACCTATTAGTACTTAACACGTTTATGTTAACATGCTGGCAGTAGTTGTAGATAACCTGTGTTATGTCACTAACTCACTGATTGACTTATTAATGTATATTGATAAAGGCCAATTACCACTAACTCATTCGCTGATCGAATTATCCCAAAATTTCCAGGCCTACAAACTTGAAATTCGGCACATATAACATCTCTTGACTAATGCTAATAATAATAATAGATGCTAATAACAATAATATAAATGTTAATAATAGATGCCAAGATTTCTTAAATTCAACCACGAAAAGTGTGAAAAAGGGGATGAAAAATTGTATGGGATTTTAGAAATAATTAAAGTTAGCGACATGAAAATTTGTATTTAGAATCTCATATAAAAAAAAAGAAGCACATATTTCAGGGTTTTTGGAAAATTGCTAACCTTGTATAGTTATTATATAAAAAGCGAATAAAAAAAGGTGATGGTTTCTTTTTGTCCGGGCAAAGTAGTCTATGATATAAGTTTCAACTACGTTTATTGGTACATTCAAGATCACATAATTAAATACTTGTGTTGTATGAGTTATTGTCAGTTGTCCTCATTCATCATGCATCAGGCAACCTACAATTGAAATTGACAGATTTCATTCTCGTTCATTTGTCTTTCACTCGGGTAACAAAGTGTCACATTGCACGTTGATAAGTATGTCCATCGTTGTGTTTTTTCGTCATAAGAAGAAAATTTTTTCAAACAATTTATCCACAATTAAATGAAACTACGTGATGTAGTATTATTCCTACTTTCTTTAAGTTCTTTACCACGACTTAGGTTTCATTGTAATTAATAGCCTACCTGAAGATGTTGTAATACAACGAAACCTAGGTCGTGGTAAAGAACTTAAAGAAAGTGGAAATAATACTACATCACGTAGTTTAATTTAATTAGGATAATGAATTTCTACAAAATTAACGCCAAATATATTCAACAAATAATTTATTTTACAGTTTAATTTCAACCGCCCTGACACAACAGAACTATTTTACTTAAATACAATCTAATCAGATTGACGATGGCGTTTGATAATAAAAGTAGGGTATGACCATACTATTCGTGTTAAGTGAATCATTAATGTGAACTACATAAATTGAATCGTAAAATATAAACGAGCAAGCGTAAGGTTATTAAACAAACCTTGAAAATGGCATAAAAATCAAATAAATAAGCGCAGCGAATTCCTGTATAAGCAATCTCTTCCAATCGATTATTATGTCATAAATTTAAGTTCGGTGTAATTTCGTTCATACATATACAACTGATTGTAAATTTGGAAACATAATGAAAATATTATTTTATGAAATTTTAGAATATATATTCTAAATATATAGAATATATATATTTTAGAATATTATAAAGATAAAAGAAAAATACAGTGAATTAAAGGAAAAAGAAAGGAATGAATTTAGGCTACGCTGTTGTGATATAAGTACAGATAACTAAGCTTCCTGGGGCATATTCACTTTAACAGGACACTTTAATAGTAGTCTTGTACGTCTCTTCACTTTTGGGGATACCTATTGGAAAATGCCAACTTTTCCTTTTAATTAGGACACAAATAATTTACGTCAAATATAACGCCCGCCACATTTTCAGAGAAGAAAATTGTTGTACTGTGGAATATTGTAACAAGTTACAAGCATTGTTAGTAGCATTTAAAGAAGCATTAAAGTTGTGTCAAGATAAGGGATACGAATACGTGGCTTTAAATACGTTGAAATAATTAATAAAAAAATAAGCAACTAATATGTGTGGTATAAGGTTCCATATAATTTTAAGTCTAATTTCTAGTCAAATATTTACACCTTAAACTTGATAACGTTTTTCAAACCCACGTTTGAAAAATTAAGTAATGGAACCTCAGTATTTTGCAGCCCGGGTTCAATAATGGAAAATGGTGAATAACACCTCAATTTAATTTTAAAAAATCTTTCCAATAATATACCATTCGATAGAAAAAAATCGGACTTTATATATATATATATATATATATATATATATATATATATATATATATATATATATATATATATATATATATATATATATATATATATTTATTTATATATGTATATTATTTTTTTGTATATTTTGCAAGATATTATTATCGACATTTCCATATGAAACATGAACTTGCAAATTCCATGTACATAGATCTAAAATTGTAGAAAATATGAGCCTATGACAGATCGGGTTAAACCCAATTTAATATCTATGTGATTCAATGCCTAGGATATGTTTCACGTAAGTCGTTGATAATGACTACAATTTCGTAGCACATTCAGCTGAATACTTAAACATAAGTAAGATATAGACTTTTATCATTGTACTTTTCCAATTAAGATTGGATAAGAGGAATTCCCCGCCCTTAAACCAAGAATCGCAAAAAAAACCTAAAGTGGTTATTAATGAGTAATTAATTATAACTTGTACACAGTTTTGACTCTTGTTTTCATTAAATAATAATTCAGTTCTTGAACAGTTTAAGCACGCATTGTCATCGTGTTTTGAACCCAAAATTTACTATTTTGAGTATTAGAATTTTGTTTTCATTATGCTTGGACTTTTTACTGTACAAACCTTGATTTGGAATTTTATGTTACATTTATTAGATTTCTGCGTACCAACATACACCTATGAATCATCATGAACATTATGGAGCTACAAGAGCAAGAATTTTTGTTGCTAATATTCTCCAACTTCCAAAAGCTTTCATCTCGGGTTTTATATAGTTCTTAGCAAAACGTTGTTTAATTCGTTTTAAGTGGATGATATATTCACCAGAGTGAGTGTTGTCCATTCCGACAAAAATTCACATGATTTTAGTATAATTTGAACGTCAGGTAACGCTTCTGTGTTAATGACGAAACTTATCAATCTATATTCCGTTTTTATATAAGTAAGTATTCAGAATAATACAATTCTTAAAAGCATAATATTGAACGAAAAGAAGAATATTTATTTTTCTTTCTCGTATCCGCAGTGCAATTTTAAATTATTGGCTTGGAATCTCTTCTAAAGCAAAAATGTTAATAAAAGTAATAAAAAAATATTGAAAAATATAAAGTAACCATATTTTTTCTACTATCCTCCCTTATTTTATTATTAGTGCAAATATTTGTTCAGCTTTGATAGAGAGATGGTTTTAATGGACAAACGGGGTGTGTTTCCTCCAAAATATAGAAATCTTAAATGATAAAAATTTATTACTATTTAAGATTTATATATCATATTATATGAGATTATGTCTCTTCTGTCCAAATCATCCGCAACTTTCGTAAATATGGAGAGGGTAAATGTGGAAATGCTTTTTCTCATAGAGTTAACTTTAAAATTATTTTATAAGGGTTTATTAACATAGTACTCTTAAACCACGGGAAATGGTGAAAATATTTTAACACAATTTTCACACGAGAGAGGTGGCAACGTCGCCATATGGTGTATCCATCGAGTGGGCATTGAGTCTCATAATGGAAACCATATAATGCCTCTTTAATGATATAACAACGTGAACACATGATTTATAATATACTTATATAGGTGGGATATTAAATTTTATTAATGCACAAAATTTATTATGTTGATTAATAAATATTTCTACTTAATAATTGTATATTACGTTGATTAATAACTATTCCTACTTAATATTTATATTCGCTATTGTTTGTTTATGGATACTTAAATAGTCATTTAAATATTTCAGTATTAATGCTTAAATTTGGTTATGTTTAACGTTGTCTATTTTATTATAAATACCTGCTATTGATACACCAAGCCCTGGCGCTTCAGTCCATAACGAACCGTAGACGATTCACATATTTAACCATCAGGATTTATGGTTGTGCACTTTTTTCTTCCAGTCTTTATACTCGACCAACTCAAATATGCTACTCAATCGTATAATCACGCTAATGCCAAATTGTGTTATATTACCACTGGCGTCAATTTGAAATTATAGTTTTATTCTTTTTAAATAGCGTAGTAGAAAGCTAGGAACACTTGTAACAATATCACGTTGTCCGTCGACTACACGCCACTGTGACAGGTCTTCAGTTTCTATATATAAAGCGTAGGCAGAAAAGTATATATATATATACATATATATATATATATATTTTTTTTTTTTTATATATATATATATTATATATATATATATATATATATATATATATATATATATATATATATATATGAATATAGGGTTATTGTATAGATCTTTCAAAACTAAATTAAGATTTCTTTATTCTTAATTTTTGGGGAATATTAGATTTTAAAGCAATGTACAATGTGTTCTCTAATTTGTCAACCATAGATTTGAAAAATCCGAAAAATTTTAGGTACTGGTATCTGCAATTAAAATTATTTCGGATAAATAGTTTCGATGATTTAAAAAAAATTAAGCAGCTACGAAACTACTTCATGGGCGAGTCTATATGAATTTAATTAGCTGTTATACAATTATTTGAAGATAAATTGAAACTGTACTAGCTGTGTCTGCACGTTGCATAGAAGTATATTAAAATTGTTTTGACTTAACTATTTGAAAATTTTGTGAACCTTAAAAAATAGTATATTTGTGTATTTATACAATACGGAGACGACCCAAATTTCAATATTAATTCACAACTTTATCAGTTGATTTATAAAATAAATTCAGAATCAACGAACCATAACTTGCATCCTCGCGCAATGTGTCTCCTATCATTTCATTAATAAATTTCTTTACCGTTTGTTGACAGAGCGGGCGCAGTACATAAATAATGCGCCAGTACATAAATAACTATAAAGCGTGGATGAGTTCAAACATTTTACGAAAACAAAATAGGAAGAGCAAATGTTTGCCCGGGCAAACATAATAAAATTATTTGCGTTGCATGGAGACTGAATTATCTCTGGTCTAATTTACAAGGCGGCGCGGCGGGTCGGCGCTGCAGGGCGACCAATTGCGTCTGCGGATGGCTTTTGAAACAATTTTTTTCTATGTTAAAGATACTTCAATTAAAGATAGCATATTTCCCATTCAAACGTGCACAGACACCAAATGTTTGCATATTTCAGATGTATTATAAGAAATCGGTTACATTAACCACGGTTCTTGCATTGCAAAAAATAACCAAATATCTAATAAATAATCGTCAATGGGTTGCTATATTTAGGTATATTTAGGTACGAATACGATTTGGCAGTAATATTCCATAAATTAATTAAGGTAGAATTTGTTAAAAGAAAGCATATTAGGGTTTAAAAATAAAATAAAAAAAGAATAATTTTCGAAATACGTGCATTGTGAATGAAATTGTTCGCGAAGAACGTAATTTTGTTATTTTTTCTCTTAGAAAACATGTTTTTTATTCCTGAGCTTATGCTAGAATAGGCATAGTAATATGCTAGAATACATGTGTACAATTTCAGTTGTATTATAAGAAATTAGTTACATTAACCACGGTTCTTGCATTGCAAAAAATAACCAAATATCTAATAAATAATCGTCAATGGGTTGCTATATTTAGGTATATTTAGATACGAATATGATTTGGCAGTAATATTCCTTGAAGTAATTAAGAAGAATTTGTGAAAAGAAAGCATATTAGGGTTTAAAAAGAAAATAAAAAAAGAATAATTTTCGAAATATGCATTGTGAATGAAGTTGATTGAGAAGAATGTAATTTTGCTATTTTTTCTCTTAAAAAATATTTTTTTGTTCCTGGACATATGCTAAAATATGTGTATTCATGTATACATATAAATTGAATGGAATTGTTTGTATTTTACCCTATATATTTGAAATTAATTATGTACGTTATTTCATTAGGAACTATTATACAATGTTATTGATTATTATATATCGTATAGTACCTCTTCGGAATAAAATGGTAAAAAAAACACAATAAAACAAAATAACAAAGCGAATTAGTGTTGTTTTGTAATGTTTTCTTTAGGTTAATTAATATTATGTTATGATTTTTTGAATTATGTTTTTTTATAAATTATTTTTTATTGCGTCAGGAAATTTTTTTCAACATATAGAGTTCTATATTATACACGTTGCATAGTCTCGTGGACAGTGACACTATACCGCCATGTAACCTGATCCCATTCTGATCTGACGCCTTAGCACATTTGTCGGTTTTTTTCAGCATTTTCTAATACCGCATTCTCTTTTTTTTAGTTTGATGTCGAACCATACTTTTCAGATTACTTCCTTTCCATATATACGACCCAATTGCTTATTTTCTGCGTTATTCATGTCTCATTTCTCACAATTCTTATTGTTCAGCTGTTAATTCAATGTAGAAATTACATGAATCTACTCTTATAATAAAACTGTAAAATCTACATGTCTGTACATGGAAAACATTTATGAAAAAATGATCTATGGAATGTAATATAAGTAACAGAACACAAAAACATTGGTTTTGGAATAAATATTTTCAAAAAGTTCTATTTGTAATGTATGTTTGTCTATTCATTTGTTCGCACATCATGCAAGAAAGCTTGAAGGGATTCTAATGGCGTTTTAACTGTTGGATTCTGTAAAACGTTACTTCACGTGCAATATATTAGCTTTGTTTCATCCAAATACTGGAAATGAAAATATGATATTTTGAAATTTCAGTACAAAAGTAAATTTTTTTAATAACTATAATAAATACAGTTTTTGTTTTAACATTCAATCCTATAGTTAATCAAATTTTCCAAAGGTTTACGTAAAATAAGTCACGGGCACAGCTAGTCACAAATCTAATTCAAGTAGATATTTTCTTAGTTTACATGTCTAACGTACTTTTTTATTCTCATCACTTCCTATAAACCAACCATACATATAAAATAATATATTTAAATAAAAATAAAAAGTAAGAGCAATTTTTCGAGACAAAAATGATTTTCTATATTGGTCTAGAGCATAGACTATCTCCGCGCCAATTTTAATCTAAATATGTTTAGCTGTTACGGCTCTGCTAACCCCGAGTAACGAACACCCGAATAAAGTATGAAGTAAATGTCCAGATTATAAAATTTATGATATTAACTGAAATTGTGCAAAAGAATCAGGTTTTTCGTAAATAAATTTATACGTTTTTATGCAATGCGTTACATATGTAGCAATCAGAGCAATGATATAAGTGCACACACTGCTAGTTATAGTCATTTAAATATTTAATGTCCATTTGAATAAATCGCAATGGACGCGAATTAAAAACCTTAATAATCGAATCGGGAAGTATTTGTCTTATATAAACAAGTATTGTTGCATAATAAAAGTATCGGATATTTTTATAAGCATATACGCAGTCAATTAAATCGTAAATTAACGGCAATAAAAATCGTAAAATAGCTGATTTTTACTACTTACGACTTAGTCGAACGTCTATGATTATCATAGCTAAGATCAGGGTCAGATAATCAACAGCTAATACTTGACAGAAATTGTGAGTATGCAACATAAATATAAACTTTTTTCTGATCCATGCTCTTCTGGATTAATTTGCAATTTGTAAAAAGGCGTTAATATATCCAGTATTTTTTATTCTATTCACAATCACAGAATGTTAGAATGATTCGCAGTTCATTGTAGATATGTTGTATAATTGTTTCTTTTTTGTGATTTATTGCTTAAATTCACGATGATTTCAATTAACTATTTATGTGATGTTTTATTTTGTGTGCTGTTAAAACGAGAAAGTAATATATGTGCAAATAAATAAATAACTCCAATCTATCCTTAATGTTTTTCTTCTGTCTTATATATTTACCAGTATTTATTTCCTAGTTTCTTTAGTTGGTGTCGTAGTTCGTCCTTTTCCTTTGTTCTCTTTGTCACTTATGTTTCTTTTTTTGTTTAAGGCTAACTTTTCATTAATTAAATAAATAATTTTCAAACAGAGACTTCAATAGCGATGCGATAACCTGCGTATATATATATATATATATATATATATATATATATATATATATATATATATAATCTAATAACGGTTATTTAAGAGCGGAATATGTCAAACGGAAAACTTTTAAGTTGCAGTTTTATATGAATAAAATATTTATATGGATATATCAAACGGAAAATTTATAAGTTGTAACTACTTACAAATTAATATTAATAATAAATACTTGGTTATAGTAGGTACAAGCTTATTAAATATACCAGTCACTTGGCAAACAGAGTGCTGGGCCACGTTCTAGTTATACCGGAAAATATTTTCTGTGTAGAATTTTTTTAAATTTTAATATAGATGTATAAAATTATGAATTTAAACCTATCAACGGTTAAAAGATTAGGAATCGACGTGAACTATAGTTATGCTTTTATAATTCTGTACCTCAAAAGGAAAACTGGAACTCTTGTAAGATCACTCGCGAGTATTTCTGTCACTCGCTATACGCGGCCGTTTTTCGCAGAAACCGCTTTACATAGAAACTTGAAATTTGGCAAAGTTGCAAAATATTAACCCACTTATATCTCAATGGTCAAATAAGTATTAAAAATACTTTTATTTTATACATAGTGTGGGATAATATTTGTAAAGAATAATAATAAGGGCTACAAAAATATTTTTTTCATAACTTTATGTAGTTTACGTATTTTATGTTCTTTAATAATTTATTGCAAAATAAGGAAAAGAAAATGTTTCCCTCCCCTGTTACCAAAACTACTCAACTAAAAATTAGAAAAAAAATCGGATTTTGGAAGTCTATATCCTAGATCGTATAATTTTTATAATATGCATCGTGTTTTTAGGCCTGTGAAATGTACAATAGGCTACAGAAGTATGCGATATTAGAATTTTTTCTTACTAGAAGATCCTGTTACGAGTGTATACAAATAATAGGTATTTATACCAGTTACAAAATACCAGGCCATACGCTGCACTCATACTTGGTTGAGAGTATGCAACGAAAACAATTGTCATAATGTATTTAATATTTTTTTGCTTCTTATACACTGGGATTTTCATATTTAGATCTTTCACTTATTTCAATGAAACTTAACAAAAACTAGACAACGAACGAACATTTGCTCGCCAAATGTCGCTACGAAATCGAGTTTAGGAAGACTAGAGAATATCTAGAACGAAGCAGGTATAAAGTATGCGTATACGATATACGAGCTTGTCAAAGAGTACGACATGTTACGAATATCAGCCTATAACCTACTAGTAGACAATATATTTACGTTGTGAAAAATTAATATTCGTAAATAATTTAGTAGAAATACTAAGTATTTTACTACGTAATTTACTACAATACTATAAATCCCTTAAATGTTTTACGCGCCTAAATATTTACAAAACCCACGCAATACCAGTTCTAATCGCGTTTGAATTTTTTTTAAATATAAGTTAACTATTTGACATTTCGACTACTTCAAGGTAAACCATCACTCACCTTATGCGGTTTTAAAGGAGAGCGTGATAAAGCTATGAAACGACGTATGAAGTACCTACTACATTTACACATTTAGTAGTGTTTACAGACTTAACAACTAGACAGTCTTGAGAGAAAAGAATTAAATAAAAAATATAAATAATCATAATTCAAAATCACAAGAAGTGAGTTACAGTGTTCTTTCTCGCAGGTGTCGATTTAATGCAATATTTTTTCGCTCATTACAAACAAATTATACACAGCGAGTAGTTCGAATACCGTAACAATTCTGAGTTTAATGCCTAACAAGAGAAGTCATACGCGTAACTTATTAATATATTTCATTGCCATGACGCACAATATTTCTGTGTAAATGTTTTTCCCGCAAATTGGAGTGCTCTCGTTAGACTTGGTTCACTGGTCTACATAAACGGTTACGGAAATATAGATTTAGCAATTAATTTACTCGATTATATTCCATTGCTTTTTTATGTTACAGAATAAAGTCTCTATTATTTGTGTATGTACAAACTGTCTACATTTGTTTTTTCTCCTTTTAAGAATAAAAAAATGCACGTAGAGAGTATATTCTTTAGAAGTTAACGTTTGAAAAAAACGAAGCTGCGTGGTACATCCATGGTGACATTCATACAATTACCGAACAAGTTTTATTGCTATAAAAATTAGAACTATAACCGAATAGCTTCATTGCCAATGATAAGAATGTAATTCACGATTTATGGTCTAACATATTTTAAGTAATTATATTGCAAAGTACTATTAGAGTAACTTGGTGACCATTTGAGTGAATATTCCCTTTCTGTTCCTTTCTAAAGTCCAACACAAACAAAACGATAGAACCATATTTGGTTTGATTATTTATCAGCATAAACATGTACGTACTTGCATAGTCTATGGAGTAATTATTGAAAAATTTGAATGGTAAATTTTAAATACCTTTCAAATTTTCATCAGAACATCATTTAATGTTAATAAAAATTAAATATGTCTGTCAAAATTAAACTAAATCACAACCATCGTTCTACCTCGGAATAAAACGTAAATGTATTAATAAAAAAATAATTTTCCTATTCGCTTACATCTAGCCACTCACAGTCTAAATCACTCGCCGCTATAAAACTAACTTAAACCCTCAATTCAAAAGCGAGCCCGATATACGTACCAGTACTCGCACACATATTATTACCGCATACATAAAGGCACAAGCCGCTCAGCTATGCCCACTAATTATATACAAATAGAGCGCGCACCATCGCCGCGCTCTAGCTTTACCGCGGCCGTGTCTATGGGCCGCAGGTGACGTCACGCCGGCCCCGCCCACCGGCGGCCCCGCCCCTCGCACGCACCCATCCGACGTCGCGTCTAATATGGCGGCATAAAGCCCGCGCTACATAATTAGCCGAAGCGTATACTATTAAAGCTTTATGGGGCCGCCATAAATTTCGGGTCTGACGTTTCGCTTTATTTATATTTCGGAATTAATTGTTAAATTCACATTTACTTAGTGAATAATTAAATGTGTTTCGCGCCGGTAGTGCGGCAGTAAGCAATTGAGCGTAATTAGTCTATTGTTATTTTAGGGCAGCTCAGCGAGGGCTCCAGATTTAATAAACATTATTAAAGAAAGTAATGGTTGTTCCTTAAATAAAAGTAACTATTAATAAATATTAAAGCGAATGTTATTTTACGAATTTTATACCTTAGATATTATGTTTAGTTAATGAGTAGAAAATACAAGTACAAATAGTGCAAACTACAGACGCAGTTTAGATATAACTCAATAAAACGTAAATCATAAAGTACAAATGTCTTATAAAAATAAGTAGGCCATATTCAAACCTAGGTACAGAGGACGTTACAAACAATGCAGACGAAGTCACTTTTATAAAATTCTTCCATCGTCGTCTCACGAATCTACACTCGTAAACAATGTAATCTGTGATTATATTTGTAGATGGAGTATATGTACAACATAACTCAACTCAAATATTCTGAACATTTTTTTTAATTTGAAATAAATTTATTGAATATTTGTCATAATTTATTTGCTTATTAATTATAATTTACATGAGCATGTAAGAAATAGACTATTAATAGAATTTTTTTTATTAATAGATTTATATGGTAGGGGAACGGATGGTATTGCCATACAGAGTGCAATACAGTACAAAAAAGTTTTCAATGACTAAAACTTAGAACAGATAGCCATCTCACTCTTACCCATACAATAAGTTATATTAGGAATATACTGAAGCGCTCGCGTCAGTAGCTATGAGATCTGGACATTACAGTAAGTTGTTTTGCTGTCGATCGTTATAAAATACTAGTTTCGAAAACTTAAAGGTATGTCCATTAATATAAGGTATTTTTATTCAGTATTTTTTAAATTGAATCCGCATCTTCTTGGTTAATTAAATCTTCCAGCACTTTTCTTGCAACTAACTTTAGTATTTCTGATCGTTATTACAGATGGTGGCACCAATAAAATGGAACTGCACCTATTCTCTTCGAAAAATTAAAGCTGCAGTTGAAAAAGTTCTTGGCGGTGCTAAACTACGTCCCACTGCTGTCAAATTTGGAATTTTTGTAATACCACTTCATGACTACGTAAAACGTCATGGAACCGATCGTGGCCCCCGGGCTTGCTAAAAAGCGTATCTTTACTCAGGAGCAATAAAATAACATAAGAGACCATATATTAAAGCTGTCTAACTATTTTTATAGTTTAACACCTATGGAGCTAAAACGACTGGCATTTGAGTATGCTGCAACTAACAAAATAATCTAGAAATAAGCAACAGTCGTAAAGAAGCAACTAGCGTTAATAGGATTGAATCCATGAATAAAGATGAATTAAAATTATATTTCGATAATTTTCTAGGTATAATATATAAGACCTCATAACCTCCAAAACAAAATATTGAACGTTGACGAGACCGGTGTGACTGTCGTTCATAAGCTCCAAAAAGTGCTCCAAAAGGGCAGAAACTATTTGTGGAGAGCGTGGCAAAATATAACTGTTTGCTGCTGCATGAGTGCCTCCGGGCACTTTATTTCGCTAATGTTTATTTATCCAAAAGTTTTCCTGACACCATAACGTGAAAGAGATGGTTCATCTTATTCAATATATCGATGTTCCAAATCCGGCAGGATGAAAAAAGAGCTATTTTAACAATGGCTGTTACATTTTAAAAATCATGTCAAACCATCCTTGGACGATCCAGGGTTATTAATAGCAGCGACCTCTCTTTAAGTATAAATTATTTTTGTCGAAGTAGTGGTATCAATATGGTAACATTATCACACCCACGTCTCACCGAACTCAATCGCTAGTATTCTTTAGTCCTTTAAAAACCGCTTACCACAAAGAGTGTGACATGTACCTACATGAAAACTAATGGTTTTCAGAAAATGTTTGTAAACTATGTTGCTCTCCTTTTTATTAGAGACTAGAACAAAGTAACAACTCTTCACAAAGGTGTCACAGGATTTGCAGCTGCGGGTGTCCTACCCATAAATTCTGACAAATTTACAGCATTAGATATGTGCATTGACACCAGAGAATATTCACATTGAAACTGTGCAATCACATCTCCCTGAAATAACATCTGATTCTGATAATAGATACCCAAAACCAAACATTTCTCGGACGAATACTGCGTAGGTACCATGTTTCAATTCCGATTAGACAGCACATTATACGAAAACTGAAATTGATGTGAAAATGATTTTTTCTAATCCACCAATAATTGGCGATTCAACTGATATTAACCTGAATATGAACACTTCACGGATAAACACTGATGAAGAATTAAGTTTCCGTCAATTGACTCTACTATAAAAGAAAAGCCCAGCAAAAGGAATGGAGGGGCGGGGAATGATGTAAGAAACGACATTCAGAAATAATAACTTCGACGGACATGAAGAAAGTAGAAGAGAAAACTGCAAAAAAACTGAAAAAATTAAGAAAAAGGATTAGAAAAACAGTCATATAAAAAAATCATATAAGAATGCGAAAGAAGCAGAAAGAAAACAAGAGGAATTTTGCGTAATATGTGGACAGTTTGGATGCAATACAGAATTACAGTACAGATGCTCTATTTGTGCCTCTTGAATGCACGAACTTTGCAGCGGTGAAGAAAGTTCAAGACATTATGTTAGTGGCTTTTGTAAAATCTAGAGACCCGGTATTTTTTATTTTTTTAGATACTTAATTGTCATATTCTGCGTTACTTTGTTTAGTTAATATAGGAACGTGTTTTTTTCTATCTTTTCATTAGGTGAATTGTGTAAGTATTTTAATTACTAATTATTTTATGCAAACAATGTCAAAAAATATAATTTGAAATTAGTCGTTGCCTTTAGAGTAACACTCAATCCGGCTGGTGTAAAAGAATCCTTCCAGTTATTTCACAAAATTGCATGTTACTATTTTCTTTATGGCTACGTTACTTTAAGTTCGTAGGTATACGTAGCCAATTTATATTATTATATAAGCTATGATAAAATAAAAAAAAAAATTATAAAAACATTCGACATATTTTACCTGATATTCATATTTGCGCCTAGGTGTAAGACAATACTTTCTCCCAGAATCGTGGCGGTCGAGTTAATTTCAAAGAGTTTTTTGTCTTAGATGGCATCACAAATTATCGATTAAAAAGCATGAATTGAAAATAATATAAATAAAATAACCAATAAAAGACATAAAATATAAAAATAACTTATAAAGGGTGCGTGTACTTATGTACGCGCGTGAGAAGTTATACTTCTTTGGCATCATTAAATAATACATACGGATAGATTACCTCAATTATATTGGAGCACTTGAAAAAGTCTATAAACACAATTTTTTCACTAATATTTACGAATAGTAAATATATTAATCAAAATATTGAATTTAAATCACTACTGAATATAATTTATCAGCACATATATAAATCGCACTTATATGAAACTAAAACACGTGTGTGAATGTAGACACTAGAAACATGTGGAGAAATACTATGAATATGAAAACAGTGAACAGAGGCGACGATGGTGCCAATAGCGTTTGTTTCGAGACTGCAACCGCTGCAACTTCATAACTGTAACTTTTGTGTGACGAATCTTAAAATTTCACTCTCATAATTTTTTCATAACGCGCCTAAAGAAGTATAACTTCAAAAAATTACCTCTATTAAATGTACTTAGTACCTATGCATAAAGTCTTGTATAGTTGTAAAATTTCGGGTGGAATAGGTATAGACAGGTCCGCTGGGAGCGATCGTGCAGGGCGTGCACATTGACGGCGCTTTCATAGGGGCGGCAAACTCAATGCTCATTCTCATAATTTGCACCTATTGTTTTTGTTATCTATGCCATAACAACGACATCTGTTCATCTTTATCGAAAACAAATCCGAACGTCTGCAGGTTCGAACCACAGATATTCTCGAAGGGGATTCCCTGATATCTTTCTAAGAACAATTCGGCACGCATGGGAATTCCCCGTTGTCCCATACACAACGATCATTTTATACTCAGATTAAAGAATGAAACAGATAGCGCCGCGCAAAACAAATACAGTGATGCCGGTAATTCTCCATGTGTGCGTGTAACGCTGTAAATATTTGTATGTGATTATGTGCGAAAGGTTGTCAGGGTAACGAAAAAACCTTTCCCGCTGTTGGCGCTGTATTTTAGTGAATTTTGATAACTGAGTAATAATAATTGTAAATTAATATAATTATAATAAATTAAATTAGAAATATAGGTTAGATACGTATATTGCTAAGTTAAATGTTAAATTATTGTATTTGTTCTATTATTAACATCGATTAGCATGATTTTGATTCATCATCATAGTTGTTCAAAAAATTATTAAAATCTTTATATGTGACTAATTTTTATGACATAAGAATAGACAAATAATGATATTGTTTGGAATACTGGTTGAACTTGATTAGTATATTATGTCAACATTACATATGACATTAAATTGAAAGATAAGAAAACTATTTGTACTTAGTGTATTATGTCAATATATCATTGAATTGAAAGATAATTTAGAAAGTTATTAAACCTTAGTACGCGAGCTCAAAACACCCCGACCGGCCGTTAGGCCACATTTGATAAAATAATACATAACTTCTGAATAATCTGAGTAATAATTCTACGTAATAATATATAAGTCTAAGTTTCTATTTTATTGTAATGAAATTTTTAAAGTGAACAGAGAAATAATGTAGTTACAGCATGGTCGGAGCATCCATTTATAACATGTTTGTTAGGATAGTAAAAATATTGAAGAACATGAAAAAATCCCCATTTCTGTATGATAAAGGTTTATAAATGAAAAATATTCGTAAAAAATAAATACTTTTATCAAAATGAAAAATAAATAAGTGTTAAAAATAAATAAAAAAGTATATATCTTAACAAAAACTTTTAAATGTCAACTTCTGTTTGCGACTCCAAAATACGACAATTGAATGCAACAATCGGAACTGGCCACTGGAACTAAACTAGAAAGTAATGAAATTATTTTTAAGGCAGTTTTGAAGTCTATCCGTAATTCAGGATGAAAAAAAACGTAATATACTTGAAATACTCTAATAATTTTCGAATATCATTAGTTTAGAAAAACTGGAAAATATAAAAGTTTTGTAATTACACGTTTTGTTCATTTACAAATGTTGTATACCATAAAATATCATATTCCAGTGAAAAACAGATAAAACTAAGATTCCATCAGTGTAATCTGAATAATCTGAGTTGTGTAGTAAAATAAAAAATGTAACAAATCGAAAACTACTTAATTTCTTAATTTTGGCTTATTCCATAGCAATAAAATGGCTATTTTTTATTTTTTGAAACATTACTGGTTTGTTAAGGTTGTCGCCGATGATATAATTTTAAATCAACATTTTTAGAATTTCGATTTTCATGAAAGTCAGTATATAAGACGCACGGCATCGTACAGATCCCGCAACTTTTATTAAATTTACTTTGTGATCAACACCGTAGTTTTGATGCTCATTCTCCAAATTTGTGAATGTTCTTTGGTTCCCCACAAACCGTTTTAATATTTGCGATATTACATATTTATATCATTTTGCCGCAAATTGTTGAAATCTGGTATATCCAAATACTGAGCCAAATCATCGAAATGAAAAAACAATTGAAGAATTGAATATTTCTTCTGTCTTCGTGTCTGTACGAAGAACTTGCTGCATTGATACTTTGTGTTGCTAAAGAACATGCTAGTATAGCTATGCCTCTAACGGAATACAATCCATTCCAGTTTCTAGACTTCTCATTTCTAAATGCGCCAGTAATTTTCTATTTATGCCCTTGAATTGTTTTACATTGGGGTTATCATTTTGACCTCTGTGCAACCAAAAAAGATTTCTGGCCGATCTTCACTTAGTTTGTATGTTGGAAAAAAAGTAAGCGTTGCTATTTTTCTATCAAACGTTCATAAATAAATTTGAAATTTGATATATTTACCAAAGTTCCAAGAAAACTTGCTTCACATCTTGATTCTAACGCTTTTTTTTTTATAAAATCGCATGATCACATATGTTGGTTCACCATCTTTCTTGACTTTACGTTTCGTTACATTTTTTATCTGTAAATTTCGAATATAATTCTGAAATCGGTCCAAAAATAAATAAATTTGAACTTTGTTTTCTTTAAATATGGATTTTTTGTAATCGAAACGGATCATAGTCCGAGTGTTGAAAATGTCGAACATGTCATTCATCAACTGCACAATCTCTTCTTTAGGTTGAAATTACTCAAAATCTGGGAGATTGAAATCATCTCTGCAAATTTGTATAGCTATCGCCACATTTCTGCTGAGCGTCTGCGTTGCGAGTTTCACTCTCATGATTTGATATCGTATATTCTTGCGATTTATTTAGTTTTACTAAATATTCCCAATAAACCGTTTGTCCATCTTTATTCAAAAGCTGGTTTTTTGCTTCTAGTTAATTTCGAAGCAATTTTATTACATGACTCTGGTCTAAGAAACAAGCCACTTCGCTACTATCTGAGGGATATACAAATGTTGTTTTCATTTTTGTCACATCAGTTATTCTGCAACCGTGAAATTTGTAGCATGTAGCCGTAAAATTTGTAGCATGTTCATCAAATGTCAGTGACATAAGTTTTACTCCGGCTTCATAACATTTCATTAGACACAGTTTTACTAAGTTTGATTTCTGCTCCCCGGTTATATTATTCGTCAGAAAGTCACCTAGTGGAATTTTAAAATGCTGATTTATTCCAACTAATATAAAAATAAAAGCTTGAGATGCCTTATCAGTAGATTCCGTAATTTCATCGCCCATATCGACAACACCTACATATTTCTTCCGCCTCCATAGCTTTTGCTGGCGCTAAGCCATTTCGTCATACATAAGCGCATAGATAAGTTGATATGGCGCAACTGTTGCCTTTTTTGTAATGCCTTAAAAGATTCTTCAGTAAATCCAGGTACACTTTTCACTTGGATGTACCATTTCGTCAAGGTTTTTGGATGAGGCAGACAAGTATTAAAGGTTTTTCTAATGTAATCGTAGGCCTTTGAAGAGTAAATATTTAAAGTTACGCAAAATTTACTTATAGCAGGAGAATATTAAAGATTACTTTTGTTAGAACTACGGATGAATAATTCATAAAATAATTCAGTGACTACTATATTTTCACGTAATTGATTATGAATTTTCTTTTGTATTTTTCAGTATACATTTCAATGATTTTAGATGCCGAACTTTTTGATACAATGTTTTTAATTTCGATTGGTAGTAACTCAAATTAAGAAAAAATAAGGCATTAAATATCTTTTCTTAATTCTTCATTTAAATGACGTTTTTGAGAAGTACCAAATATAGATTCTATGTCAGAATCTCCTGTGCCAGGTTTGGTTTGTTTTTATTAGAGGTGCCAGGATGAGATACGGAAAAAAATGAGGGAGTTGCTTCAACCGTAAAAAAACATTTTTCAACTGGGTCACGGACTAAACCTTCAGTGAAAACATTTGGCATCCCCCGTGGTGGTGAAGTCTTATATAAACTTTGTGTTGACAACGCATTTTCTGAATTATACGTCGACCTCCGTTAGTAAAATAAACATGTTCCTCTTTGAAATGTGTTGAGCAGATGACACAAAATTTTGACGGAATCCAGTTATTGTGTTTTCTGTTTTGTCGTATAAAATACATACATTCGTTGAGTAAAGTAGGATCTGCGGGAAATCTGAAATAAATAGCAAATCGTTTTTTATTTATAAACTTAATTTATTATCTCAGACGTATGTCGTCAAAGTCAGAATGCATTGACTAAAACCAAAACATTTTGTTTAATTACCATAATAGTGTAACGATAACGTTTTAATCCTATTAGCTATAATTTAGCTTAAAATGCAAGATTTAGTTTATTGATTTTAGGTTTTAAAAAATCTACTTGTAATAATAATTTTCGGAATATTTTAAGAGATAAAAAGCTTTCTGATATTTTTGACACGAGTAAAAACCTTTAGTTTAAAAAAAAAGAAAGTAAAAACTATTGATAAAACGTCAGCTGACAAAATTCCCCAAAATTAATATTCAAGAATTTAAACACTCATATGTAATTATACGTATTTATCCTAGTCGAGTTCGATACTAGTGCTTATGTTAACTGTAGTATAAATACAAATTCAACGATACCTTATTTGAATTTGTCAAAATCGGTCCAGTCATTAGAGCACTAGAGCGACATTATGTACATTAACACACCTAAAAAATACCTAAAACATACATCAGATTCGCGAAAACATAACTTACATACCAAGTATACTTTAAAACATTAATTGAAAATTTGATAACAATATATATCTTTATTTACCTTAGTTACGGGGAAAATATTTCAATGCTACCTAGCCATAAAAATCCGTTAGTGGCTAGGTAGGTAGCCACTAACGGATGTAGATTTTAGTTGACGTATGGAATTTCAATTCTTCAATAACGATTTTAAATGAAAAAAACATAATAAAACAGTCAAATATCAATATTTACCTATGAAACGGTTTTCCATCTCCCTTCTTCTGTTTTTGGGAACAGTTTTTGCAATGTTTAACAAAAAGAAATGGCATGTTTGAAGTTATACTTCTTTAGGCGCGTTATGAAAAAATGATGAGAGTGAAATTTTAAGATTCGTCACACAAAAGTTACAGTATGAAGTTGCAGCGGTTGCAGTCTCGAAACAAAAGCTATTGGCACCATCGTCGCCTCTGTTCACTGTTTTCATATTCATAGTATTTCTCCACATGTTTCTAGTGTCTACATTCACACACGTGTTTTAGTTTCATATAAGTGCGATTTATATATGTGCTGATAAATTATATTCAGTAGTGATTTAAATTCAATATTTTGATTAATATATTTACTATTCGTAAATATTAGTGAAAAAATTGTGTTTATAGACTTTTTCAAGTGCTCCAATATAATTGAGGTTATCTATCCGTATGTATTATTTAATGATGCCAAAGAAGTATAACTTCTCACGCGCGTACATAAGTACACGCACCCTTTTTTAAAGTACGCACGAGATGGGCAATCAGGGGCGTGCTCTATTTCGTACTGACACGTTTGTATTCGCTTTCGGATATGTATTTGCTTTGCTAGCCTCACTTCCGTGTTATGTACGCTCTATCTGTCTTATTCTCTAATCTGAGGTTTTATGCAAGTGTATCTCAAAATTTTAAAACACTCATTCTTCAGTCACTTGTTTTCACATAACGCACGGTGCACGTACTCATATCGTAATCTTGCTTACCGATGTTGATGAATAGTAATTTAATTGTATATTATATTCTTGCTAGCATGCATTTCAATGTGAATAATTAACACTAATAATAACTAGGCGTAGAGTGTCATACCTACTAATATTATTACTTCCTACCTACATACTTATATATCTACGTCGTGTAGAGTACATTTAAGTATATCTATCAGTGATTATTTGAAGTGGGAAAATCGTGAACATGGTAAGTACGATTTTCATTTAGTGGTCACTAATGATTGTCCCCAACAATGGTCCATTTATATTTATAATACTTTCAACTGTTGACAGTAATACCTACCTTTCTGGGTATATATCAATATATTATGCTACTGGTATAAGTATCATTTATTGGGGCTTCTGCGTCAAACGCAGAGAAGATGCAGAAACTCCAATAAATAAATAAATTGAAAATAATGATTACAATTAAAACCACGCGAACGAAGTCGCATGCAAGACTCTTATGTATGAGTTAATGAATGTTTCTTTGTCTGTCCCGTATGCGTTCCTTTTCCTCGTATTCATCCAACCGCAATAAACTTTGATGAGCTGCCGTGTACACGCTCGCGATTTTTTTTTGATTAGCCAATGCTCCCGACTTCGGTCGCGTGGTATTAAATTTAATAATTTATTTAAACATAATCATTTTATGGAGCTTCTGCATCTTCTTTGATAAAAACATGATGAAATTAATGATTGAATGCCTCGTGAACGAAGTCGCGAGTGACAGCTAGTCAGTAGTAGGTATATTATAATCTCTTCTTTTACACATTACTAAATAAAACTAAAAAGTAATCTGAGAGTCTGTGTATTGTGCCTACTTGCTGTTCTTCCACGATTAGACATTATAATTTAGCTAATAGGTACTATCATATTTACCACAAAGCTGATTTGGCATGACCTCGCTGAAATGTTTTATGCGAGTTTAATCATGGACTAGCATAGCTATATTCTAATACAATCACAATTGTTTTAGTAATCACTAGGGAGGAAAAAACTTTCTGGGGCTCAATTTCAAAATGAAAAACGAGAAATGGAGGTACAGAAAAAAATAATGGCAGGTTTTATTAGGAAATTTTTAAACAAACCTCATAATAAGGATTGTCAAGAAATTATTGAAACTATCACAGCGTGGACCACCGCTTCCGAACCTAGGAAGAGTGTAAAGAAAAAAAATATGTTGCAGCCCCAATTGTTGAGAAGTGACAATAAAAGCGTTACTAATGAAGGTATTTCTGGAGAACCCCTAAGTGGTATGTCGTCTTCAGCGGTTTCTACCAGTTTGATATGTAGTGACGATCCGGATTCATGGCTTGGTAATTTTGTTGATAGTTTAGTTAGACGTGGTTCTGTTCAAATGCATAAGCACATTTTTCCCGTTAATGACAATGGACGAAGGTTTAGTAACTATTACTATTACAAAAATCTTTCTAACAGTGAAAAAATTAATGGAGATTGGCTAGTTTACTCTATATCGAAAGATTTCGTTTATTGTTTTCGTTGCAAAATATTTGGAAAAATTGCAAGTAGTCTGCCTGATTTGAACGGTTTCTCGGATTGGCAATATTTGTCATTAACTTTGAAAAGACTTGAAATTAATGATTTCCACAATGAAAATGTAAATCAAGAGTCGGAAAAAACATCGGTATGATGTATTGGAAAGAATTATTGCTGTTAATAAGTTTTAATCATGTCAATGTCTGGGTTTTCTAGGTTCATCAAAAAAAAAATATTTTTGAGCTTCCTTTGATTCAGTTTTGTGGAAACATATTTGCAGAATTGAATTGAAATCTACTTCACCAAATTCAAAATGAAATCAATGAAATACTCGGCAGAGCGATAAAATTTTTTTTTGGACAAAGTTAGAAGATATATTTATACGACGAAATATTTTATTACCATATTAGATAACATACGGAACAAATAAGTATAATAGTTGGACATATTTATCTATAATATAAGTAAAAAAGTAGGAGTATCTTGATTTTGGTCCAAATGTCAGTTCAACTGGGGAGGATTTATTAGATATTGTTATGAATTTATTTTGACAATTAAACCTAGACGTTTAAAATTTGCGAGTGCCAAGTTATGATAATAGATCCAAAATGCGAAAAAAAACCGGGTTGCAGAAAACATTTTTGGACATTTAACCGTGCATTTTACGTTGCATGCTCAGCTCATAGTCTAAATTTGTTTATCGATGATGCAGCAAATATTACGTACGAAACTATACATTTGTTGATATAATTCAAGAAGTCAATGTTTTTTTTATTGTCTACAAAAAGGTGGTCGACCATTTGCAAACATTTACCAAATTTAACATTAAAAGCTTTCAATGCTACACGAAAATACTAAAACAGCTTAGAAATACTGTAAGACATTCTATGGCAGAATGAGGTCCTCGATTTTAAATAGAAAAAAATATTTGTTGCTCTTTTGGAAATATCTGAAAATACGTATGAGGGGGATTGTGCCACAACTCATAAAACACATTCGCTCGCTTTAAAAGTTCGAAATTATAAATTTATTTTTTCTGTTGTAGTGTGGTACGAAATTTTGAATTATTTATGTAAAATGATCCAAAGTCCCACGATGATTACTCAAGTCTGCATAAATTTGCAAAATAATTTGATCGATAAGTTCACAAATTATCACACGGATGAACATTTCGAAATGATTTTACAAGAACCTACTGAAGTGGAAAAAAAACTTAGCTGAAATAGATTTCCCACCAATAAACACACTTCGTCTAAGAAGAAAATTGACACAATTTCGGTATAAACAACACGATGAACTTATATTAGACTCTAAAACAATTACAAAATAGAGTTTTATTTTGTAAGTCTAGATCAGACATTAACTTCCTTAAAACATAGATTTGAAGAGTTAAAAACATTAAACAATAAGTTTGGCTTTTCCAGTAGTAAGATATTTAGCTATCCCAAATAAGAACTGATGAAACATTGTAAAGATTTACAACTTAAACTCAACGACGATTCAAGAAGTGAAGCTGGCATTGACGGTATTGGCTTGTACAATGAAATTAACGTTCTAAGGTTGCATTTTGCAGAAAAAGAGTTTAGTGATCCACATATACTTTTGCAATATCTACAAACGTAATTTAATGTCAACTTTTTCTAACATATTAATATCATTAAGAATATTTATTACTCTACCAGTTATATTTGCATCTGGAGAAAGATTAAGAATTAATTTAAGGTCAACTATGCATCAACCAAAACTGAGTAATATATCTATTATTTCTATAGAATCTGAAATATTATATAGTTTGAATACTAAAGAAAGAATAGCTGATTCTCAAGTCTAAAAACGACGACAGTTCCATTTTTTAGGCGTATGCTACATGCGTATTTAAATTTTATAATTTAGTTATTATAGTCTCGTCTTAGTAGTAATGTACCTACATTATATTTATTTTAGTCTCCGACATCTATTAAAGTTAAATAGTTGTTATCCGTTAGTTTAATTATTAATGTATTTCATTGACAACTTTTATAATTTCAATAATATCATTTATTGCTTGTTAGATTTTAATGTATTAAATTGTATAATTCCTGTTTTTTTAAATAATTTTCACTAGCGTGACCCGTGCGAAGTCTTCGCATTATTTATTCCATTATGAAGCTCAGATGACAGATCAAACAAATATTTTACTAAAATTGACATATAGAGGCGCAAGTATCAAAAGCATTGAGCTAAAGCGCCACTTTATTTATACGTGAGTGGATTTGAAATTAAACAAAAATTTTACCGACGGTCAATCATATTGACGTTGAGCCGTTAGATGGCAGCATTGCTGTTTTGTGTATATAATTTTAATAATTAATTAATTTGCAAAATAATAGCAATAATAATTTTTTTAGTTGTGGATGCCGGTAGAGCAAGCAATTATCTATAAAATGATATATAATTTATGTGGATTAGTTGTGAGGTTTTTTCTAAAAAGGGAGAGTAACATCTTAACCTTAGCGTATTAATATATATGATGATGATGATATTGACATTTAACTTCTGAATTTGTACGTAATATATTTCTTTAATTCATTTTTATTTTGAAATTATAATGTTTATGTAGGTAAATGGAAATTATAATCACTGATGATCAAAAATTTTACCTTATATATATTCCTACAAGTATTGTTACCATCGAGTTCTTTTAACAAAGTTGATCGTGAAAGTCCAAAGAAATTCAAAAATGTAGTCTTAAATCGATTCTTTGCAATGTTTTCAGAGCATCTAAAATTACATACATACCTAGTAATGAAAAGATGTTTTTTAAAATTATGACAATTCTGAACACATAGAAATTCTGTATTTAGAACTTCATTCGAAACTATAATTTAGCAAACCTAACCGAAAATAGATTAAACCTTAGTAGAAAATAGATTAAACCTTAGTAAACTTTATTCGATTAAGACATAATCGAATAAAGGTTACGTTTTATTTAGAACAATATTCTTATTTCAAAAAGTTTCTTGAACTATTAGACGATCGGATCCATTTTAAAGATCGTCCGACCTGAACTAGGGTTGGAAGAAACATGTTTTTATAGAATGTTTCCTTGTTGTATTAAAAATGCAGGTATCATCCAAAAAGTAGCGTCGATTTAATATGTTAAAAAGTTGACTAAAATGTCAGTTGTGCCCATTTCTTATTTTTAAACCTTACTAAACAACATTTATTAAGGAAAATTAAGTGAATTTAAAATGTTACATATAGCATTTTGAAAATATAATGTTACGAGAAAAGCATAGATAAATTTCTCATGAACTAAGTATAAATAAATTTGATCGAAATAAGTTCATTTCATCCTTATTGCGTGTAACTGTACGCTCAGTGGAATGTATGTTTTCACAGTAAATGCATTTTTTGTTAATCGGTTATTGTTTTTGTTTTATGTCCCAATTAAGACAAACGTAAGCTGACGGGTTAAATACTTAGGTTATGTTGTTATTGTTACAGATACCTCAATTGTTTGCCCGGAGCGCAAACTTGATACTTGGTTGGAAAAAAGCTTAGCTGGTGCTATTGTTACTCTATGAAAAGGACGATTGTTGCTATTTTGAATTTCGAAAATTGTATTACAATTGCTTATGAAACACAAGTATAAATACAAGTATGATTATAATTTAACATGACGTTTTTATATTGCTTTGCTTGTAACTTATATTACTCAAATGAAAAGAAGTTAAAAGAACGCAGTTGAATTTTTTTACTTCATATTTTTATGCAATTTCTACTAATTTTTTTAGGTTTAAGGCCTAACGCTCACTGCGGTAAAAATTCGTGCCAATTATTTCCGTACAATCCGTGATCTATAGAATGATATCCATATGCGCGCATACAGATTTTAATTCTGTAATTTACTACAGATTTGTTGTCGTGCGCTTCCGGGCGGATTTATTTTTTGTACTATAGAGTAATACGAAACCCTACGCACTGTGAGAAAGAAATGAGGCGAATGCCGTCTCACGCCGCTATCGTTTTCTAGCATACACGCCTGCACGCACGCACGCACACTCGCTCGCACGCACGCAAGAATGCACGCACGCACGCACGCAAGAATGCACGCACGCACGCACGCACGCAAGCACGAACGCATGCAAGAATGCAGGCACGCACGCACACAGATATATATATATATATATATATATATATATATATATATATATATATGTATATATAAATAATCTGCTAATCTTTTTTCTAATCTTCTAATCAGATTTTACCAAGCCTATTCATGATTTGTAATCCAGCAGTTTTGAAAATAACGAGGAGCGGAAAAGAGATTGCTTTATTTTCGTGTACTTTTTAAATATATTATTAAATAATATCTTTTTAAAATATTAAATATGCAGTTTATGCTTATGTAGAAATACTTTTATATTCTTCGTAATAAGCCCTTTCAAATTATACCCCGCATGACACATGAAACTAAAAAAAAAATTATTTAACCCCCTCTTCCTTCATTCTTATATCGATATTTCATAAAAGTTAGCAAATGCAAAATATGTGGGTTATTAAGGTGTATTACTATTTCAAATTATAAGTTTCGACTTTGCATGATTTTTAAGAAATCAACTATGAATTGAGAAACGAGAAACTTTCATAGGCACAAAAGCATAGTGTACATTTAAAAAGTTAAGACATTTAGAATCATCGCTGTATTCTAAAACCTATATTTTTTTTTGTAATTTTGTTGTGAGTAGTTTCGGAAATAATCGGGAGCAACATATTTCTTGCATAATTTTCAGTATATCTAAAGATATAATACCGGAAGTCATGAAAATAATTAATTATGGAATTAAAGAAAAAAAACTGGAATACTTAATTTGCCTCTCCAAAATATTCCAAATGAATATTTTTAGTTTCCCTATTGTGTGGGTTAATGTTATAAGGCTATGCCGAATTTAAAGTTTCTACGTCAAGTGGAAGGAGGGACGGACAGACACGTGAGTGATCTTATAAGAGTTTCATTTGTTATTTTTAGATACGGAAGCTAAAAAAAGCTCTCATAACCTTCAGTGCCGTAAGTGGGTGCAATATTGTTGTGATTTAATTTTTTTGTACGCAATAGTATACAAAGGTAAGTTTTAGCTCTTTAATCTATTGCAATGAACCGTTACGTGTGTTTTCGACGAAAGATGAGGTACGAATGACCAAACGTGCGGATATTCTACGGCAGTGCACGTACCATATGATTACGGTTGCAACGGCTGGCTCAAATTGAATGCGTGTGCAGCACATGTAGCAGCATGCGCGCAGCACACGACTAAACAGGCTTGACGACAAACAGGGCGCGCGAGCGCGGCAGCAAAATGGCAACGTCCCAAACGCACCACTCTGTGCTGACGTATCGTATGGCTTTCTCTATTGGGTATCACACTGGACTCGCGCATTTGTAGTGATTTCAAATATGAATTTAATAGAAATAGTTCGTAAATTCGATTATATTCACGATCTCAACAATAAAAATGACAAAAATGTAATATTTGAAGTTTAATTAATTTATATAAAAAGGGCCGAGACGTATGAAAATACGGGTAAAACCGGTGTTTAAATGACACGAACTCTCGGTCTCGTTCCTTCGTTTATTTAAATCGTTGTGCACGACATAATTTTTTTTCCTTTCTGTTAATTCTCCAGTGATTAGAAGAAGTATTTCTTCGTGAGGTGAGCTGCTTTTCAACCAACTTTCGTCAGAAATGCTAGACACGCCGTCCTCAAGCATGTGTGCAAACGGCCGCCACGCAGGGCACTGCATATGCAGCGCAGCACGTTGCAGCATCGTATAGCGCATTTCACCCGACCGCTGTGACACTTGACGGAATGCTACGTGCTGCAGACGTGTTACATCTGGTATGCTCTAGTTTTAAAACCACCCGGATTATATTTACAACGCAGTGTAGGATGGATGTGGTTTTATATGGTCAAAGGAAAGGATTATTTAATTCTCTATTTTCAGACACATTTACTTAAAAAATATAGTAGTTTTCTTAACTTAGAATAACTGAAAACTACCTAGAATAACTGAAAACTTCAACCTTTTTTATTACCTCTCGAATTTACTAAAATATAGGCATTTTAATTAAGATACACCTTATCTTTTTTCGTTACCTTAAAATTAAAATGAAACTTCTGAAACATCGAAAGATGCAAAGATAATCGAGCAGTCGAAGAAGCGAGGGAAGCATCAAACAGTGGCGCAAACAAGTAATGTGAAATTAGCATGCATACATTGTAGAGACCCAATATATATATACCTATAAAGATAGATCCTATAGCCCCATCTCTCCCCCACCCCACCTAATTCGCCCCATCTTCTTCCCTCACATGTACCAATAAGAAGATAAGTTTAAAAAACTGTGATAAAAAAATAATAGTACACAGATATGTTTACAGTAATTTTTATACATTTGCTACATTATAATGAGCTCATTACGTAGGTATACTTTAGTTGCAATATAAGAAAGAAGATATTAAAACAAAAAAGATGATGATGAAGTGTAATATTTTATATCGTTAAAAAATATGTATTTTATTTCAATCATTTACCGATATTTGTGAACGTCATTTTTTCATCATAGATGTTGTTTTTATATATTTTAAAATTCATCTTTTACCATACTTTTCTATTAAATTTTGTTGATGTGCCTGGACGAGAGTTGAGATGACTCCATTCAGTTAAGCATATACTGATAAATAAAGGTAATGTCAGTTCAAATAGCAGATCAGTTCCCACTAGCAACACTAGTTCATCAGTATCACGCACCGCCCAACCATTACCTTCTCTCGTCTATCTTAACCCTAGGACGGTAACACATTTTAACAAACGTGCTTAGTAACAGGGTTGACAGATCACCCCAGGCGATCAATTTGTTAAATTAAACACATCTACTGTATTATAGCCTATTTTTATTAGTTATAAAAACAAAAGGAACTATATTCTTGAAATCAGTCAGTTTTTAAACAAAAACCGGTAAAATTAAAAAAAATCTACTTTAAACACAGCTGAGACAAATTTCCTTGCGATGTTCAGGGCAAACGGGTCTTCTGCATTTTATGCAAACAATTTTGACTTTTTTGTCATTCTTTCTGGGGCTTTAACTTGTTTTTACAATTTGGCCTATGGTTCACACACAACAACCGCTTCTGGTATATTTAGAATGGCACGTATGTTACCTGACAACTCGCGAGGTAAATTTGATTGTAGGCGAAGCTTCATATGTGGTCCAGCCAACTGCAACGCTATTTTTTGTATAAACTTACTTCTAAATTTATTAACAGGTGTGTTGGGATGCTTGGCCTCTAGGTACAGTATCATAGCGTTGTTACCTGCTTGATCTATCATAACAAAGAAGAAGGAGGCCAGCGTCGGGTGCCTCTAGCAGTCGAGTAGTTGTGCATAATTTTATCAAAGGTATCGACACCTCCCTTGGTCGCATTGTAATCGTCGATTATGAAAGGTTTGCTTGTTGTTGGATTTATTTCTTGTTTATTGTGCGTAGTTGGCAGCAGTATAACAGACTTGTTTTTCTTAGGAGAAAACGAGACAAAAGTTTTTTCTCACTCGAATGCAAACAGAGAAGACAACGCTGACTTTTTCTTGTTTGGTAAGAAAGATGGTGGTATCTTACGTTTGTTTTTCCTCAAAGTACCAACACACGTTAGGCGATACTCTTTCAATAAAATATCAGCAAGGGGCACTGAAATAAACCTGTTATCAAAGGTTATATTCCGGCCAGATCCTTTGATGCTCTCTGATAATTTTGTGACATAGTCTGACGCAGTCTTTGCCTCGGTACCTTTGTCTATGTAAGGAATCGCATCAAACATATAATATGTTTTAGCATCACAAATTGCCACAATCTTCATGCCATATTTGTCTAGTTTCGATGATTTGTATACTCGAAAAGGACACTTTCCTCGGAAATCTAACATTTGCTCGTCAATTGTAACGTAAGTGTGTGGTTGATAAGAATCTTTGCAACTTTTTATGAAAACCAACTTTGCTTCTCGTATAGGCGCAAATCTGTATTTTTTGTTACGGGTATCTCTATCGTCAAACCTAAGGCACGTGAGAAGAAAATAAAACTTGTTTCGAACATGATAGACCTGTATATGGGTGTACTCATTAACGACCACATTTCTTTTGCACTTTTCATATTATCTTTGTTGGCGGCGGAAAAAATAAGAGACCTAAGAAGCTTCGATTTCCATCTAGTCTATTTTGTGAGTGAAACGTTGGTCTTTATATTGAGGAGCTCGTCTTTCGATCTCATAGTTCGTGTACTCAAGCGTTATTTTGATTGGCTTAGCAAACAACACCATAAATGCATCTTTCCCCTCCCGGATACTAATATGCTCGCAAAGTTCTTTGTATGTTTACTATATTACGGTGAGGTATCTTACTTCATGGTGGCGAAACAGAAGACCGAAACAGAAGGATGTCCATTCTTACCTCTCAAAATGTTTCCGCGCAACAGAGAGGGGTACGTCATCTTCTTCAGATAATGAAATGACATCCAGCTCCTCAGAATGAACGGAAAATTTGTCTTCATATTCCAAAGTTTCCTCAACCTCATGCAACTCAATTTCATCTTCACTATCTTCAGCAATATCATTAAAAAAACGTGCATGCTCTTTATCACGTAGAAAAGCCATTATAAACTGAAAAAAGCGAGAGACGTTTAAGCATCCACAAAAAAATACACACTAGATTATCTAGACTAGATTATCACCAACAGCAGAACCTGACTGTTATTGTTAACTGATAAAATTGAAATAAAACCACAAGAGTTAAGAACAATCAACCTTATGCTATATCAGTTATTCTCTTTAACGTAATATGTTGGCTAACGTAAGACAATAACGGTTGCCTTAACGTTCTCTTTAAAAACCGACATGTTACATCGCACTGGCGTTGTCCTTGCCTTTATTTTTAGTTAATTAGAGACGGCTTGAGAGGAAAATATGGCTTGATATAATTTTACGAGCAGAAAGAAAAGGACGTAGCTATTTCGTCTACGATAACGGTTCTGTACTTTATCTATGGAAGACAGAATATGCATTTTCATCGGTTATTTCGTCTTGGTTTCGCGTCAAATAAGGTTATTCGATTATTCGTAACGTCACTTTCAACGTCGGACACAAATTGTCGATTAGAAATTTTATTATATCTAATCGACAATTCGCGGTCGATACCGGTCGAAATGAAGTAGGTATATAATGACGTTTCTAGGTATCTAATTTAACAGGTAACATCATTTTTATAAGCTAACTATAAAAATAAGTCATGTTATCTTTCAATGTACGAAATTAATTCTATTAGTAAAGCTAAATTTACGAAATTATCGAAAGATATATTTAATAACGTATAAAGTCAACCGTAACGTCAACTGTTTAGCTACCTTTGCTTAAAATGAAATAATGCAGTATTTTATATGCGTATCTGTTAAAATACAGGCTTTTTGACAATAATAATTCCGTAACGATTACGTTATTCACAAAATAACATGATATAACATAAGACTGAACGACTCAATTCGCATTCATAAGTTGCAGGTACTTTTAGGTGCTAAAGTAAATATAAACTAACTAAGATGAGGCATATTTATTCTACAAATTCTAGTACAGTGTTGTAGGTCTATTTCATTAAACCATTCTTAAAGTATGATTTAAATTAGTTATTGGAAATTGAGTTATATGTCCTTTAATGTAGAAAATTCATGAATACTTCTTTCAAAGTTAAATTTAAGCAACACATCTGACTCCATATACAGTCTTGGCAAAAGGTTGAGTGTTTCCTCTTCAATGGTGGTGGTGTTTTTTAAATTTTTTTAGTATCTTCTATTTGGAGAAATCATTCTGCTTTACACTTTGATTCTATCACTCAAAGAAATTTATGAAGAACTGTAATCAAATTAGCAAAAGCTGACTCTATTTTGTCGTTGTGTATTAGGTATATTGTATAATTTTGTCGTTGTTTTTAAGATATATTGATAAAGGCAAAGGGCTGGAACTTATTTTATAACTAACATAAGAATAAAACTGTTGAATTTCGGTTTCTAAATCAGCATTAAGATCTTGTGGATATAATTTTATTAGCTCCTTTTGAGTCAGAGTCAGTTCATTTTTTAGTCAGTTCAAAGTCATTGGGAAATATAACAATGTTTGTATTCGAATGTCTGATTGGATACATAATTCTATCTGAATCATGTATTTCAGTCTGAAGATTTTTAGTTATTTCTTTTCTTCGCATCTCCTTTTATGTACTTAGAAAACTATAGGGTGTCAATAGCAAAAACAAAGAAGAAATCTAAAAAGTGAAAAGAAACGAAAGACACGACACGACGAGCTGCTGGCGGAAGTGTGGATAGTAAATCGGCGGTAACTGAATCAACGTACGCCTGCATGCATCACACATGGTCAGGATTCTCAGTCGGTTTTACTGACAATTAAAAACGTGTTTTGTATCGATAATTTAAGAATTCGACCGTGCAATAGAGTACAATCGGTAAATTTGACTCTTGTTCCGGCTCGACTGACAGTTAATGAGAAACAGAAATACGTTCTTAACTGTTGGTAAGTCCGACTAACAGTCTTGACCGTGTATGATGCATATGGGCGATAGTCCACTCGACGATCGTGCGACTGCCCCGTCTAGAAATTATTCGGGGCTGTCCGGGTCCAATTAGAATCCAACTGGGTTAAGAGTGTGAAAACTCAAGATGGATTATCCAAATCATCAACGAGGCAGGACCCAATAAAAAATTATATTTTTATTATTTCATTTATTACATTTTTCTATGACAAAAGATAAAACTTGATTATGAATTAAAAGTAACTTTGAATTTTTTTTAAAGAACTCAATATTATATGGTATTTACAGTGATCCATTAGTGATCCGAAATTATGTCATCCAATCTTTTGAAAGACGATGTCGAATAACAATTATATTTTATCACATCCTGTTTATAATAAGTCTAAAATTATGTTCACACTTTACTTACTGTTTAATTACTTGTTTCTATTATTTTTTTTGAAGAATTGGTATTTGAAAATATCAAGAGAGATTTAGTTGGGTTGAAAGTGGGCGATCCCAACATTGGTAATTCCTACTTTTACCCAACAAAGGGCGATAAAAATAGTAGTCTCCTTATTTAATTCATTAAAATTTTGTTATAACAAAAACTGAGAAATCGTTTACTGAATATTAAGTGTTACTGTTAAATTTTGTTAGAAATACTAAACTTTATATGATGCCATACAAAGTTTAGTACTCACTAGGGATAAGTATGGGCGATACAGAATAGTTCTTGCCAACTTTACCCAGACAACGCCCAGTGAAATAATAATGTCATGTAGGATAAATACTTTTTTTATTTATTAAATATAAGACATAAAAATTGTTAATTCAATTTGACGTTAATTTTTAACATTGGGTTTTCGCTCAAAAAATTGTTAATACAATAGACTTTAATTTTAATACTATTTTTTATAACTTCAATAAATTGATTTAACTCAAGAAGTGATACAATTTTTTTAAATATAAATTATAATAGGTAGAAAGTTTTGACGTAACGTACTCAGGATAGGAAAGTAGCGCGTTCGATTCCCGCACTAGTGAGCATTTTTTCACGAATATGTGAATATTAAATATTTCAGATTAAGATTTATAAGAGACAGTGTAAAAGAGGTAAGAAAAAATTAAAAGTAATAAAATTTATTAAAAATAAATTCTTTAATTTTAATTTTTTACTTTTCCTATCTGCGTCCCACTTGGTATTTCCACTTGGGTCCCAATGGGATTTTTCATCTGGATCCCGATCGGTATTGACTTCTGGTTCCTAACTGGGTGTCCCATATAGATTCTAATTAGTATTCCCATCTGGGTCCCTATTAAATTTCCCGCTTGGACTTCGATGTTTTAATAGTGACAATCCCAACTGGAATCCAAATGGAGAGCCCACATATGACCCAGAATAAAATTGGGAAAGTAACTTGGTACCCAGAAATTATTTCTACACGGATTGCGTTGCAAATGCCAGCAACATGTTGTCGCGAACCGTGAGATCATTGGACTGATATTACTTATATATCTAAATTCGGACGGAATTCTTAATTCTATGTGAGGCACAGACTATTTCTGGCCTGTGATTTTATAACCCCTGATACGTGGCGCCCTAAGCGGTTGTTTAATTTACTTATTGGCTAATCCGGCACTGCAGAGATCAACGAAGAAAGGAAACAATTTATCTACGAATAAAAAAACGCAAATTGGACTAATGGTTATTGAATTTTAATACTAATTTTAATACGGCTAGAAATACAAACAGTCTAAGAGACGTTTCTTATTGTAATAGGAGAGAATGGGGTGAATGCGGATGCCGAGTAATTGCGGACACCACTGTTTCTGGTAGTCTAGCAACCCTCGTGTCCTGTTATTTTTTCATTCTGTCACGTCCGCCATATGTAGTGTGCAGATGGCTGTCAACACGACATCCTGCCCACATTTTTGAGATACCTTACCATAAATATTTTTATACTTTGTCTTATAATTTTTAGCTGTTTTAAAAGACATGTGTATATGGTAATACCTAAATAATCAATATGTTAATTTTGGTACAAGCACCTGTATAATTAATTAATCAAACTTTGATATTAAGATTTTTTAAATTAAACTCATCTAAAACTATGACATTGTAACTTTATACAGTGTGATTGATTTAATTGAGAACGGAAGAGGTTGGGCAAAATCGGACGCCGGTAAATACCCTGTTCGCAATTGAATGTAAAAATTACATATTTTTGTTTATTTCAGCTACCTCGTATATTACAAAGAAAGACAACCTTGAAAAGAAAATAAGTTTTAGAAGTGCTGGAGAAAAGTATGGTATTCCGAGAGCTACATTTTTTTATCAAGTAAAAAAATGGTATTACTAATCCAAAACGCAGATCCAAGCCTATTTTTAATAAAGCACAAGATCTCAAGTTAGTTGATCTCATCTTAAAGCTTGTAGAAATTATTACGGTATAATTATGCCAACAATGAGAAAAATTGCATATGATTTGGCATCTGTTAATAATTGGAAACATAAATTTGATACAAAAATTGGAATGGCTGGCTTGGATTGGTATTATTCTTTCAAGGCAAGGCATCCAGAAATATCTCTTCGAAGGCCGGAAGCAATATCCATAAGTAGAATAATTGCATTCAATAAAAAGAAGACAGACATTTTCTTCGATAATTGAAGCTAATTGATGTTAAAATACCGTTATGTTGTATATAAACTTATGGAAACTGGGATAAGCACCGTGTAAAGAAATTCTAGAATACTTGCTCCCAAATGCTTAAAAAAGATGGGCACACAAGTGGAGGACAGAGTTCTTTGACAATTATCATCAACGCATGTAATGCTGGTGGCAGTTATGTTCCACCATTTTTTATCTTAAAGAGAAAACGAATAAACCGGTTATAAATGAATGGCTCTAGGTGGATTTCAGAAAGCTTATTGATCGACTAGCTTCATCATTTAAAAACTTTTCCTCGATCTTTACAGTCTAATCCAGTTTTGCTCATTCTCGATCATCACAAGAGCCACAAAAACTTAGCAGCTTATACGTTTTACAAAAATAATATTATTCACGTATTGACTCTTCCACCTCATAATTCAGATCGAATGCAACCTCCGCACTTGTCCTTTCATGGGCTTTTAAAGACCGCTTACAAAAAAGAGTGTGAAAGTCATATGGTTTTTTAACCTGGGGCAAAATAACGATATTTGATATTGTTGGTCTATACACTATAACTCTCAATCGAAACACAAGTATAGAAAAAGCCGTAAATGACTTTAAAGTTGCTGGTATTTCCCTGTAGATAAGGAGAAATGTAAGGCCACATTTGATAGTTTTGGTGATAACATTGAGTAAATTACTGTCAGTTTATCACTTGTTCTGTTATTCAAATCCATTCAGCAGATTTACAATCACCAGCATAGATACCGACGATCACTCGTCAGGAGAATTTCTTTTATAAGAGAAAATGTACGTAGAATACCGTGAGGTACGTGCGAGCCGAAACAAAGCCGTGATGGTATTTATTTATATTATGTATAAACATATATATATATTTATGTAAAAACATATATCTATGTTTGTAACTTCGTACAAGTAATTTAAAAAGCAATGTGTATGTCAATGGCTATAGAAAATATAATAGTTATCCCATCTCAAAATCTTCGATAAATGCCTAAATACTTATTTCAAATTGACATACCTAAATTAATTTGTACACTACTTATATAATATGAGAACGTTGAAATAGACATTAGAATACACCTTAATAACATTATTTTAACACCCTACTTTTATTGGACTCCCACCAATTTATCAGACAGACACCAATTTACGCTTATTTTCGGGATAATTAATGAATTTTGCTGTCAAAAATAATTAAAAATCAATTTAATTTGTTCACCAATTTCTAGCGTATGGCCTGTTTGTCTGTTTGTTGTACAAACTCAAAACTTAATTATTGTATTAAAGAAGCCATATATAAATGTACGTAGGAATAACAATGTGTGCCTACATAGTGATAATCTGAATTAATCCGGGCGCAGAGCTAGTATAATTATTTGCGGCACCCATTATTTACACGGGCATTTAACACGGGCATCAATGCATATAAACTCAGGAGATCAGTTATATTTTTTCGTTCACTGTATACCCGCGTATACCTACTCAGCGCGTTTGGCAGAACGTAGCCAGCGTTCGTCTCCGTTCTGTGGCCAACGCTTGCTTGCTACACTTACCAACGTAACGGCGATTAATGCGCAAGGCGCACTGATTTGTAAGATATTGAAATTTGAAATATGCTCGAATTTTTTTTCAACTATTTTCAATTATTTTTACGTTTTTAAAAAAAATTGTTCTAATGATTACCTCAAAAATTAAGTATTTGTTAATATTTTGTACTAATTTAATTTTCTGTACAATTTGTTGGTATTATTTGATTATCAGTTTTTATATAATAGTTATATGTATAAATTGTTCGAAACATTTCATCTTACTTATTTTAATTTTTCTGAAATGTAAAATATCATATATAATCTAAATTACGTGTGTATACAGTGTAAATGTGCACATTCAAATACGAAGATTCTATTTTCAAATGAAATGGAGTATACCACTTTGAATTTCAAAAATATTGTGAAATTCGAATTCAACATCCTAAAATTAGCCGATAACGAAAATAGTGAGGCTTTTTTGGGAATGACAGATGATGACATTTTAAATCTTATAAACGTTGTGAAATTGAAATTCACCACTCTAAAATTAGTCGAGAACGAGTATAGTGGCGGATCCAAGATTTTTGTTTGGGAAGTACCTGGCACAGATTAGGGTAGGCTTTATCAAGATAAACATTGAAACATTAAAAAGGCACACAACATTTTATTTTGCCCATTTAACGCATAATGAGTTTCGTCGGATAACTTTTTGCAAATTCTTCAATGACTTCGACAGGTTGTGGACTACCAGATGTATCTCGATGAATATACATGGCAGTCAAACGGTTCAACCAGTCTTCCGTTATTTTCGTTTAAACTAATAGAATCGTACGAAGGTAAGATTTTATTGCTTTAAGCGAAGAGAAGCTGCACTTCGTACTACAAGTGGATATTGGTCATGTAGTGAGAATTTGTAAAAGAATTTTTATATTTGGGAAAAACATTTGTCTCTTGATGCGCCTCTGCTGCTGTTTTGGAGAGACGTTCCCTGTCACTTCAAAGCTCCTTCCAAAGAGTTATTTCTCCTGATATGAGAAGGGATGAGGCAAGTGGCTGCTGTAAACACTACCGAGATCAGATTGTCTGTTTTTAAGATAGCACTTGATAGAAGGGTGAACGGGTCATTAATTGAAAAGTGCCCTGCTCACTTTTCAATTATTGACCCTGCTATCGAAAAGCGATTCTTCAACTGTCCCAACACAAAGTCGATGGAAGGAAGGAATACATTTAATCTAAAACAAAACACGATATGACATTATTATTTATTTCGAAAGAACATAACAATAAATAAAGGAATGTTGCATCAAACAAAAAGCGCGTGTACGTATTAAAGGTTTATGTTACCTGTAATATTTCTTAGTATCAGGTGTTTCTATATTTGAGAGATTAGTTGAACGTTTGGCGGTTCTGGATGCCTGCACTGGGATGTCCAAAGGTTCTACGATACGACACGTCTCTTGGATATTTTTTTCATATTTAGTCTCTTTATATTTTTTCAGTGTTCTTTTTACACCGTCTACCATCTCATAGAAAAAGTTGAAGTTGGCGTGAAAGTAAAACATTAATTTCAAATACAGTAGCGGTTTCCGTCAAAGGTAAGACAAAGTCGAATCGTTGAATAGAAGCCTGAAGATTTGCGCTGTTCTATGACAGAGAAGTTCTGTCCATTTCTTTAAGGAAATGTACGATAGAGTCAAAGAGCTCTTTGAATTGAAGGAGTGCATCACGCCTTTCAAGTCAACGTGTATCACTAAGACTCTGTAACTTAACTATTTTCGCCTCTGGGTATTTTTTGAAGGGAGCTCGTTTGATAAGTTTCAACTTTTTGCTGACTCACGCACAAAATTGATAACACTACTTACTACTCCCTTCATATTGCGAACACTAGGAAAGCTTCAGGCCTTCACGATAGCTAGGTTTAATTTATATGCTGCACAATGCACGTAAGTCGCTAGCGATTGGAGCTGCTTTAATTGATATTGTACGCCACTTAATTTTCCGTCTTAACGTTGACCTTTCAAATTCTTAACTTGAAGGCCGATTCATTTAATTTTCGAACGATCTGATAGCTTAATGCAGCATCAGTCAAGTCAGTTGCAGACAGAAAGCATATGAACTATTCTTGTATTGTGCTCTTCTGTATCCTTACTCTGAGTTCTTCTACCACTGACTTCGGTTCTATACCACTGACATCGGTTGTTTCATCACCAAGGACAGATATTATTTTGCATGAGTTGGTTGAGTACATTTTTCATATGCCATTTTATGGCAACAATCCGTCAGCTGATTCTGAGTTGTTTTGTTCAGATATATAGCATTTTCGGCACCGTCTCTAAATTTTTTGGAGAAATGAACCACCTGAGTCAATGCGAAATTTCAAAAGTACTGGAAACTTTCCTTGGTCCATTACATCATTCAATGTATCATTATCTCAATGGCCTCTAAACGGTCTGTTTTCTCGACCGCATAGTATGATCGTTTTTACTGTAGGAATCAGCTGCTCTCTATTTGATTTAATCATTTTCCGTTTCGATTAAATATTAATAGCCTTTTCAGGGCTTCCATTTGAAGTTTTGAAATTTGCACTTTTTAAAACTGCCATTTTGTGGTAATTGGTAGCGGAATGGTTTCTAAAGATTGCTAATTTTTTTTATATTTGCAAAGTGGACGAGTGACTAAAGATCCTAGACCAGGAAATAGTACGCAATGCAAACAATATATGTACTTTAATCCCTTAAAAGATTATTGACTGATTTCAGATAAATAATGCGGAATTTTCTGAATATTTAATTAAACTGCTTGTTTGCCATTGCAAAATAATGTTGCTTAATTTCCATACATGAACATACTTTGAATTGTTGTGAATGTAGGTACCTTTAAAATTATAATAAACATACTTGAAAGTACTCAACATGTTGCTATTTTGGTTATTATCAAATGTTTTTCTTGGTTTACATTTATCCATCAAAAAGTGTGTACTTTTAAACGCAATCATTATGAATTATAAGTGCCATCAGTACCGCTGCCTGATTTCGTGTACATAGATTTTTACCTTTCACAGCGGTAAGATGCAAGAAGCGACTCCATTTTTTCTTTAATATATTCAACACTACATTCTAGTAGGATTGCTATCTCCTACCGAGCATCTTTCTTATGAGTTGTATATTTATAAGTCAGATCCCACAGATACCTAAAATTATTGGAAGACATTTTTCTTGTGTCCAGGAAATAGTACGCAAGTATAGTATAGCTGGAGATCATGTAGGAGTTTAATTAAGAGGTTTAAAACTCTAACTGCGGTACACAGTCAAACTCTACAGCACATCTGCTACTTATATCTTCCCAGAAATGAAATCCCGCAACACGACAATATATTCGCAACCTTCTAGTTCTTCCCAAATACGTATCTGTCCTGTGTTCCCATAGAGTGAAGCAATCTATTTGTGAACCAATACCAACAAAAAAGCCTAGAAATGAAGACCCTAGAGTATCTGAAGCCTACAATATTTTAAGATACTTATCAATCAAAGTTAAGGAACAGGAGTCAAGCTTTTAGAAATCACGTTGCTTCAAAACATCGTGAATAGTCAAAATGTACGTCGAACATTATTTAAATAATATACTGTTCGACGTTGATATGGGGAAATATGAGTCAAATTTGACAACAACTCCGATGTCGTTATATTTGGAAAGTTCACAAAATCAATTTATGATAACTGATGAACTGCATTCTGCAAACATAGATCAACAACCACTAAATCAAGTTACGATTTTAGCAGATAATGCTGAAACTGAAGAAAATAAAATTTGTTACATTATCAATTTTAAGCAAAATTTATTTAATATAAGTCTTAAAATAATAATGAGTTTAATTTATTTGTATTACTTACTTTAACATAATCACGCAATGCTTCTTGTAACGCAGCACACACTTCAGAGATAGTATTACATATTGTGGCTTTAGATATTTGACTAAAAAGGCTTTTATAGGAATGGTTGCCAAAAACCTCAAAGTCACTGGTAGTCTGTTATATGCAGGAATCGAATCTCTATAATTCATATTTCTTTTACTAATTTTGTCTTTGATCACAGACGATAAATGGTCAAAATCTTGTGATGCCATTCTACATTAATTGTTGTATTGGCCACTTTCTTCTTGCTGTTGTATATCCATTATTTTTTTCACCCACATTATCCAGTCTCCTTCTTTGAATTAAATTTGTCACCAATCAACGTCTCTTTCTTCTTTTTTTTAAGTAATGAGAATTGAGACAGAATGGTAAACGCAGAACTTACAATAACAATATCGTTCTCCGAATCAGACATAGTGTAGTCTAATCGAATAATAACTTCAGAGCCTACTATCGACCAAAGACTTGATGAATTTGAGTGCTCGTTCTTCTTGTGCAAGAATTCTAGCTCTTGTTGTTATTTTTGCTTATTGTTATTCTTGGTCATTGTTATTATTTTGGTGTAAAAGCTAAATACTATTTTTTTATTTACGTTATTTTAAAAGAACATTCTTTTTCTAGCGTAGAGATAGAATTTACATTCGCTCGTTTGGTCTAAACCCACCATAATTTAGCATCCTGAAATTACTTTAAAATTAATTAAGTGGAAGTTTATTGCAAATTGCAAATCCCATCATCTTGAATCATAAAAAAAATTGTGAAATTGGAAAGAATATTAAGTAATTTCTAATGGTGTTTTTGACTGCATTCTGTGATATATCCCTATTGATTCCTCAATTGATTAAAAACATTATGAACAATAACTTTATATGATATTATATTATATTTATATGTCTAAGGTAGACATTTTTTCTAAATCTTAGGTTTTGTTAAGTATACTATATTTGGGTTTTATAGCCTGATATGCAACTGATGTTTTGGTCGCATAGGGTACTTACTGCACATATGTTTTACACAATCAATTATCACTTACACATATGCGGCCTTAACAATAACCAAAGATTAAAAAATAATCCACGGCTAAACCAAAGAGTAGTTGAAAACTTGAGCAATAAACCGCATTTAACTTATTGACGGAATAATGGCCTTTGAAACGTTACTCTATCGCCACTTTCTCGAGGAAGTAAGTTTAAGTGTCGAGTAAGGGTGCTTTAGCCCAAAAAAATGGCGGTGCTCGAACAGCTGATAGTTGACAGTTAATAAATGTAATACTTACACATTGTGCAAAACTATGGATTTTTATGAAATATTAGATCATAATAGAATTCACGCAATAGCATTATTGACAATAGAAGGAAGAAGAAAATGTACAAAACGCGCGTAAATCCGTTTAATACTTTATCGGAAGAAGAATTTAGGACTAAATATCATTTTACGAAATCGTACGCAAGTAGGGTTGTCACCTTTTTTTAAAACAAATAAAGTATATTTACTTTCTAAGGTAAAAAAAATAAAGTACAATGTGTAAAAATAAAATATTATTTATTTATTTAGATATTTTTTCCATACATATTTTTAATATCTAACAAATATTTGTTATCAAAAAACGTCTAAACCGAATCTTTACAATCTATGTCCATGTTAAGATAGATAAATAATTCGGTTTTTATTAAGTTTAGGGACGCTCTACTTCGTTCGTCCCGCCACTTAGCATTCATTAGAGAAAAGACTCTCTGTAAATGCTGAAGTGGTGGGAATGCATAGCAGAAATGGCACGATTTTGTATATTTTTACAAAATAATTACTACTATGGAAAAATGTTTGCCACTCATGCGATGTAGATAATTCAGAAAAATCTACAGAATTATTGACTTGTACATAACTCTTTCAATAAATTAATTTCTTTATAAGTATGTGAACAAAATGTTCATATTCAACATTACCTACTTTTTGAATTTATGACGCTCAATGAAAAGAGCCAATTTGTGTGACTAATAACGTGACTCCAGGTACTCTAAGGCTTTATCCAAGAACAACATGAAATTTTTAATAATTTTCTGACTAACTTCAGGCGACGACAACTCAATTTCTTTAATCTTTTTTTCAGTTTCATATCCAAAGAAGAGATCTTCTTTTCTTTTCATTAATTCTTTTCTAAGATTGTGCATAACATTGTATACATCAAAATTGTTGTCTTATTCCCTTCTAAAAATTTTATAGTTTTACTAAGCGAATATAAAATGTGGTTTTCCAATTTAACAATATTGTATTCGCATAAGGTAGGCCATCTGGTTCCTACATGCCTTTTGAGTTCACAAAAAGCTCCATCTACCGATTCTATGATTTTTTAAAAATTCTTATCTCCGAACAGCCGAGTGGGAAAAATGAACATAGATTTTAAGGATAACATTCTCAATGTCATAGGATAAAAAGTTCCTGGCATGTTTCGTGTAATTGTCCACTATATGTGCATAACAATTTCCCTTAATCAAGTCCGGTACCAAATCTCTAATGTTTATAAATAATGAATGGTTTATTCCAAAATTGGCATTTGTGTTGTTAGCACTTAGCCCAGATATATTCCCAAATGATAATTTGTATTGCTCTACTGACTTCTGAATTGCATGAACCACGCAATCAGCTGATTCTTTGCTATTTTCATAGAAATCAGTTAATTTTCTTTTAATGCCATTTTCAGCTGTAAAATATTGCACAACTAATGGGAAAAGTTTATATTTTTTTCGTTGGAAGCAGAAAAATAAATTGCCTGTATTCAAATCGTTGATTACATTTTGTAAAGCATATGGCACGAACACCTCTGTAACTAGAGCTTCCATTTTGATCCTGGCTTAATGAATACTTGCAGCTGTGTTTGAATTAACATAAATCATTTTATTTAACTTAACAGTACAGTCCATACATTTAAAGGACAAAATATGCTTAACAGTATGATATGTGAAGGCTAGGTAGCTCAGCAGCAGTAACATTGTTTTTATTACTTTGGGAAGAAGTGGAAACAGAAGCAGATCCAAGAAAACTTTCAAGCAGTTCAGATGATTTTTTCAGCTTATATTTCGATTTATGCTGTTTGGTTTCCAGATGTTGCTTAACCTGCAAACAAATAATAAACCCTTCACCTACCACCATAAACACCAGACATCCCAAACCATCACGAAACCAAAGATTTATTGTGATTCTATCCCTGCATGCTTGTTTGTCCAACCTATACTCACATAGGCAAAGATCCAACTAAGATTAAATTTTTTCCACATATTCCAGCTGAAACAATAGTAAAAATTACTCCACATAATTTGCATTTCCCATTAAAATCATTTTGAGGATCATTGGTTAATCAAACACCATGTTCTTTTTCCCATAGACTTTTATGCTTTTGCATTCGTTTTGTTTGCTTTGCATCCATTGTTTTAAGGTATTTATTCAGTGTACTGTATTCAAAGTTACAGATGTCGTCTAATTCTATGTTAGAGTTCGATTCCTGTATTCATTTTTCAGGTGTATTTCGTGAGCTACAATTATATGCATCCATAATCGAATATTTATCACAACACTGTACAACATACCAAGAACAAATAATAATATTAGAACAACAAACAGTAAACAATGACAAATTGAGACGATAATTGACATGGACGTTTTAAGTTACGTTAAAAAACGACAGTGCTGCTTAGCATTTAACTTTATCGCTTTATGCTTTATCGATTTATACGTTTACCCGAAATAACGTACAATATTTTATTATAAAGTACGGGTGGCAACCCTATACGTAAGGTACATCGTAAACTTGGTGAAAGAAAATATTAAGAAAAATAAGATAGGTAAAATTTAACACATTATTGAAAGTTTTTAAACGTATATATATATATACACATACACATATACATATATATACACATATATACATATACATATATATATATATATATATGTGTGTATATATATATATATATATGTACACTCATATATATATATATATATATATATATATATATATATATATATATATATATATATATATATATATACTGTGCATAATATAAGAAGTATTCCAACCATGAAACCATCCGACGCTATACATTGTTATATACAAATTTCGCATGGCAAATGAATAAATTTTTCGGAAAGTTTATGTCAGTTGTGGAAAAGATTAATGTAATATATACAATATGAATTTTCTTTCTATTTCTTAATACCTTAAAAATTTCGAGATTATCTAGACATTTTTAAAACAATATACCTGTAACAGCAGTGGTTAGGTTAACACCAAAGGAATTTTTAAGCTTATTATGAACTATTTTATTAATATCTTAACCTTTCAGAATCTTTTGAGCAAAGAATTATTATCATAATATTATATACACATATATATTTTGTTTTCTAACTATGTATATTATGTAAAACATAAGTTAAGTTAAATAAAAATAAAAGTCTGATATTTGCATTTGGGAAGATTAATAGGAAGCAATATTTATTGAATACTGATGAAATGGGCCCGGGATTTTACGAAAGGAGACCATAAAAATTCCCAAACAAAGCTAAATACATGTTATTTTTTGTGCTTAACTCAAAGTTAGAAAACTGTGAAAACAGATACTGTCTAAAAAATTATATTCTTTACTGTAAGACCTTATAAATGAAATCAAAGATTTTAATGAAAATGGAGAAAAAATTTTCTTTTTCAATTATTTTCCAAATCACGAAACCGACAACTTGCCTGTTGTTGTTTTTACTCATCTGACTAAAAAGTTCATGTATGCATAAATAGATGTCAACTATTGTATTCATGTGGCCAGATAATAATGAAAAAGTACTTGGACTGCAGCGTGACTGTAGTATGACTTAAGGCAACTTAAATCTATTTGTTTGTTTAAAATGTATATAATGTATCTATTATACATAACATCATTGAACACATTATGTGCTAGACTATGACATTGTTGTAACCCAGTTTTCACCAATATGATAATTAAATATAGGTATAATTATTAATGTTTCATGCCACACATATATTTAAAATCTTGTGTCCTAGAAAAAACAAATATAACACAATTATCTAATTTTATATGAAGTTATGGTTACATGGACATAGCCACATCAGGACAAATGGGACAATTGTCCACTGACCAAGGAATAATGACAAACAATTTGTTAATAATTTACATAAAATGAATGCCCCTCAATTTGGTTTGCTTTTTCAAACAGTGTACTAACCACTATTATTTACTCTGGATCTTCCTTGAATGAACCATTCTTTTCTTGATTTGTTACAAAAAGCAATTCTTTCGGCTCTGGGACAGTTATGTAACCTAAGCATAACTGAAAGGTGTTTTTCTAAATAGCGGGAGTAATAATCTGCTATAACCGTATGCAGACTAACTAACCTTCGTTTACTTAATATTCATAGGAAATTAGACCATAAAAATAACCAATGTAAAAAATAATCTTTGAAACATTCACTTAAAATATATTCAATCAACAAAAGTCTTTTTTCATTATAATTTCCTAAAAATATATTTCCTAAAGATATAATTTTCTAAAAAAATTCTGGATATATGGTTAAATTAGTACTTAACAGACACATGGAAATAATTGGTGTGTTATTTCTACATTTTACCTTTGTTTGGGTTATTTGTCCCAATAGAGAATCGATAATAAAAGTTCTGTTTTATTGCTTTCTTTATTATATTTTAATATTACTTTTATGAAACTGCAATGTTTCTCTGCTATGCTTTTATTAGAATACCAAAATTAAAATTAGCACTGCGACAAGAAAAATAAAAAGATATGTATAACAAATTATTAAGTTACGTTTTATGTTATAAATATGTACGTTTTATGTTATAAATAATTTTCAATGATAATTTAAATTATTAATAGTATTTAAAAAATGTAGTTATAAACTAGTGGAGTCAATTATATCCTAAAAAAGTATGTAATATTACTAAAAGTAATATTTGTAGTTACTAAAAGTTAATACTAAATAATATTATTAAAAGAAATGTGTTGCAGTAATTAGAACTAAGTACGGGAAACTTAAAATTAAGATCATGAATACAGCTTATCTGCAAACTTCTTTGTTTCCTAATTGCCAGCAGCAAGCTGATATAATATATGAACTCTGACCTTCTTATATTTAGTATATGATAATATTATAACATTACTAGTAATTATATATGATCAAAGCAAGTTTTGACAATGACTTCCATAATGAATATTAATGAAGTAAATAATTTGGGTGAAGAACAATTTGAATTAATATTTGGAAATGTAATCGAACACTGTAAAGAAGCAGCAGCTAAGGTATTTAACCTGAAACCTTTTGCAAATGTCGAAAGTCTATGCCTTGGATTTCATAATTACCTTGATGAGTTGCAATATGATGGTATGTTACATTTTTATGTTTTCATGAAACTTTCATAAAAGTACTATTACACATAAAGTGAAAACAAAGATGCAAAATATATGATGCGTATCAGTGACAGGTAGTATATAAAATATAAAGTTGAGAGTATTTTAACATACTAGGAATGAAATAGATCATAATTTCTTAAATAGAAAATTTTGGATACAGAATATACTCTGAATAAAAATAAACAAGATTTCGGTTAGATACAAATTTATTTTTATTCCATATTTAATATAATGTCTCCTATTTATATAAAATCTCAGTGTCATATTTAATATAAGATCTTCATAACTATTGTAGGTATAGAGAGTTACATTTTTTAATAAATATAAATCTGACTATAGTACAGTAGTGTAATTAAAAAATGATCAGCACCAATATAGTTCAACAATGTTTTTACAACTATGCAAGCACAGTTATTTTATTTCACTATTTAATATGTAGTATTATGTTCATATCATACTTCACAAGTCATGTTTTTAAAATCCTATTTTCAACCAAGTAATATACTTTTAATGGTAGGTACCAAATTAGATTTTATGGCTGGCATTGTGTTCCATAAAGTTCACAATTTTTGTATCTAACGCATTACTGCACTATAATGAAATGTGCACACCTTCATCCACAAGCATATTTATATTTAATATGCCATAGTTAAGAAAATAATATAATTCAGATAATAAATTTCCACTGTTAAAGCATACCACTTATACATGTTTTCTTATTCTATTATTTTAGCAAACAGAGACAGTTTCCAAAATTAGCTACGTAAACAAATGAAATGTAAACAAAAACAATCTTAATATCTTAGATTTTACATTAAATGATATACACGAACAATTCATTTTTGTTAAGGATCTTTTAAAAAGTGGAAAAGTATGGAATACTTTCGAATGACTTTCAACATTCGAATGACTAACATTTTCTTTGTCCTCACTTTACTCATAAATTCTTACAATTTTCCAGAAAAATTAAATATTTTAAAAGTCCATCCAGACCTAGCTGGAAAATTAGCAAAGAAGGGACAATTAACTGCTGAATCTACACAGGAACAACACAGTGCTGGTCTCGATCAAATAACAAAGGAACAACAGGATGTGATCAACTATTACAATGAGCAGTAAGTTTTATAAAATTAAAAATATATGTCATAATTTGATCAAAGCGCCAATGATCTTCGAGAGTATGGTCAGTAATTCACGAGTTTTACTAACACATTCATTTATCACAAATAGTATAGAGGACCCAGTAGTCAGTCTTTTAACAGAAATCCCAAATTCAAACTATTGCCGTCTTTCAAGAAAAAGATGAATTAAAAAATTTATTACGCAATAGTGTATTAATTTGTTGTCAAAAAACTAATAAAACCTCTAAATTATTGACAAATTGCAGGCCATAATTAGAACTCCTGATCATTTTAGCATCGCTAAACGGCTGCCACACTGCAATATATTAATTTTTACAATCTAATCTTTACATCGTTTTATGAAAGCTGATATTTGAATATATCATTATATACTAGGCACTCGTTGAGTTAATAATTCATTTTATAGACTGAAAATTGTTTTTTTAAGTACTGAAAGATGCAATAAATATTGCAATTTGAAAGTGCGTACCGTTCTCTCAGTAAATCGGGAAGTTTCCAATTGACTAAAATACTAGTGATATTAGCATCACATAATAGCTTGAAGGGAAAAGGTGAAAAAAATAAATCATTTATTTGTGGATAGAAAATACAACAGATAAAATAGTAGGTAAATACAGATATTTTCTTAACAAATAAAATTAAAAGCATTAACTTTAACTTTAAATTGTTCTAAGTGTTATCAACAAAAAGGTGGCTAGCTCGGCTTATGTAGTATTGCTATAAGCATCACCACCATGGCCAGTTTACAGCTAGCACCTGTTAACATACACATACTCATACATGTATACATATATAAACTCACATGCACAATATACAATAATATTAATAATTATTATTAAATACAGGTATTATATAAAGACATATAACTATATACATGTTATTACCTAAGGAGGAGACATAGCACAAAGAAAACAAGAAAAACCAAAATTAAATTAAATTAAGTACAATTTAAATCAAATAATTTTATAAGTGCCGATAATTTCCTGGGTCAAAAATCACTGGAAAATTGCAATATTTAACATAGTCTATCCATATTTAAACAAGTTAATTTCAGTCTGTGAAATTATTTATGAACTCTACGAGACATAAATGATATAGCAATAAATTCAAATATTGGCATTGATAAAATAATGTGAAAATCATGTTCATAAATAGAAAAATATTGCATTATGAATAAATAAAATGCATATAAAAAATAAAATATGGTAATTAAAAATTAAACGAGAAAATGTTGTGCAAAAAATTGAGAATAATCAAATGAAGCATTTTTTAAAAAATCTTCCCTCACTTTTTAGCTTTAGTGTACCTGGAAACAAAATGTTTCCCACCAGCAATACGCTCACCACCTATCTTGATAAAGTGGCATTCTAAAAAACGTTGCCAAATCTTAGACTACAAGAATTAAGTTGAAAATAAATTTACATACCATATTGTTGCTTTAAATTTAAAAGTGTGTGCCCTTATATCCTATATATTTTAGTCATATGTATTTGAATATATTTGGCGTTAATTTTGTAGAAATTCATTGTTCACAATTAAATGAAACTACGTGAAAAGTGAAACTAGGTTTGGTTTCATTTAATTGTCATATTTATTTATTACAATCATTATTGCTACTTATTCAAAAACTCAATGTTGTTCGTCTATTTTAAATGATTTTCGTCTATTCTCAATGGTAAATTCTCAAAAGCTACTTTATCTCAAAAGTTAGTTTTAATTAATTTCTTGGTATTTTCATATTTTTGGGTGAACTATTTCTCTGGTCTATAAACTGTGTAGAATTTTTGAAAAATAAATTTTCATTCTATATTATCTTGTAAAGTTAAATAAATGTTCTTTTAAACCCTCCAACCATTTACTAATACATTTATCACTAATTTACTTTGGCCTTTGAAATTAATTCAAGGTTTCTAATAAGCAACAAAGAATATCTTTTAAAAAGAGAATGCAGACATTTGTTTCCAGCTCTATTATTTTTAAAGCAATTTGTTCTTCCATTAGACACAATACATGATATTTAAAGTTACCTTGAATGAAAAGCCACCTTTAGTAAACTTATACCAACTACTTCCAAACTTCTTCCCTTTGGACAACAAAGAATTTGGTCCCAATTTGGGCACTCTTAGATGAAACCTATTGTGCAATGTATCTCAAGGAACGATAAATCATCTACTAGCTTATCTGACTTGCATGTTATTGCACATCACACAGTAAGATGCTCTTTTGGGTACTGATGTAGCATTTGAGGCATAATTTAATTAAAAACAAAAAGAATACTGAAAAAACTTAATAATAAATAAGCAAGCAGGCAGATAGTAATTTATCTCCTTTTATATTTATATTAAATTACTGGTAGTACTGGATCTTTGGTGATGTCAACCACTTTTAACCGAACAATTTTGATAGTTGATGACTATCCAGCAATACTTCACCTTGTAATATTAAAAAAAATATCTAGAAATGTTTTTTTTATATATTACACTAAATAAACACTTGACCAAGATAGTTATGCAATATATATAACAATGTAATAATTGGACATTGAATTTCTCAGCTGTTCCCAAAACATTCTTGTTAATAAAAAAAATAACAGACTTATCCAGAATAAAAACACTTTTACGCTTCTGCTTTTTGTTACATTGAAACAACTACTAAGAAATAAAAGAATCATTTTAGCATAAGATCACTGGCTAATTAAGTGTTATATGGAAAAAGGAAGAGTAAGGATCCTGGCTGACTACTATGGTTTATTTATTTATAAAATATTTATAATGAATTTTATTTATATTTTGAAAACTTTAGTTCATGTTATTAGTCATTATGCAGTTCAGTTGCAGTATACTTTACTTTCTTAATTAAACTTTAAGATGAGACAAATTGAATGTAAAATTGGGTACGGATTGAAGCTGCCCATTCTATCTGCAGTTAGTTATTGGAAACTGAATAAAAGTTTCATTCAGAAATGATTTTTACTTCAAACTTATATAAAAAACAATCAGTCCAAGCAATACTCTTTGATGTAATCCTCTTCAACAGCAAAAGCCAGACATTCAAAATCCATTTTTATAAATAACAGTGATAAAATAAAGCTCATGGTGTTAAATAACACTCATAAAATATAGCTCACGGTTTGACCACTAATTATATATTAAGACCTAAAATTAGCACATTTTTACCTATAAATGAAAATTCCAATAATATTTTGGAACTAGAAGAAACAACCTTTGAGCGAGATTGAAACTGTCATTTTTTTATTATAATTACAGTTTATTTTACGCTATTGGATCGAACATAAATTTACACACTTCATAATAGGTATAATTAATTAAAAATCTAGAATTATAAAGATAAAAACCAGAGTGTTATAAATACATATATATAGATATATGTATATATAGGTATGGATATAACAACTGCGAAGCCCTATTTTATAAGTGTCCGACACATACTTTGCCATTTTGTATTTTCATGTTCTTACAGTTTTCATCCTATATTTAAAATACAAATCATTTCAATAAATGTGAATATTAAAACACATTCTTCTGCTGTAAATTTTCACTCTAAATGTGTAAAAGTAAAATTAATCTTGGAATCAACAGATGAGTGCTATGTCATTAACTTATTATAATATAATATTGTCAGAACAAAGTTAAATCTTATAAAGGAAATGTTTTCTTTCTTACAGCTACAAAGCAAAATTTGGTTTTCCTTTCATTATTTGTGCCAGGGAGAATAAAGTAAAATCAATTATAGAAGGTCTTATGAGACGTTATAACAATCACGCTCCTCAAGAAGTTACAACAGGTATGAATGAAGTGAAGAAAATTTGTAAGCTGCGCATTCTCGACCTTGTTAAGGAATGATGAAATAGTTTTGATAAAATTAGGTATATTTAAAATATTTTTATCAGATTTCTTAAAAGTAGTTATTGGACACCAACACTGTTTGTTAGATACTTTTAATAGTTTTCAAATAATATTTTGTTTAATGACATTCTTTTCTCAACAAAAACTAAGAACATATATTTTAAAAGCTCAGATTTTTTAGTTTACTTGATTACAGCATACTATATCAATTCTGATTGTTTTTTGTTCTGTATTTGTACATCAGTCCCCTAAATTATAGGACAAAACAAGAAAATATGAAAGCTAGGAATTAAGAAAGTTTATGTCCTTGCAATCAGATCCAAGATGAACCATCGCACTTTCATCTGGCTAATGTATTTTTCTGAAACTTCATTATATTATAGTTTTCTTTTTTGCAATCTATATAACTACAAAAATAATTTGCCAAAATAATTTAAGCAGTACAATACAGTAAGTATTTCATTATTGCCCGAAATTTATTATACAAAACTAATTTAACTTACCATAATTTTTTTTTCAATAAAGTGATTAATTTATATAAATGATTAAAAAAAAATTTATTATTGTTTTTTTCATTTCTATTTGTTATAATAAAATAACGAGGTGAAACAATTTGTTTAGACATTAATTTTTCACCTGTGAATTTGCCTTAATTATGTATAAAATGAAATTTTACATAAAAGGTTTTATTACTTAAAATTTATTTGAAAGTCTGTTGAATGTGTTGCAATAAATTATTTGAAGCTATTTACTGCGTCTGGCAAATCTTTTATCTCGCAAAAATTATTAAAATTTTGAAAAAGTGGGAGTCAACCAACAAGATCTGGCAAATACATGTTAGATGAAGGAGGATTCCAGCTGTTGTCCCTCCAAATCTAAGAGAGTCTATTGAGCCATAGAAAGACAAGTGTTCTATCGTCGTTTCCAATCCTTGGCATTGTTTCATAATAGGTTGTGCGAATCTGTAATGGATAATACGAGCACAGGTCTACCATACTTTTACTGTGAGTTTCTCATGGCTAATTTTCTAGTGTTTTTTCTTGCTTCTTATGGATATTTGTAATTGTCTACTAGAACCTACTTTTGGTCAAAAGTAACAATTTGACTGCGAATTTCTTCATATTTCCATTGATTTAAAAAAAAAGATTGCATATAATGTCTATTTACCATATGAGGTAGGTGATGAGATTTTCCCCTTTTTAAGCTTCTGTGACGCTCTGCCAATTTGTTTTAAAAAGCTCAATATTGTTTTAATAATAACATTAAGCCCTACTGCTAATAAATTCTTATCTCTTTAGTTTATTATTATATTAAGAGTAATCAAGGGACTCACTTTGAGATTGAATTTGGTCTGTACACTCGTTGACACCGTGTCTACACTGAGTTACTTCCAAGACAGATTTAAAAAAAAAACAGTTTTACTTGTCATTGACTAACATCAATGATTTTGAAAATAGTATACTACGACTTTAAAGTGAAACATATTCAAATTCGAAATTCAATGCCAAACCAAATATATCATGCAAGCATTTCCTAAATAGTAGATTGTGACCCGACACCGGACCATCAGAATAAAATACCGGGTTGCAGTATTGTCTCTTTATTTTTTATAATCATTGTATTTGTTGTATAAACAGAATTCTTTCTTAATTTATTTCTCCGCATTCCAGAAACAACCTCTCAATATAATCATAAGGAATTGAAAATTCTACTAAATACAATTTTTTAAACAAACATATTGTAGAACAGAAATCTTGCAAGTTCTTCATGTATAACAGCTTCTATAGAATTACTATCAATACCATTTAACTCTAAAAAAAACTAGCCGTTATGATTATGTATCAATTTAATGAGATATTATAATGCAATTACAAAAAAATACATTTAAATAAAGGTTAATTTTTATAATAGCCCCAGAGACCTTTCGACAACAGCATGAGGTTGACCAGCCATTTCGTGAAACTCTGGTGTATTCAATATTTCTTCAAAACCAATTTCTAGATCTTGTCCAGTCAGGGCATCAAGCATTACGTTGGAGCTGGGAAGGAATGGTAGTCTGCCAATCTGAAAATATTTCAAATTATTAATTAGATATCAGTACTGTTTTGTGACTTCTTTTATAAAAATTAAATATATCAATTGATTTAAAGTATTAAAAAAAACCCTGTAAAGAGGTTGAATAAATCTAGATATATTTTAGATAGCAATGCAACTTGTGATACTATGGTAAGATATCCTATAAAGAAAATTCTTTCAGTTTTGTTTTTACATATTTAGAGTGAAGATCCTGGAGACATGCAAATAGCACCTGTTATATATAGATGCCATTGTATTACATTTAAAATTTAAATTGCGTAAGACAAAAATATTATTTAAACAGTATTCCATTTTCAAATAACACAAAACTTGTAAAAATATTGACAATATCATACAAAATTAAGGCACTTTCTATGCGATATCTTCATTAAGTAATTTCATTAAGAGGGGAGGTTTTTTTCTAATTTGCTCTCCAATATAAGAAGCAACCAACAATGCAAATATTCACTTTTCACAAACACTTAGAGCAACATAATGATGATTACCTTGATTTCGAATATAAGATAATATAGAAGTATATTGCTGTGCTATAGAAAATTATAAAATGAGGTTATTTAATGTATGAGCACTTAAGGAAACTATATTTTTTTCCTTATATTCTCTTTATTAATTTTCAAACACTAGAAAACACTAAGTTATTTCTATAAACAATATGAATATTATTGGACACGATAGAAAATTGCACTATGTTCTTATACAGATTGTTATAAATGTGAGAACTTTTATAAAGATCAAAGGGAAAAAAACTGAAACCTTATAAAATCGTACAATCTGTTCATCTGCATGTCAGAGCAGTTTTTCGCAGAAAACCATTTCTCAGAAATTTTGGTATAGCAATGGAAGCTCCATTTGACATAATAATAAGAACTACAAAATAAGTTGTGGCAGAAAGAAATTTAGTATTCAAAAAATTATCCATAGTCTGAGAAATCCACAATATTTTACACCTTGGCAAAATATACTAGGTACTAAATATTTAAACTGTTTTATGTGCCTAGGCATTTTTTACTCATACTCAATAGTTCAATGTAAGCTTAACTTTAAAAGAAAAAAATTTAGGAGAAATGAGATATGATTATTTACATATTACATATAATGTTTGTTAATTATCACAGCCAAATTGCAATATGGTTTGCACAAATAGTAAAAATCACTTATTGATTTCAAATCTATTATTATTCTACATTAGTAGGGGTGAAGTTCAAATAAGGTAAAATTTTTCATATGATATTTGTTTTATTTAATATAGATAAAAGGTTTTTTGTCATTGAGATTTTTAAATGGCATTTTCGAGATGAGATTTTTCAAGACGAGTGAAATGTGTTTAACAAGTTGGCAGAAAAATTATGTAAAATATAATTGCACTGTATACACACATTATTAGTCAAATTAATAAACACATTTGCATGATTGGGGTGGAACGCAGGTTCTACATTGAAATGAATGTATAACTCAGTCATATCTCTGTCGAGTGACAGATTGAAGTTCAAAGCAATTTTTACAATTGTACTTCGAAATAAAAATGTACATGCAATACATCTTTGAAAAGGGCTCATCAAAGCCTATAATTGTTGTTTAAAACATTTTTTTGTAATACTGGCATTAAAACAAACAATATTGTTGATTCTATTTATAAGGCATCAAAAAGTTTTAGTTTTTTTTTAATTACCATAGCAAATTTTACATCAAAAAATCTATCTCATACACAGGTGTCTGTAACCCTAAGATTAACGATATTGCAGTATATATAGCCATGCTAATAATAGTTCATTATATCCTAACTATTGTTGACATAGTTTCACTACTAGGTAGTACTAAATTACTGATATCTATTGGTATTTATTTCTATTAAAGGTATTTCTCATCAATAATTTGTAGATCACTAATAACGCAGTAAAAACTAATATTGACCAATACAGATCCAATAATTTATTAACAGTACATACAAGAAATTTGTTTGCTTTGATTATTATACTGAAATAGTTTGCTAAATACAAGAAACTCTTGTATTTAGTAAACTATTTCAGTACAATAATCACTATGAATAGTCTTTTTTAATAATATTGGAATAATAAAATTCAGAGAAATTTAAATAAAATAATTCCATCATTCTCTATAAATAAAACTCTTTTTTTAAATAGAATGTAACAAAAATACAATGATATTTATACATCATCAAGGGTTATCATGGCTACTAAGCTCTTTCTCTTCATAGTTGGACTATTAAGCTCTTTCCTGAAAAACACTTTTAATATACTCACACTTGCATACTTGTCATAATATGTCATTAATGGTACAGTTTTAAAGAAAGCAAAATGAACGTTATATGAGCATATTTTGAAAATATTGAAACCATTTCGGGAGGTAAAGTTATAATTTGGCTTAGCAATGGCGCTTGACGTAATAGTAAGAACTAAGAAATTATTATGAGTGCCTAGTATTTATTACATAAGCTTATTAATGTATCACAACTAAAAAATTGTTTATGATACATCAATAAGCTTATAAAATAAATATAAGGCAACAGCTTATGGGCTCTTTAAAATGATGTGTCATTTATAGATATTTTGTCATTAAAATTTGTTCACATATTTATTTGTTTCTTCAGAGACAAAAGATGTATCCTTTGAGCATCAATACATTCTTCTTGCACAAACATAGCCATTACATACAAAGAGAATGACTATGTAGATACAAAGAGAATGATTAAGTAACCACATCGTTAGTACTTATCTAAGTAGTTAAACCGTCCAAATTGTCTTTTGCACTCCAAGCATCTCCAATCGAAAAAAGAATTTTGCACCGTGAGTTCAATTTTCAAGCGATGACCAGCCTAATACTCCTTAAATTTCATCACTCTTTTGGCAAAGTCACTAGCTTTCTCCATGGCCACTTATTTGTCTTGTGATCCTATAAAAAATCCCTAACAACTTCCTTTCCATCGCCTTTGAGATACAATAAGCTTTCGTAGGATGGCTTTTGTTTTAACCCAAGTTTCTCCATACGTAAGGACTCTCCAAGGCTTCATAAATAAGAACTGGTAATACACACTAATTGAAGTGTTGTGTTTTTAAGTAGTTCTGGATGTTCATCTTAAAGGCAAATTTAAGTTTAGAAAAGCTGCTCATTCCAGTCTTATGTCTCTGTCCACTTCGTTGATCTGATTATATTTACCTTTTCGTAGTTCTTGGCCAGGTAAATATACTTATCTATGTGCTCTAGTATAATACTGTTCAGATTTATGGTCGCCGGGCTACAGGGTTCCCACATCATGATTTGTTTCTTGTCCAAATTCATTTCGAGTACTGCTGACAGAAAGACTTCGTGGACTTTCTGAATCATAATCTATAAGTCACCTGGATTATTAGCAGACAGTAACCGCAACCAAAATTATTGAAATGTGCACCTGATATCATAAGCCATTTCTTTTTCAAATCCTGTTGTTTAAAAATAAGTTCTACGATGAAGGCAAAAAAGTTTGGGTGATAATATGTCCTATAAACTGACTCCCCTCTTCATATAGATAGGGGTTTGGTATGTAGTGGTTGTAAGAACACTCTCAGAGCAGCATGCCTTTAGATACTGGTAATCAGATCACTATGTCTATGAACTATTTTCGCCTTTTTAAGAGACTTTTCCACACTGTCGAATACATTTTTTTAGTTGAAGTATAAAAATCACAGCATGAATTGGTGATCTATAGCTTTTTCAATAAGCACCCTCAATAGGAAAATGTGGTCTAATATAATGAAGTCTTGTCTGAAGCCTGCTCCTGCCTGAAGCCTGCTCTTTTAGTCACTTGGCAATAAATCTGTTAGTTATTTCCTTAGACAACACTTTATACACTTGAAGTTATTCAGAATGCTTTTAGATCATTTATTAAACAGCAAGTATTACTATAGCTGTTTCCCAGTATTTTCGTATCTCACCTAAGAATAAACATCTATTGAACGAACGAAATTGTCTAACAAGGCAATGCTACCCTCTTTCAGCATATAAGGCGATTCGATTACATTTCCACTCCCAGACTTACTATTCTTTATTTGATGCAAGACCATTTTACTTTCATTATGTTTTATATTGGGTGTTTCTTCAGGACTCAATATTTGTAATTTTGTAGTGATTATAATTCCTTTTTACATCTATGAGTAATGAGCCTTCTCTGCAGAAGTAACAAATATTTTACTAACTTAGAATAATGAGTACTCCAGAAGGTGAGAACACGCGCTATGGTGTGTCCATAAAAACTAATAGTATCAAAATGCGGCTGTCAGTGAAATCTAAGACACTGCTCTGAATGGTGGTGTGGTTTGTATGTGACAACATTGCTAAAAATGCCGGCTTATGCTATTCTCATCTACAAAAATATCACTAAACGCAACAACAACAAATGGGCATTACTTTTCATATGTAAATACTATTACTTAATTTCATTTTCAATTAACTATGCGATTTCAAAATTACAAAGTAGATTATTATTAACAAAAGCGTTTAAAAAAATACTGAAAAATGTCAAATTTAATTTGTTAAAAAATCGGGATTTGTAAGATGCCGTTGGAGAATTTGGTATAACATTTGAAATTTCCGTTGTTATAATATTTTTCCTATAGCATATATAATAAATGTATGTAATATTAGAGACGCATGCAAGAAACAAATGTTACATTCATTAATTTTCGCCATCCTTAATTTCCTGAAAATGCAAACCGATATTGTATAAAATAAATAGAAATTGTACCACGACATTGAACGCTAATTAACATAAATAATGTTTTCTTCCCTTTTTGAATTGCTTTAGTACGCGACCAATTATTATAAAATTTTTATTGCGGAATTTTGTCGATTAATATGTACGTACGTGCGTGTGTGTGGGTATGCCTGCGTGCGTACACACTCGTACGCACGCAGGCACACCCACACACATGCACATACCCATGCACACACACACACATACACATATATTTAATAATAATGTTCTTTAATACTGTCTTTAATTAATTAAATGGTAAAATGTGACGTAAAATTTCTAGTAACTTTAACATAAATTATTCGACTATTGGTTGTAGTTGGAATAAACATTTTAGAAATTTAAAATGACCATAACAAGACTTCATATAAGCGAAACAATGCACCGCATAAATCGATGAAATGTGAATCGTACTATAATCGTATATATTTATGTGTCGATTTTCCGGAGTTGGTGGGTAAAATTATTTTGCTGGTAACGCTGTGTGCGTAGGGTACGGTCTTAGTAGAAGGAGCACGGTGGAGGGGAAGATTTTTGACTTCAGGCGGTCGTGAAGAGATTTGTGCATATGCGCCTTCTGGATTACTCTATATTCTAAGTTTACTACATGAAATTTCTATCTAAAATATTTATTTGTAAAGTTTCATTTATATATTGTCTCGTCTATCCGTCCGACATAGTCACACAGAGTGAGGCTGTAACAGACGGAAGCATATCCATCGAAGACGAAATAATAAGGGTTCTATTTCACTATAGAACCCTAAAAATAAGGTTTCTTACATGCGCAACGTACAAGCATACAAATAATTTGGTACTAATAACCTCTGTCAATAGATTTCTACAATTTAGTATTCTCCACAATAATATTTAGTCAGTCTGTAAAGCAGAATGTGTAAAATCTTTGATGAAGAATCCAGAGGCAAAGTGAGGACAGTAATAATAGGTTAAGTAAACAAAAAATAGAATATAAAAGCAATATAAGAGGTAAATTACTCCATTGATTTAACATTTTGCCAATTTGTTTACAAAGACAGAAAATCACATAAGATACACAAAGCAGAACTAATGAAGCAATAACAAAAATATAAGAATAGTCAAGAGAAGAGCAATATAAAGGTACAAATGACAAATATAAGGAGAAAAAAATGAAAATGTTAAATTTCAGGGATACAACTTTTAATTCTTAACTATTTTGTAGCAATGTTTCACATATTGCTATATAAGTACATTAATATATCATTGATTTTAAACAGTAGCCTTTGATTCTTATACCTCATAAGGATGATTATGGATAAAGATATATGTAAACATAATGAACTTTTACCTTTTTAGCAGCTCTCATTTCCATACTCAGTTTCAAAGGTGCATGTAAACCCTGCGTATTACGTAGCATTGTCATGTTCATCTTTTCTAGATTTTGGACGTACTGAAACAGATGTGAAACAAAATCATTAATATGTGAGGAGCTTATTAAAAGTTTTCCATATATTTCGGCTTGTTAAAGCACATCCTAGTGTGTTTAACGATTGTCCCAATTCATTGGTTTTACAAAAATATGAAATATAATGTTATCGTTATGCTACAAATTTAAAAACTAATTATTCCAGCCAGAAATTTAATATTCCAGCCATACTAGAAATATATTCAAACCATACTAGGATCAGTCATTTAATTTGCGTATTAAACTTTAATAAATGATATCTATAAAAAACAATATACCCTACAATATTTCCTACAAATTCCAACAACTCCACACGCGACATTTCGCATTCAATCAATGAAAAAAACACTATTCATTATATTCTATGAATGATAACTTACATGACGTTCGGAAGCTTCTAGCGGATGAGAAAATCCTAATTTATTGCGCGTTGCGCTTAAGCCTGACAGAAAGGGATCGGGCACCCCAAATGCGCCTTCGTGAAATCCATTGTTTTCGGCTGGGCCAGGTTTTACTTTAACTGATGGTAGACCAAAACTCTGAAATGATTAAGCAAAATTCAAATTTCAATACTATTTTGACTTTCGAAACGAAATTAATGCTGCCGGAATGTTAAACCTAAACAAAGTTACAACGCACAAATTTAAAAAAAATCCATTTAATTCATTAGTAGCACTGTGGTTTCGAGAATAAACTACTATTTTGTACGTAAGTCTTTATTATGTTTCTTATTACCATTTTGAAAACTTTGTTAATTACAAATCGTAGAGAAAACAATCAACCAGTTAAAATGTAAATCTGTATTGAGAATTGAACTGAATAATGTCAACTCACTCATTGTCAAACTTAACTTTTTTTCGCATATTGGCGTCTATGGTTGCTCTTCATATCGTTGGCTGAATGATTATGAAACTAAATTAATTAGATGTGAAATTTTGTACTGATTTGAAAAAAATTATGTTTAAGCTATGATACATTTATTTATCATACATCTTTTTTAACACGAGGAAATTAAAAAATGATATAATTTTGGCTACTGAAAAAAACTTAAAATTGTATATAATTATTTATGAACAATAAATTAAATAATTTGAGGAAAAATCTTATTGGACAAAAATAATATGTTAATTAATTATTGACTACCAAATATAATTTTCTCTTACATATAAATGATTATTAGTCTATATAAGAAGACTATATATCAACCATTTAAGTAATTCAATGATTTATTTTGATTTCAATTACATTAACCGTCGTTTTGATATCAATAATTTATTTTGATTTCAATTACATTAACCGTCGTTTTGATAAACTCATGTTTTCTCAATTGCACATTAAATAAAAAAAAATGCATTTACTCTCTTCCTAGGAAACATTCGCGCTCTATTTTTAAATATTGAATATTTATTTGATACAATAGTTAATATTAACGAATGCTATATAATCAAAGATAAAGATTGATAAAATTATACACAAGACATTTGCAATATTATTTAATTATTAGTGCCTAAAAGCAGTTAATTATCAAATATTATCATCATAATTTTTTACTAACAAAAAATGGCACCTATTAAGGAAATATATGTAAGTAAAAAGAAATAATTCATCTAAATTTAAAAATAATGAAAATTTGTGCTTAGTGAAAATACATTAAATATATAAATAATATTAATAATATTTAAAGAGTTCATAAATTTTGATTACTTTGTTTTAGGACCCAGAGACCATTATTCGACGGAAGTTTAGAGCCAAATGTAGATTTAGAGCCTTAGTAAGGCTCGTGGTAGAAAATCTCGGTTGGCTAGGTCAAACTGATGACAGCAGTGAGATGGATATAGATAATGTGAAAACAAGAGTGGCAAGAGCAGTTCGAAGGAAGGCGAAGAGCGAAAAGGGTTTATTGAGCTTGACTGTAACTAAATATAAAATAATTTTTGGTTAAAAATTTCTCGCACACTTAAAACAAAACAGACTTAAAAAATAGAGACAAAAAGTTAGGATGAATAGTAAAAGTTAGCTAGTAAAATATGACTGTAACAATACCAATTGTCTAACAAGTAACAACAAGCAAGTAAGTGTTTTAATTTCTGCAATACATTATTAAAGAAATTAATTCAGTTTGTTCAATAACAAGATCAATTAATTTTCTTTTACTTTGTTATTGCAACATTTTATTGGTTATTATAATGAAGGTAAAATTTAGTAATGGTGTAGAAGAAATTAAAATCAGTTCAAACTTTCATGTTAGAAAATAAATGACATTATCCGAAAGAACACTTAAAAATAAATTGCTTAATACTTAATCATTATAATGGAAATTGAGTTGTACGCTATTCACATATCAAAATTAATATAGATGTATTATTGCCAAAAACATGAAGAGCGTTTATTACTATTAGGTAAACTTGATAACTTGAAAAATTTAAATTTTAACTATTATAGGCATATTCAGTCATCCATTCTCTATTAAGTTTTAAGTGTGTATAAAGGATTGATTCTACATGCGATATGTTAACTCTACCAATAGCTTTCAAATGCCATTTAATAATAAAATGATTCTTCTATTATCAAATAATTCCTGTTCCCATACTCCAGTGCAGTTCTTGTCATTCAGCTGTTGAGAGCATTTTGATTTTTTACTTTATTGTTATTGATACTGGAACATAAGAACCTTATTTTACTCAAAGTACCTAAATCATAACATGTTCATATTTCATTTAATGCTATTGTAGCAGTGTAAATCATATAAAATACCATATTATTTCATCATCATTATCAGACTTATTTTGTCAGGATTTATATTACCTATGTTAGCAATTTATTTGAGGCGTAATTATTTAAGATACTGCAAATCCTGTTAATACATGTCCATATTGTATGATTTGTCAATAATTGTGTAATATTAGACAAAGAAAGAAGACTTAATAATTAATAAATGAAGTATCCAACTAATGCTCAAACTTCTTGGTTACTAATTCTGTTTAAAATATGCTAAAAAATGTTATTTTTAGGATAAAGCTCTCCTAAACAAACCTGCAGCTTTACGTACTGATGCGGAGAAAAATTACTTGTATAGAATTATAGGAGGTTTAAAATGTTTTCGCCGATACCCTGCTGTAAGTAGTAACACAAAATTTATGTGGTAAATGTAAAATACAGTAATACCTTGACATATTATCCTAACTTGGTAAATTCAAACTTACATAATTTTACACAAGCTCATGCCATAATACAAGAACCATAGAATAAAACAAGAACACCCACCTCCCATGTGACATTCAGCAATACACACATAAAAATAAATTAGAAATTTGCACAAGTTCATATGGAGATGATTCACAAACACACACAGTATTCCCATCTGTTTTGTAAAACATACAAATAAGTAATGTGTATGTAAATAACTTGCATCATTATTTTGTTTCTTTAAAAATGACTTACTACGTACATATTAATTTTATTAATAATAATTTTATTTTGATTTTTTCATAAATATTTCCCAATAAATTTATTATATACATACTCCTATTTTTTTTTTAGAAATAAAAATACCAACTAAGAATTTATGTACATATCTCGATTTACGAAATTTTCGACTTTTAGTATGCTTCACGGCCCCAGCTACTATGTAATTTCTGGGTGGATTAATGTATTTAAAATTCAAAGTAATTTCAGAGTTCAATTTATAATCCTAAGTAATTTTGTATAGTTAATCATTTGTAGGTCGATAAACCTTGCATTGTAATTGTGCCGTCAAGTTCGACCATAATACCACTTGACAAGTATGTAGAAATAATATGTAGTCTTGTTCCATTTTCATTTTATTTTAGTACAAAGATTAGTAATAGTAAGCACTTATTGGGCTTATTTGAGTGATTCTGAATAAAATATCAACAATGGTTGAATCTTTTTAAAATGTATTTTATGGATCCTACCTAACATTTATCAGTGAATACTGGTTCAAAGTTCAAGAGGTTCAATTTTTGAAAGTTTAATTTTTTGTCACTCTTGACAAGACGGAATAAATATTACACAACAGACAGAATTATTTAATATTACATAAAGGAGTAATTTATATACTAAATATCTCATATATTCTAATGAAATATTTTTCTATGACAAACTTGTCAGTCTGTTAAAAGGCAAGAATTTCTTCATGTAGAACCTGACAAGTAGATATTTCAAAAATAGCTTTGAGATATTTCTTTCTCACCTTACTCTATTAACACGTTTCCAAGTTATTGCACAAAATGATTAGTATTATTCAGTGTTACATTTACCATAATCCTATTTCAGTCATTAATTTTGTTTGTCTAGTTTCAGTCATTAAATTTTCTTTGTTTAGTTTTTCACTTTCAGTCAGTGTTAAATTAAAAGACTGCAATATTTGGAATTTATGGATATGGGTTAAAGTGGCAGAGGCGGATGGAGGGATATTTCTTACCTCCTAGCTATCATTGTCGTCTCGTTAACAACAATTATTCAAAGATATTAAAGTATTTTATTTAAAGATACCCACCAATCTAATCATTTCTATGACTGTTATCTGTACTGTGCTTTTCAAACAGGTTTTTTGTTTTGAAACAAAATAATTCTTTTTTCTCACATATAGTATGTTAAAAAGAAATTAGCAGCCGTAACTTATTTTAAATACTATGGACCTGGAAGAGATATTGTGCGGCAACATCACGAAGCTCACGCACTGTACTTTTTGGTGTCAGGTGAAATATTGATTACGCAAATGGTATTCGATGAGCTTCTTAAAGAGGATGTGAAAATTCAAATAGGACTCATGCATGCTGGTGATATATTTGGTGAAGTATCACTTTTGCATAATATTTCAAGGACTGCAACTTGTACAACAAATAGTGAGTTGTATTATATTATTTTAGTTATGAAACAAAGAAGGGGTTGCCTTTTTCTTAACAAAATGGCTCAATATAATAGTTATTTTCTTAATCTTACAAGCAAAGATAAGTTTGAGCTCACCAAAATGTAGTTTTGGTGAGCTCAAACGTAAGAAGAAATTAAATAAACAACCAAATATGCAAATAAAGGTTTCTAATAACTATTTTAACCGTTTTAGTGCCATGGTTTTTTATTCATATATACTTAAAAATGGCAAAGAAATCTTTTGTTTCTGATGTCATTTACCCTTGTCTCGAAAAAAAAACTGTATCTCTTCTAAAAATTATCCACTTTTAATAATTTTTTCGGTGTTTTCTTATAAAAACTTGTACAAGGACAATAAAATACAAAGAAAATTATGGAAATATATATTGTGAACAAAAACTGAAATCAAGATCATATTGTATTTTCGCAGTCCGGTACATCCTCAGTATCAACAAAATAATTGTTATGGTCACTATTATCACTATCACTCAATATTTGCATTATGCCAAATTGTGAGCGCACCACAATGTCACTCCCACTATCACTTTCTTCACAACTTGAAAAACGATCATTTTCACTGGAATAATTTTCGAATTACGACATTATGTTTTCCTGGATCTTTTTTATGTTGTAATTACTAACAATATTATAATTTGAACTTTATGTAACACGTAGAAAGATAAAAAATTAGCGATGCGTTCGAGCGATCTCCCCTACCACGTGCTAAACAGCAACTGATTTGACGAGCACCATCGCGCTCTTAGCAAATTTAGTTAGTACGCGCACGAGCGCGGACGCGCTCGGTGGCACTCGAACAATTAAATAACCTGAGACATAATATTACACATTTTGTTTTGAACAACTAACCAACATTATATATGCACATCACCCAACTGTAAGACAACAGTTCTAGGTTTTGTTTTGATTACAACAGTTCTAGGTATTGTTTTGAGAAGAATACACCTCGACCACATATTTTTATGGTGTTTGTGTTTTCCTTATATATTGAAATACATGTAAACCTTTTTTGACCAAATTCTACTTTGTATATGAGTTAGCCTGATTAGTTGATAAATGGTTGTGATGTCAAAAAGTAACGTGTGAGAATTCTTTAGTGACTTAGTATTTTTCCGAACAACTCTCTTCTTAATCTAGTGTTTCCTTGAAGATAATTTTTTCTTTTACATATCATGAACATTTTATTATGATCTTATTTTCATTTTGTAATGTAAATAGTCAACGAACTGTAAATTTTCCGTATGTACCTCTCTTACTATTATGCTCAGTATGATATAATTCAGCAATTTTAATGTTTCGATGATGCCATCCATTATTTCTATTGCCTATTTAGGCTTTACCCTGTACTTTCGTTAATTGCCTGCTTTAAGGCGCTGAAAATGTCTTTTGACAAGAACAATCGCAATAATTCTAGCATTCCATCAAAATATGAATTTATATTTTTGTACCAATAAGGGCCATTGGAAACCATACACATTTGTACCAATAAAGGCTATCGGCTATTGGTCTGAAAGTTTTCTCTGGAGACACGATTGAATGTAACTGGAATTCTAGTTGGCTACAAAACATCTTTTTCGTTGACGGAGTGTATATTTCTTCATAAGTGAGAACACCAAGTGCCTATCGATACAGCAAAACCAATGATTTTATACTCAATAGAGACATTATATCCATACTTAACAAACAAAAAATATGGTCCTCAAAAATCACCATGTGCAAGTTATGATAAAAGAGATGGAGAGCCAAAGAAAGCATGTATATAAAAGAGATAATCATATTGAAGATGACTATTTTGATCATGACTTTGAGAGCACTAATGGTACATCTATTTAACTCATTGAATAAAATCATGAACATGACAATTTTCATAACAATTTTCTCTTCGCATATAATTTTCAATTAGTGTGAAATAATATCATATAAAATGGATTATACTGCTAAAGAACTTGCATCGGAAAAAAACAAATGTTGATTTGATCAAAGAGAAGTGGCTGAGAAGATGAGTCCAAACTGAAAAAAAAATAAGGAAAACATGCTTTGGTGGAGGACTATTGACAACATCGTCTTATATAAGTTACAAAACTAGTGATTAATGGTTTTTTAGTCCAATTATGATGAAGGATCTTGAAAGCTCTGGTTATTTCTGCTTGTATCAAACTGAGAAAAGTTCTTCATAGTTTCTATAGTAGTATTTTAATGTAACGTTTACACCTTTCTTAACATAATAATGAAAATTAATAAGTGCTTAAATTTGCCAGTAATCATAGTTACATACAAATGTTCAGAAAAATGTATTTGTTTTGATTAAACTATTTCTAACCATATTTATTTTACAATTACTCTTTGTTCATATAACTTAATGTACACATCCCTATTAGAAGTCTAGATAATGTAATTGCACCATTTAATATAAGCATCATAATAAATTTCAGAAAATATTTTTTGTAAAGTTACTACATTCTGCTGACATTTTTGATAAAGTATATTTTAAATATTTAATATTGATGTTCTTTCATTTGTCATTTCAAAAAGTATTGTAATAAATTCACATAGGCTGGAGAAATATTTTTTGACATATTAGAAGAATGTTAAAAGATCTGAGGAAACTAATATTAAATCAATAAGCATAAACTAAGAAAGGCATGTGGATATTGATCAAATATACTGGCCGTATCTAGTTGTCTTAACCAATGATAATTTATTATAGCTGTATGTGAAATGTTAGTCTTATTGAAAGAAGATTTTAAAAATGTGCTTGAAGCATCTGTTCAAAAACAATGGGACGAAGTGAGGCAGGCAATGGACAGTTTCAACTACTTTGATGCGCTTGACGAGGTTACTTTGAGTTTATTAAAATATATTTATTAATGATGTTATTGGCAATATAATTTTACGTTGATAATTGTAAATTCTTTGTAATAATTTTTCAAATTACTCTATGTTATTCTATGAAAAGAACAGAAGAACGTAGAGGTTCATAATAACAAGCTATCTATCTCTAATTACATCTTATAAAATTGATATTAAAAATATAGAAAAAATTTGGAAAGTTTTACAAATGCAATATTTTCATAATTTCAGTGAAATGAGTGTACTTATTCAATTCTCTAGTTTTTAGTATCCTTGAACAAATGCAGTCGTTTAGTCTTCACATGAAGTAATTTATATGCTCATGTTAGAGAGAATATTAAAAAAGCTTAATAGATTTTTATATAAAAAAATGTATAGTTACTATCCCTATTTGTTTCCTTCATATTTTATAATATGGTTAGGTATTATTGCCTTCAACTCCGATGGGAATTGGTAGCCCAATCTTGATAGTATTTCTGCTCCATTAACAACTTTAGGAATGCGATTATGAAGTTGTCTGTCTGATAGTTCACGATTGATAGTTAATTTTATATTTAATTTGAACTGGTGTGTGTGTGTTTTATTGTTTATATTGTATTTTAAATTATTTCACTTTTTGCACATGCATATTTAAGTTAGAAATGGAATTTTTAACAACTAAATAATAAATAACTAAATATTATCTGATTTATACCATTTATTCAATGTTAGATTTCTTCATCAGACTCAAAGTAAGAGTCATTCTTTTTAAGATGTGCAAAATTGTCCATTAAATACACACTTACCATAATTTTTACTAACACAAAATGTCTTTATATACATTTGTATACATATATGTTATCAGTTTGTTTTTTTCATTTGTAAGGTAGCACGTCGAGAGGGATGTATAATAGCAAAAATGAAAAGTTACGCTGAATCAAGCACAATATATGGTGATGGAATGGGCATTCCTAACTATGTGTATTTTATTCTGTCAGGCCAATGTCAGATGATTGAAACTTTAAAGATAATAACAACCAAACACTTGGGAAAGACATTTTATAAACATTACATACCAAAGGTATTTCGCCTTGAACTGTTTAAATATTCTTTCAAGTTTTCCTCGTAACTTATAAGCCCCATTGCAAATTAAGACTTTTGATTGGCCGATAGTTTAATCAGATGTTAAATTTTTATGACGACATATGTAAGTGCACACACTCAACAATTCGAAATCAGCTGATTAAAAAGTTCAACAATTGGTCAACTGCTTAATTAACATCGCTAAACTATCGACCAATTATTTTGTCTGTGTTCTACGGGGGCTCCAATAAAGATTATTAATTTTATAATAACCATTAAATCTTCAGAAGTATAGCATGTATCATGCAATTAAGGGAAAAAGCATAAAATTTCCATAATAACCCATTGTTTGCCTTGAATTTTACTACTTTAAGAAATTTTAACATAAATAGCATAAAGAAGACTGTCATTTTAGATATTAATGCTATTTTCATGCGGTTGAGTAGGAGAATGTGCACATTAAAATTATTAAATGAATAAATATTATCTCGAATACTATTTTTTACAATTAGATAGTGAAAAATTAGATCAAATACCAGACTGAAAATGGTTAAACATTTCGGAATTAAGAAAATATACGCTTCTTCATTTCTAGGAGAAACCAAATTAAAAATGGTAGTTGTTTCATTTGCATTGGTAATGTATCAATGAAATGAAATTGAGAAGTGTCATGCAGCAAATTGAGAGATACTTCTGGTATAAAGTTAAGAAAATTTGTTTCATTAAATATTATTTACTTATTAATATTTTTTTACTATTAATAGGATGACGAGGCCTCAATTGAACAAGAATTTGATTTTGAGCAATTTTTTAATAAATATAATAAAAGGGGATCTTCTGAAAAGGTAACAAGTAGTTTTGAAAGTGAAATTGCTGGTGTAAGGAGTAACGGAATCATATTTAAAGATGAAAGTAAATTAACAACTAAAGGAAAAAGTACAGAACTTGTTAAGATATCTGATTCAACTGTTAATTTTGAGCAAGAAAATGCTTCTTTAGATTTCCCTTCGCTTCCTAAAAACATAGCAAATTTGGAAACTTACTTTATGCAAGTTTGCCTGATGAATGCAGGTTGCTGTTTTGGATTCGGAGAAAACATGAAGAATAGACGAATTGTCGCTTTGACGCCTGTCGATTGCATGCTATTACCAAAGATATGGCTGCTTCAAAGGAATACGGCCAATATTTGGTCAAGAATAAAGCATTTCTTGGATCGTAAAATACCCTCAACAGAAAAGCTTTTCAAAGAATTTGTAATGAGCAGGCGATGGATGGAGTATAAAGAAAGTGTAATAGAGGAAGTCGTCTCCAGAGGAAATACAGTGAACTGGACAACTTTCCATGATGTACCTTATTCCATTAGAATTGAAGAACAGTTGGAGAGAGAAGAACACTGAAAATTGATAAACTTGGAAAGAAATACAAGTCATGTAAACATTCTTTAATATTTTTTTATTTAAAACCTTCTTTATGACGTATCAACTTGTAAAATTAGAGTAAGTTTTTCAAATCGAGAAATATTTGTTTGTAAAAATTAAAATTTCGGATATAACTACTGTTGAAATCAATGTGAATTTGTGATCTTAAATTCTACTGATATCGCAAACATTGGAATCAAAGTTAGTAATTTGTAACTCGTAAAATGTTCATGCAGGAAGCATATCCACTTTCTGTTGAAATTGGTATATGTGTTTTTTGAAATAGAATGCTTATCTTCTCTCGGTCTATATTTTTTTTATATTTCAAATATGCATCATCTAGCAACCAATATCCACAATATTACTTAATCTTCATATTGACATTTGATGGTAGGTTCTATTGCAAAAGTGGTAATTTTATTATGAAATTATTAAAACGACTATTATCTCTGGTTGCTGCTACTACTGAACTTTTATTCATTTATTAATTTTTAGGAAGCATAAGCAAGACTTAAATGTATCCAATCTCTGCATATAAAATGTAATGGCATTCATAAATAGCCACCAATATACAAAGAGACATTTATTATGGGTATCTTCAGTTATAAAACAAAGTTAAGTTTCGAATGAACGTTTTAAGTACTTTTTTTATAAATTTTCTTAAACATAAAAAGGAAAAATTGGATAATTTGATACTAATAATAATAAATACAGAATAAACTAATTACTATTAATTAATAATCCGTAGGGGATTGGTGTATCTGAATTTAAAATAAAATTCAAAATGATATTAAGAATAACAATAATAATTACAATTAATTAGAAGAAAAATACAAGTAATTTAGTCAAGGCATATAAAATAATAACATCATTGATGATTTTAGTAAGTCAAAACTTAAAAATACACATAAAATATTTAAAAAATACCAAATAAATTATAAAAAATGTGCTTACTAAAAAAATTGTTATCAAAATTTATTAAATTTATGGCTACGAAAAAAATATATGTTTTTCTTGACAATATTTCGAAAATCCTGGTTGTTTCCAAAACACAACTGAAAAATTTTTTCTATCTGAAAAATTAATCCAAAACATCTTTTAACATACATTTTAAACCAAATTAACTTTGTTATTTATAAGACTTTATTAAAAAGACTAACTGTTCACGTCTTATTTAAAATCTTGGTTGTTTTTTTTATTTTCAATGAAATAAATAGAATTCTAATAAAGAAAATAAGACACATTATTTCCCTCGAATACAAAAACTCGTTTTGGCGATGTCTATTGCTTCTTCTTTTATTTGCATGCAAACCGACAGTGTGCGCTGAAGATTAGTGTTAGTCGGATTTATGTCGCTTGTTTTCCCACCCGCCTAAAAAGCAATATTTTTATTGCTTTTAAAAGCGGTATAATTCAATTAATTTTAATCTGTGTTTTAATATTGTCGGTTTAAGTTCAGTTTATCACCGATGATATGTTGATAGAAACTATGCATTATATATTGAATGCAATACATATTTTGAAATACGTCATGCATTTCAGAATATATATTGTTGTAGGTTGCGATTATTTATTATAAAAAAAATCGATTTGAAAATTTTAATACATTTGTTTGCACGGGAATATGTTTTAATCTTTTTTCTTTCACGTAATTCACCTTTTTTCTATCTTTTTTGCTTACTCCCTTTTGAATGTTTTTCACACAATACTTTTATCTCACTACATTTTTGAACATTTTGAGTTTGGTTTTTTGTCAGTTCGTGTTTGTAGTAAATTTTTAGCGTAATCCTTTTTGATTATTAAATTTTAGATATTCTGAGTTTTTTTTACTTGCCATTTCGTGTTTGTATTTATAAACTGTCTTTACGCAATCCTTTTTGCTTATTAAATTTTTGGATATTTTGTTTTTTTTTTAATTTATAAATACAAAAAAGAATTGATGTGAAAAAACAAACCTAAAAATAAAAAAAAATGAATAGGCAGAAAGGGTTGCATAAAAGGTTATAGATACAAACCATTCGTTTTTTTAAATTATTACTTCGTGTTTGTATTTACCAAACATGGCACAAACCATTCTAACATTTTTTACGCAACCCTTTCTGCTTACTTAATTCTTTTTTGAGTTTTTTAGTGGTAGTCGACGCACTGGGAAAACACCTAGGCTACATTTCATCCCAAGAAATCTCTTTCTAAGTAATATTATAATCCTAACTAATATCATAAATGCAAAAGTATGTTTGTTTGTACTACTTTCAAGTCATAATGGAGTAAAGGATCAATGTGACTTTCTGCACAGAGATAGTTGGCAGGCCAGGAAATAATATAAGCTTCTTTTCAATCCGGAAAATCTCATCGTAACTAAAGCAACAAATCCAACCAATATTAAAATTGGAAAGTGAGTTTGTTTATCCTCCTTTCACATCGCAATGGTGCAACATATCGACGTGATTTATGCACAAAGATAGTAGGGGGATCAGGAAATGATATAGGCAAAATACCAACCTGGGAAATCTCATACTAACTAATATGACAATTCAAATAATATTAAAAATTCAAAAATTTGTTTATTCTTTTTTCACGTCGCAATGGAGCAACAGATCGACATGGCTTTCTACACAGCGATAGTTAGTGACCTAGGAAATAATATAGGCCAATGCTGGACAATCTTAACTAGTACAGCAATCCCAATATTTACAAATTAGGAAGTATATTGATTTGTCCATTCACGTCACAATGGTGTAACAGATCAACATGATTTCCTACACAGAAATAGTCGGCGGACTGGGAAAAGACACAAGCTACTTTCCAAACTGGGAAATCTTATCTTAACTAATATTAAAATATTAAAAATGTGAAATGTATTTATTTGTCCTTCTTTCACATCGCAATGTAGCAACAAATCGACCTGACTTTCTGCACAGAATTAGTTGGCGGACCAGGATATAACATAGACTACTTTCTAACCCGTGAAATCTCATCTTACTTAGTACAACAATCCCAACAAATATTACAAATTCAACAGTGTGTTTGTTTGTCCTTCTTTCATGTCACAATAGAATAACACATCAACGTGATTTTCTGCACACAGTTTCCGGACCAGGAATTGATATAGGCTATTTTCCAACCCGGTAAATGTCATCCTAACTACTTTAATAATTCCAAAAAATATTACAAATGCCAAAATGTGCTTATCTTGTCGTTCTTTCATGTCGTAACCGTCGACCTGATTTTCCAACTTGAGAAATCTTATCGTAACCAATGTGACAATTAAAATTAGAATTATAATATTTACATAAAATCAACAAAAAGAAAGTAAGGAATATGTAACTTATAATTTTGTCTATTTCGCATTTTTTCTGACCACGCTGAAATCCGCTGAATATCCAATTTGATGGGACATCTAAAATAAATAATGATAACATTTAACAATTAAGTCCACTATACTATAGATTCGTGGACTTAATTGTTTACTAATCTTAATTGATTAAATAATCGGATATTTGTCTGTACATATACATACACACACACATATATATGCATATATATATATATATATATATATATATATATGTATATATATATATACTGTATATATATATATATATACTATATATATATATATATATATATATACTATATATATATATACTATATATATATATATATACCTTAAACTGTTAAATACAAAATATAAATATAGACACCATGAAATGATGTATTAAATCTGATTGAATTATAAATGCAGGTTTGATCAATTTTTTCATATTAAAATAATTATAGTAAACTTCCCAGAGTTTATAGTAAACTTCGCAAAAATAGGTGTAAAATTCACTTTTAAGTGACATTTAAGAACCATATTAGCATTTCAAAGAGCATAATCATAGAGAATCATCCATATTGCTAGCAAGTTAGTGACGTAGTTAATTTAGTTCATGAATATTCTGAGCGTTTAGTGTGGCGTTGGTTTATCGGAAAGAAAAAGGGAGTGAGCTTGAAAATTAAATCCTTCAAGGTTATCGAGTGCTGTCAGCACCTTAATGCTTTGTAAAATTCGGGGAGTATTATGCATGTTTATATGAACATATAGAACATTTTGATAAATATACACAACGGTCAGTCATAATTTTCAGACATCTGAAGTGTCTTGGCTATGAAAATCAAATATAAATCTCAGTATCCTCTTTTGCAGGATGAATATACCCTCCATATTTCATAGTTCATAGTATATATATATATATATATATATATATATATATATATATATATATATATATATATATATATATATATATATATATATCTGGTATAATCGAAATTAGTTTAAAACTATTCCACTCTTATTGGACCCATTTTTATAGATGGGAATTATTTTACCAATTTTCATAAGGTCAGGAAATACGCCCAAGCGACTATTTCCCCGAAATTTATAATGAATTGTTTTCCTATAACTTTTGGCATTATAGAATTTGTTTACAGTGTCTTTAAATGATTTTTTACATCAAGTAGCAGATCTGTAACATCATACGTTTAAGGGCTATAGGACTTACTACACTTTTACTAGTTATTTTTCTTTATATCCGAACTGTGCTAAGCAATGACGTTATATTAAAAAGATATGTAATGCTCTAAAAGTGGTCCCCGAAAGATGAGATAACTGAAATTACATCTTCAAGTGATTATCCTTTTATATATGTATTTTGTTTGACTCTATGACTTTGATCATAGTTCTTGTGTACCGCCATTCGAGACAATATTTCCTGTCTTTTTTTTAACTAGATAATATTAACATGCCTATTGCGTACAGCGTCATTGAACTTATATATTGTTTGCCATTGATCCAAGACTATTAATCTTGATTTCATCAGACTACGTTTTTATGCAAAATATTATCTTTTTTTGAACCATAGCTTCACCAATAAAGTTTAAAAAGTGTGCACATGATACGTCATGTATATAAATATTTTTATGACCCTGAAACAGCAACTGTTCTAAAAAGATTGCTTTTGAACTCAAATTGAATATATAATATACCTTTGTGTCACTTCATCTAGACGTCTTCATACTCTTTGCAAATGTGATCAACAGCGCTGTGTGTTTTAGAAAAGGCTGGAATGCGTTAAAAGATATTTTTAGAATAGTTCAGATGCTCTGTGATCTCTTTATTAAAGCAACTTCTTTGCAAAATAACCACCATTTTTGTTTTTATCGTTAAAATATTATTTTACTGCAAAAGTCTTATTACAGCACACAAATTGAAATTGATACTTAAAACTTTACGAGACCGGGAATTTTCCTGCAGAAATGTCCAAAATTGCAAATATGGCTAGAAGACCAAAACATTTAGACAACGGAATTGTTCGCCGTAAGGATTGTTGAAATTATTTTTTCATTTCAACTTTGACGTTTTACAGTAGTCATATAAAATTTATAAAATAACTACTAATCGTTTGAAATCTGATTCATTAAAATTCATCCGGCAATGAATGAATAATACTCTATGGAAGACCAAAGTAACTCGCATATATACTTGCATTGCTTTATTACCTATAAAACCTCGCATGTCCATTTAATCAAATTTTACAGGAGCTGAGTAGCTAAATATTTAGCTGATTTAATGTACGACTTAGAACAAGGCGTATTGTGGATTACTGTCACACGATACGGATCCCTCAAGCGCAGTCCCTATTTTCACAATCGACTAAAAATCTGCTTTGTGAGTTTTATGCATTGATTTAATCATTATCTGAAGTGCAACAATAATGCAGGAAGTCTTTCGTAGGAAAATAAGAATCAATGAAAAGGACAAATTAAAAATTAATCAAGAACGATGGTACCTACCTAAATTTACATAATATGAGTAAAGAAAACAGCTTTAACAGGTAAAATAAAAAAAAATTATTTCAAGAAATCATTTTACATTAGGTTGTCGAAGGTCCAAAGATTACTACTTCGGAAGGTATAGCGGTATAAAAAGTAGCAAAAATTAAGCAATAAATTTTTACTACTACTTTAAATAATAACTATACCTATAAGAGAACAAATAGGGCGCTGGGGCTTTGAATCTTTTCCGCCGAATGTGTTACATCATACCTTTGGTATTTTATTGAAGAAGTATACATAGACCTATGAATCATGGACTCACGTTACCGATAGTAGGTAACGTGAGATTAAATTACAATAACGCAAGCTAATTTTTATTTCTTGTGTGGTAATTGAGTCTTAGTTATTTTTAGGAAATGAGCTTCGTTTTTACGTAAGCACATAACATTTCCGATAATATGCTGGTAAGGTACTATCCCAAGGTTTATTTTTGTAAGTAACTCCATTAAAGGAATCACGACATGGAAGATTATATTTGAAGCGAACCGCCCATTTCGACGAAAATAATATCATTACCAAAATACAACCTATTATTACTTTCTCAGACTTGCATAGAGTAAAGTCTTATTTTACCATTATTTATACAACTGTTAAAAATATTTTAAGCATTATTCTTTTGTTAGGTATCAAGACTTTGAACTTCATACTTTAGCAATTTAAGTGAAACTGCGTTGACAACAAGTGAAACTGCGTTAGCTTATTTTCATTTCTAGTTGCAAACGCAAAACTCCGTAGTAGACGCTTGCTTGCTTGCTCAAAATTGAGCTCCTCTTTGTTAATAGGTATCTAATAATTATGTGATAAAAAATATTTTCGTCTCGATACTTTCTTTTAAGTTGATATCTGTATTTAATGACGAAATTTTTGATAATTTTGCTCCTACCTACTAATACCTGTCCAATTTTTGCACTTACGATAATTTCCGTAATCGAACGATTTTTCAGGTTACTTACTATCATATTGATGTTAAAACTTATTTATAAAATAAAAATATCACACTATCGTGATATAGAATATATCTGGGGTTTAAGAGACTTGTAAACATATCCTGTACAATCAATTGGCGTGCGAGGATAAAGGTTCCTAAGTTCAAAAAACACCAGTAGAAGTCTTTAAAGATTTCTACTCACGATAAACGGTGCTATAAATCCCAAATTCATAATGCCGATATATGAAAATTGTACCTAAACGCGGAATAGTTTCCGATTCCACAGCTCGTAGCGCGAGCACCAAAGATCATCACTTCATACATCCAACGATCGTCTCTATGCCGTACCAGCTAGAAATGTACTTTCTACTAAATAACCTAAAAAATCATTCGATTACTGAAAATATCGTAAGTGCAAAAATTGGACAGGTATTGGTACAAAATTAACGCCAAATATATTCAATATTTGAATAAGATCTTTAAAAAAGAAGCTAGTTAAAAGAGCTAAAATTAATCTAAATCCATAAAAACCTACCAACTTTCGAGTTTTTAAAGTTGGCCTGAAATCTTCCCGATTTTCCAATTGTTACAGCTTACAATTTATGGCACTGTGATGCATATCTTTTCAATTTTTGTGCACATATGCAGATCTTTCCAAAACAAATAAAACCAAATTTTAGTCAAAAATCGACCTTACCAAGCTTTACTGGTAACATAGCGATATTTTAATAGGTAAATATCAAAAACCGTTCCTAAAGTTCTTCTTAAGTAAGGTCTTAAGTTTTTTTTATTAAAATCTCTTTGTAAGATTTAGAAAATAATTTTATTGTTTTTCGATTTCCAAACGGACGAAACATCCTTAGTTTTGGCGTTACTTTTTGACAGACTATAAAATGATGCATTGTTTGTAAATATGCCATGTTAATTAATATTTTTCTAAGTAAGGCCATAATTTCTCACAGTATATTTACCATAGACTTATTATATAGACCACGTCCGTTTGAAAATTCCACAGCACCTAAATCGTATTTTTTGTGTTTTACGATACGATGTAAGTTTTGTGGTATTCAACAATATAAAAAAAAAGTCGATAACCTTTCTTGTATATTTTTAAAAGATTCTAAAACTAATCTTATAAATTTGTCAATATGACTAAATCAAAACAATTTTCTGATGGAGTAATTGTTAAGGTATATTATTATGATTTTATTCAGATTTTTAATATGTACCATTGAAAAAAGAAAGGAGTGGGGATGTCTTTGAAATGAAATTAACTAAAAATATTATATGACATCTTTAATTGCATTTTAAAAACCTATTCAGTGATAGCTCACTAGATGAAAAAATCGGCCTCAAATTCCTATGGAAGGTACCTCAAAAAAACGATCTTTTTAGAATTAACTAAGTATATAAACCTTCAAAACGTAATCGCAAAATATTTGAATATGACATAACTATATCGTTGTGACATATCTAGGGAAAGCGGACGGCCAGACTCAATGAAATTATAAGTTTCCTAGTTTGTAACGGAAATCTAAAAAGAGCGAGGCCTAAATTTATTTCAGTACAATTTCATTCGACATTGTACTGAAATAAATTCAAAAATATAAATCATTCAAAGTAATCGTAAATATGATTTAACACTAGCATAAACGTCAAGAAAACTCAATTTACAGCGTGTCGATAAGTGCCGGCAGCATTGCCAAAAAAGATTCTAACGAATTTTATTGTGCTATCTCTTTTTAACATATAATATTGCTATTATGTACAATTGCGCTCGCTCTATCTTTTTTTGTCTGCCTATAAGTCCAATGATATTTGCAGACCACTATTTAAAGTTCCTTTAAATAAATGATAGATTTGTAGACCGATTAACTCTTAACGCACACTGGAGGTCTCTGAGAATGTTTGTGCATATGTATTTTGAATTTGGGACTTGTAGCACTCTCGAAAGTATAAATCTTAAACTCCTAAACACCTTTGTAATATTGGCGTAGGGCTGTTTATCCTCCAACAATATTTGATTGCATAGGACCCGCTGGTAGTGCGAGCGAGTTCTTTTGAGCCGCAGGGGTAGTAACGGATTTAGGCCCAGGCCCGTGAGACTAATATTTCCGCACCCCAAATACTCATGAGGCAATATTTTGGGTGCGGAAAAATTATTAATACGGATAATTAGACCTTACAAGAAAGGCGACACATCAACACAGGCCTAGTGCACCGTTCTAATCAAATTAACCACTGCCCAGGGGTATTATGTGTTGTGTGAATTTTTATTCCGACGCATGTTTTTAACTTGTGTGCGTGCGTGTGTGTGTGCATGCGGGCGTGCGTGCCTGCGTGCGTACGTACGTGCGTACGTGTGTGCGGCCGTGCGTGCGTGCGTGCGTGCGTGCGTGCGTGCTTGCGTGCGTACGTGCGTTCGTGCGTGCCTGCGTGCGTTCGTGCGTGTATGCCTGAGTGCGTGCTTGCGTGCGTGCGGCCGTGCTTGCGAGCGTGCGTGCGTACGTGCGGCCGTGCTTGCGAGCGTGCGTGCGTGCAAGCGTGCGTGCGTGCGTGCGGTCGTGCGTGCGAACGTGTGTGCTTGTGTGCTTGAGTGCGTGCGTGCGAGCGTGCGTACGCTCGTGCGAGCGTGCGTGCGTGCGGCCGTGCTTACGAGCGCGCGTGCGTGCGTGCGGCAGTGCGTGCGAGCGTGCGTGCGTCCGTGCAAGCGTGCGTCCGTGCAAGCGTGCGTGCGTGTATGTATACACACACACATAACGAGTAATATATCCCTTTTTGTAGTATATATATATTCCTTATTGTTTGTTTTTTAATGCTATTATTATTTGGTATTTTTACCTTTTTTCGGAAATACGTGAAAAATAAAATCTAAATTGTTTTCTTAGTAAATGGATAATGCTTATATTTTTATAATTTTTGAAACTTCACTCCTTTTCCATTTTAATTACCTTTTTCATCATGTTTTACAAACTTACGATTATTTTGGAGCTTGCGCATTATAAAGTTATGCGTTTCCATTACAAAAAGGCAAACTTCTAAATGCATTATATGGGTGACATTCGCTATTCCATATAAAAAACTTTTTTGGATCGCGCTCAATAATTTTTACTTTTCCCCTAATATTAGAGTTATTTAACTACGTCTTTAAGAATATCAACCTAAATATTTTCGTGAAAATATTGAAAATTGCGAAAATAACGATTCTTTTTGTTGTGGAAAAGTCGGTTTTTTATACTTTTTGGCTTCAATAATTTTTTCTAATATCATGAAAAACCGTACCAATAACCTAACTAGTTTATAATATTAAATAGTTAATGTAACATAAGTTTAATATTGTTGTGGTCATTTGGACTATGTGTGTAAGTTATATTCAAAGACAGTGAAACCAGAGTCGCGGCCACGTAGGGGGGCAGACTTCAGGGAGTCCAAAAATACCCGTTGAGGGGCGTAATCAGCCGTAATATCTAAACAAAGATGGTTCCTTGCATAATTTAGGCTAGTTACAGCACTGCTTAAGGGTTAAATCTGCTGAAAGTCATTGATCTATCAAGTTATCTTACCAATTACATATGTAAATATAAACATCGTCAAATCCATTAAAGACTACTAGCCTAGAAAGCACAAATATATTTTTTAATTTCATTTTGAGACCAATTAACAAATTAAATTGTTTAATAAAATCTGCGTAGCCTTAATCGCTTTTTGTAATGCTATAGTCTGATATGGCGTCATCGACTCAAAAAGATCATGGCTTCATCGTTACGGCATGTATCGCGGAACGTATTATTGGAGAGGCGAAGCAATATTTAGAAAGTTTAACGCAAAGCAATATTTATGATAGACGACGCAATGTTACAATGTGATTATTAATATTTTGCAAATATATTCATACCGTTATTTTTATCCTAAGTTTTTGCAATTTTTTGAACTTCCAAAATATAAGTCCTCGTCAATAATTTACGCCACGTATAAATTAAGTTTTCAACTTATTTATGTGTATCTCTTATTGTTAGTAATAATATTGCTTCCACCCATTTGCCCTGCTTATACTTTAAGCAGTAAATCGTGATTATAAAATTCATAATTTCTTTGTTTTATAAAAAAAAAATGAAGTATCTTTACATACGCCTCCGTCCTGCAAATGCGTTAATTTTGCGGTAGCCAACATTTTAAAGATTTTTATATGCATTCCATACTTAATTGTCCCATACTATTCATATGCATAATACTAGATTTCGACTTGTTTTAAGATGAAGTCGGAAAAAATAAATGTTATTTATGCAAAAAAAAATAATTTTGATGAGTATTTCACCGACTGTTTGAAAAATAAGTAGCCTTCAAAACTAATTAACTCTTAGTACCAAATTTCTTTATCTAATTAAATTATACATGTTTACCTTTTTATTATACTAAGAAATATTTTTTTTTAAATAAAACCAAAGTATACATTGAAAAAATTATGTTGCCAAATGAGTACATTGGTCCCTTAACACTTAAATAATTTCATAAATAAACGATGAATATTTACAATGTTACTTGATAATATTGCAGCCAACGTGCATGACCCATTTGCAGTCAACATATTGCTTGTGTGCATTTTTTTTACACTCAAGACATCGTCTCTGTTTTTCATCTTCGGTTCTCTCTAGAACATGATTAGTTATTTGTCTAGTTTCAGCTAGACGTCTTGGTGGCCTCCCAGAATACTTGGGGTCAGAGAGTTCTGATGTTATATGCAGGTACCACTGGGAAACTTGATATAAAAACGTAACTTACGGCAGTTTTTCGTGCGACATTGCGTAAAGCGCATAAGCGTTATAGAGCAACACGTCAACATCATTGTTAAAAAGAAGAAAGTACCATTTTTTCTTCAAATATTTATATTGTACTTCTAGCATGTTAATCAATTTTATCTACACCACCCGTGTGTTTGACTAGGTTATGAGGTAAGATTGCTTCATATCAATTCAGTGGACTAAGTGTCATTATCCATCTCAATTAGATAGGCATATGCTCGAAGACTCATTTCATTTCTTCGTCGCGTTTTATGCGGCATTTGTTGAAGTTTTTTGCTCTAGCAGTGCCAGAAAACTCAGCCATCCAGAAAACTCACCATCGATATAATAACTTTCTCACCCCGTCTCGTAAGATTTTTTTGGACTGAATCTGTCTTTCCATGGTACAGACCTCTGCTACTCATTTGGTAGTAGAGGTAGGTTTCTGCACAACAATCAGCTAGTCCAAATCTTATTGGTTTTCCTAGAATGGACTGTTTTAGGAAGCAGCCAGATTATATATAGAAGTAGCACCATAATATTGCATCATTTGATCATCTACAGATAATCGCTTTAAAAACACATCTTCCCTTAGGAAATCAGGAACGAAACTGTCGTCACCCGTCGTTTCGAAATGAAGTTCGACTTCTCCAGAAACCTGTTTCGACATTTTATAACCTTCTTAATCATTATCATAGATATCTTCTTTATTTGTCAATTCGTCAAACTGAGTTGGTAGCTGTACAACATCCAGAGGGCGGTCACATTCTAAATTTTCGTTTGCAGTACCTCTTCAAGCCCTGCTTCATCTCTTGCAACGTCAAAACTCCCTATGGACATGTTGTAGACCTAAAATACAAAAGATCAGTACATGAAGCGCCAATGTGTCCAAATAAGTACAAAATAACAACCTCTAAAACTCCAGTAAAAAAAACTTCTTCATTCAATGTACTACAATATTGAATGAATACTATAAGAAACAAAATAAACGAAAAAACATTCTTACTTTAAAACAAGAACTGGATAAAAGTTATTAGATGACCAAAAATTTTGTTATAACACAATACTACTCGATAAATCGACTGTCAAGGACAAAATGGCGGCTGGACGTGAAAGACTGCTGATTCCACAGACAAGTACATTGAATGAATACATCGTTGATCAGTTTTGAATTAAATAAATATTGCTAGGCTAAAGGATTCATAAAAATGTGAAATGCCCCAATTGGGAACATAGGTACGGAATGGGTTAAATATACTATCTTCCAACAGCAGTTAGTCGTGATAGAAAGTTGTCACTGTAAAAACAATTAACGAGTGGTTATTGAAAAGCCTCAAATAAGCTTATTTTCAAATATTCTCAACCGAGAAATGTTTTCGGTCTGAAGTGACCTTGTAAGGAGCAACGACGCTGAGAATGTATGCACGTATGATTATGTGTTATTTTCAAAACACTTTATTTTCATTTGTGTTATTTTCAGGACACTTTATTTTTATTTGTGTTATTTTCAGAACACTATATTACTTTCGTTTCATTATTTGATTGGTGTGAAGGGGAAGTGCGATGAGTGGAACAGAAACAGCTACAAGTTTAAATAAATCAATAAATAAGGTCGTCGCTACTTTTAAACAATACGATAGAGTGTAGTGTAATAGCATGTAACAAACAAATTGATTATTTTTGGAGTTATACTGAAGCTCAAAAATAGCTCTTGCTCAAACTAATGTCTGATTGGTTAAGTAGAGATGTTGCAAAATCACGATATCAATAATAAGATAAGTCATCCTACTGAAGCGTCTTATGCGACGAAGGGCCGCAGAGAGGGGTTAATCTAAAGTAATAAAACAAATGTGTGTTTATCTTATTTACTGAACAACGTTACATAATTCTTGGTGTTGAACAGTCATTATTTACATTAATTCCCTCGCTCAAATGCCATTGATTGTTTAAAAAATTCACCCGATTTGTATAACATGTTTATAGGTAATGTATACTTATTTCGTGTCATACATATTTCGGGCCTATCCAAGAAAAAAAAATTTACTTCGTACCGCCTCGGACAAAATGGTTGGATTTTCAATTTTGTTCATTAGTAAACAAACAACAGTTTAGATGTTTTGTAGTTAATAATTTATTATAGAGTATAGTTTTTAAAGGTAAAGGTTTTTTAAAAATAATAAAAGGTGGACAAAATGTTTCATCATTTCAAGAAAATAACAATTCATCACGTAGAAAAAACCAAAAAATTCTTTAACAATTTTAAGGTTAAAATGTCATTTTGATAGATCGGTTTCAGAATCGCCTAATTTTTTATGTATAAAAAACTAGATGACACAGACGCAACGGACAGAAAGACAATTATTTCTCAACATTTTGAGATTTTGCAATCTCAAATTCGTTGTTATTGTTGGACGGGATTTCTTCACATCATTGCTTTAATATCGTTGCACTATGAGACAAGGATATGTCATCAGATTTACATAGTGGAATGAATAACTTTTTATTTGCATTAATATTTATTTAATATCTTTTTTTCTGTTAACTTCTGCACTTCTGAGTGCATTGGAGAAGTACCTGTAATACTTTTAAACCCATCTACACTTTCCTCAAATTATTTTTTATTAATTTTAAAGACCTAACAAAAAATTTAAACTTACTCTTGACCTACGAAACACGCCACTAACCTTCAGAACCCACCCCTAAATATTTTACTTCTGTCTATACTTCCGTTTGCAGGAGAGAAATACTCTTAATACTTTTAAACCCATCTAAATATTTATGAAATATTTTTTTTCCTAATTCTAAAGACCTAACACAAAATTTATACCCACCCCGGAATTTCGGAACGTAACCCTAACCTTCAGAACCATCCCCTAATTATTTAAATTCTGTCTATACTTCCGACTGCAAGAGACAAATACTTTTAATAATTTAAAATCTTCATCTAAATGTATCTTAAATATTTTTTTATTGATTCTAAAGACCTAACACAAAATTTAGACCAACCTACGAATTGCGGAACCCACCCTTTAATATATTTTTTTCTGTTACCGTCTAAACTAACGAGTGCAAAGGAGAAGTATCTGTAATGCTTTTATTAACTCCAAAGATCTAATACAAAATTTAGACCCAACTACGACTTGCAGAACCCACCCTTTAATATATTTTTTTCTGTTACCATCTAAACTAACGAGTGCAAAGGAGAAGTATCTGTAATACTTTTATTAACTCCAAAGATCTAATACAAAATTTAGACCCAACTACGACTTGCGGAACCCGCCCTTTAATATATTTTTTTCTGTTACCATCTAAACTAACGAGTGCAAAGGAGAAGTATCTGTAATACTTTTATTAACTCCAAAGATCTAATACAAAATTTAGACCCAACTACGACTTGCGGAACCCACCCTTTAATATATTTTTTTCTGTTACCATCTAAACTAACGAGTGCAAAGGAGAAGTATCTGTAATACTTTTATTAACTCCAAAGATCTAATACAAAATTTAGACCCAACTACGACTTGCGGAACCCACCCTTTAATATATTTTTTTCTGTTACCATCTAAACTAACGAGTGCAAAGGAGAAGAATCTGTAATACTTTTATTAACTCCAAAGATCTAATACAAAATTTAGACCCAACTACGACTTGCGGAACCCACCCTTTAATATATTTTTTTCTGTTACCGTCTAAACTAACGAGTGCAAAGGAGAAGTATCTGTAATACTTTTATTAACTCCAAAGATCTAATACAAAATTTAGACCCAACTACGACTTGCGGAACCCACCCTTTAATATATTTTTTTCTGTTACCATCTAAACTAACGAGTGCAAAGGAGAAGTATATGTAATACTTTTATTAACTCCAAAGATCTAATACAAAATTTAGACCCAACTACGACTTGCGGAACCCACCCTTTAATATATTTTTTTCTGTTACCATCTAAACTAACGAGTGCAAAGGTGAAGTATCTGTAATACTTTTATTAACTCCAAAGATCTAATACAAAATTTAGACCCAACTACGACTTTCGGAACACACCCTTTTATATCATTTTTTCTGTTACCGTCTGCATTTCCGATTGCATGGGATAAGTACCTGTAATACTTTTAAACCTATCTACACTTTCTCTAAATATTTTTTTTTATTAACTTTAAAGACCAAACACAAAATTTAAACTTACTCTCGACCTACGGAACACACCCCTAACCTTCAGAACCCACCCCTAAATATTTTAATTCTGTCAATACTTCCGACTGTAATGAATACTATTTAATGAATACTATTTAATGGGAGCACCGTAGCGAAAAGTAGCACTTCCTAGTAGCACACCTTTCATAAAACTTAAAATCGTCCAAAATTCCACCATCTGATACATGGCCATTGTTTGAAATATACACTATTATGACTTCATAAGTTGTATTACTTCTACAATATTAACGATACCACGATGTTATTTATAGATATATTATTATAAAATGTAGATTGGAATTAGGACGTGCCATCTTACTTATCAACTAGTCTCGTGTAGTTTGGAAAATTCTATTTTATGTCGAAATCTCTCAACAAATGTTTTATTTAATATATGTTGAAACTAAGGAAGAAAAATGATCATTATTCATAACATTTTAAGAACTCTCAAAATGCATTCATTGATAGTTTTAAGTTGCCAATATTATCTTCAAATCAATCGGTTAAGTTATTTAGACTAAAACTTTTTTAAAAGAAACCAAAAACATAATGAACTTCTGCCCCGAAGAATTTGTAAAATAAAAAGTCAAGATAAAGAATAATAGAGATGAGTGATTTTAATTAATGACATATTTTACCATTTGAATCTCAAGAATAATAACATCAGGCTCTTAGAGCATCCACAAACGATAATCTTTTGAACAGATAATTCTCTTCTACAAGTTGCCTTTTCTACACCATTTATATAATTCAAAAGATAACTTCAGTATATCTTGGATTAAACATAATAATTTACATGTTTTCCTTATAATTGAGAATTTACATTTTTAATATTGAATCTATCCTATTTAAAAGAAAATGAAATTAAATTCTTTGTTGAGACAAAATTTTGATAATATTATTCGATATAACAATGGTATTATTTGTCATTGTGAACAAAATAAATACCAAAATCTTCTCAAATTCTTCATCAAATTATTTTTTCATTTGAACAAACATGACTGTTTGTTCAAGTGAAAGAATAAGCATATGTATGAAAGAGAAAAAGAACGTATTTAACAAAAATAATAGCCTCTCATGATAATTTTAATAAAGAAATAATAGATTTGAAAAGTGTTTTTTCTATATATAACAAATAATAAATTTCAAATATATTCATAAGCAATTTTTTACGTTCTTATGTTTAAAATGCATAATTTTGTGTTTATGTTTATATATTAGGTGTCTAGTGACACAAAAAATGGTAACCGAGTTGATAAAATGCAATATAGAAAACATTTTACTGCATAAAGTTAAGCGAAATTGAATGAACACAAAAATCAAATGAAAGTTCATCAGATGGGGGAAATGTAAAAAAATTGTTCAATAATCATTTTTAAAATGTAAATATAAATTTGCTTCCCTTGCCCCATATTTTGAAAGCATTAATGAAAAAAATTATAACAAGTGTTTAATGAAGTCAATATTGAAAGTAAACTGTAAGCAAACTTAAGATTAAATATATATTGATATAAATAGTTAAAATATAAAACAATAATAATATTTATAAGTATTTTAATATTTATAAGGAATTTACATCAATAATTATTTTTCACTAACAACTTCTAAATTCAGTATAGACCCTATCACCACAAAGATTCTTTTACTTGTTTATCGTAAGAGAGGAAGATATTTTTCAGAGGGTTTTAGAATTTTTCTTAATTCAGAAAAAATATATTCAAGAAACGAATCATATTTTTGATCTTATACTTTAATAAGTTGTCAATTGATATTTAAGAGAATGCTTTTGAAAAAAATGTTTATTCCTTTTTCTCTCGCATATTAAAACTGTCCCCCAAAATGGAAATTCAACTTTTTATATATAATGTCCCTAATCGGATCATTACTTCCTACAAATAAGTCAAATTTCAACTTTCTGTGTCAAATAATTTCTTAGAAAAACGCCTTTGATGATAGAGAGATATATTACATGATCTACTTTCGAGGTGATTCCGAAAGCCCATGTAATGTATGTCCGATTTTTATCAAATTCGTCTTAATACTATTTTGAAAGATAGAGCTATATTACAGTTTTTTTCTGAAATAAGGAATTATTTTTTTTGTACTTCACATCTATGTTCGGGTCATTGTAATGTATCAAAATTAATCTTTCTACCATACATGTTCTCTACGAAAACAGACTGCAACGGATGGACAGAAACCGAGTTGATCCCAAAGTGTTCCGTTTTTCCACTCTTAGTACAGAACATTAAAAATACTTGAAAAAAATACGATCCGAATTGAAACTTTTCAAGAAGCTTTTTTGAGAGAAGCCACAAAAATCGCATTATTCTTTACATATAGATAAGCGAATGTCAAACTCAGTATTAATGTTAATAATCGAAACTCAATTCAAGCTTTCGATTTCAATCAATGATGTCAAAACCAAAACTGAAACGAGAATTTATGACGCAATCCTTTAAAATGAAATTTACGGTTGGCGTCTTTGTAATACCTATGTGCACAATGACTCCATCTAAACGCGCCATATTTATAAATATCCAATAAGTCCCATTACACTTTTAATATTTTAGCTATGTCCTTCAAAGGATGCAAAGCCCGCCCCAGTGTGCCGCGGGACACGCCACGGATCCATATTAGGACCGGCTCGCAGGCAAGGTTAACGCTCACTGCATCTCACTCCTCCAAATACGTTCTACGGTGGAATGAATCGTTCAGCCTTAATCAAATAACATGACAAGATTGATGGGTAGCGTTAAAACTTTAAGCGAGGCCAGTTGGTGCATAATATAGACGTGAAAAGCGTAGGTAATGAAGACGAGTCAGTCGTATGACAGTAGCATTGGCTAAATATATATTTGCCTTTGCATGTAATTTATCTTAAAATTTATGCTGCTTGCCATATTCACGTGAGTCAAGATTATTAAAATCGTTAGAGAGTTACTGAGTATTTAAAGTTATTTTTATAATGGATTACATTATAATTTATATATATACATAACTGTGACCCAAAGTTTTGCATATATAATTATTTTTCAATTTATTTTACCTATATGTATTGAGTAGCTGTTGGTCACATGTTCATTAGCACGAGGATCGAAATATAATTGAAGAGACTAATTAAACAAAATGTTCTTAACAAACCACGTATTTTAAATTTGGTACATGAAAAAACGTGTTTGCTGTTCTATATATTCACTGAAAAGAAAAATTCTTGATCTATATAAGGTCAGTTACAATGTCAAAACATCTTCCAAATTACAAATTTCATAAATCAGTAGAACGGATAGAATGATTAAATCTGTAAAAAACGCATTTACTCCTTTCGTTTCATGTTTTTAAAAACCCTTGTTCAATATTACAAAATAAATGTAGGTATGCCTCAAAGTTAATTTGCTTAGACCTATTGGTTGAGGCTGGGCGTTAATATGTCGGGTTTTATTAAGATAATGTTTAAACATTATTAAAAAAACTCATGGAACAATGTTATTTCACTTTATTGGTTATGCTGATAATGAAATAGTTTGTGAAATGAAACTTTTATACTATGGTTCAGGGTGGGATAAAACATGGAAAAAATGAAACGTTACGAGTGACGAAGCGAATGTAACGTCGCAATCACTGGTCCTACTTCAAAAGTGGCTGCAGATTTGAATATACAGGCCATAATTACTTTCCGCGACTTGTTTGCTACCGATAGATATTCGACATAGATAATGTGGCAATTTCAATTTTACCGCATATCTCTTCTATTTTCTGTATATTTTTTCGACTTTGTAAGTTTGCTGAGAGCAAGAAAGTGATTTTGGTAGTTTGAAAACTTTCGATAAGTCGTGTGACTAATCTTATTACCTACCTTGAAAATAGAAAACGTTGTCCATGGTAACGCCGAGATTTCGAAAGGCTTAAATATACTTAAATTATTAAAAATACTTACAAAAAAACAAAAGTTAATGAGAAATTGAATTTTAACTTTAATGAAAATGAGATAAACTCATCCGGACTAACCATCTTCTTTCAAGTACATACATGCGTTACTGTAGGGCATACCGGGCACAAAAGTAACACTTTATACTTTTATTTTGATTACTGGCTGTCAATAATATTTTAGATAAAATGAATATAGCCATATTAAACTTTTGTCTATACTCTATGAATGTGCAATTTTATTGAATATATTTAGTTTTCTAATAATTACAGCACTGCAAAAAAATATCAATTGTTACTTTCGACCACAGGGTCAGGGTAAAAGTAGCACGGTAGGGTCGAAAGTATCACCATCAAGGTGCTACGAAACATTATACTTACAATGAAAAAGAAACACAGAATCAAATTAAATTATTTACTAGAAAATTAACAGACTGAAAAACAACAAAACATAAAACATTTTTTTCACAAAAAATCTACAGAGCGTTCGTTACTTTCGACCGCCAGTTACTTTTGTACCCAGTTCCTCCACTAGTTTATTGAATTAGGTTACTAGAGGTAAGTATCATACATGAAATGGCATATTTATTTACTTTTTGGCAAGTCTCATTTAAAATTAATTTTTTTTTTAAATTGAGTGAAAGTTGAACTTCATTTAAAGGTGTTCGCAGTGGATATAGTATTTTTCAGCTTGTCGATATGCATTTCCTTGATATTTAATTCGAGTCTCACCATTTTTTTCTCGTTCTTTTTTATGTGTAATGAAGTTTTTAATAGTAACAGAGTAAAACTTTTTTAGTAGTAACAAACTACTTAGTCACTTTGTTTTTTTAAAGGCTGTATTTTTTATAGTCTGTGTTATCAACATAAAATCCCGTTTATCATTGAGGCAATAAATGGACATTTCGACGACAGTTTCAAGACTAAGTTAGATTCTTACCTCCATCGTTACGAGACACTCACTGTAACTTATTCATATTAAATAATTATATTAATAAAATATTATAATAAATTCCAATAAAAAATAGAATTGTATTAGAAAATAAATGCTTATACATTCATCATAATAATATAAAAATATAAACTGAAAACTCATAATTCCATTATTTTACGCTGCATTAAAAATGAAGCGTTTTAATTACATTAACGTGACAGACAACCAAAAACCTAGATGTATTAGATGTGTATCCGAGCGATTATATAGATTTAAACTTCTTCGCGTTTCGTAGGTTTAAACTTCTTCTATTTATATAGATTTAAACTTCTTCGCGTTTCGTAGATTTAAACTTCTTCGATTTATATAGATTTAAACTTCTTCGCGTTTCGTAGATTTAAACTTCTTCGATTTATATAGATTTAAACTTCTTCGCGTTTCGTAGATTTAAACTTCTTCGATTTATATAGATTTAAACTTCTTCGCGTTTCGTAGATTTAAACTTCTTCGATTTATATAGATATTAAACTTCTTCGCGTTCAGGCCATACAAATGGCAGCTAATAACGGAACGTCATATTTTTGCGGTATCCGGAAATATTTTTTTTTATACTCTTATATACTTATTTAATTTCATGTAGGATTTCTTACTCGTGTGGCTTCTTGCATCGCCTTTTTATAATTCCCTCATTCAGTTTCAACCCCGAATTCTAATATTTCCTCTATTCTATCTACATTAAAAAAGTTGACTATGTATACAGTCTAAATTCAAATTTCGAAATTGTTTTTTAGTTTCCAAGAAAATAAACTGAAAAAAAATACAAAAATTATAAACTTACGTGTTATATGTGATTTATGTTTCTTAAAATTATTTTGATATATTACGTTATTAATGCATTAATTATATCATGAAAAATAACAAAAATATAGATCCACGTTAAAACATTTTAATCAAAGCCAAGTTTAATATGTGGACAATGGACCTATTCGCGTAGTATAGGTAATAAAGCAATAATTTCGAACCTTATTGTTTTTTAAATATGACCTCTTTGTGGCTTTGCACGATGTTTTGGTTTATTGGTTTGTGATTCATTATAATTTAGTCATCTAATTTCATTTCCATTTAAACGACATTATAAATTACCTAACCATACCTAACCATTTACATATCTAATGTTCAAAATTTAAAAAAATATTGCACATAGACAAACCTATATTCTGCATGCTACGGAATAATTAATATATATTTGATCTACCTCATCGAATAACTATAATTACTAAATAATTTTCTGTAGATTGCAATAATTATAATTTTTTTAATTTTTGGCAAAGTCGTAAACTTCAGAAATCAGTGCACTTCGATTTGTGGCTCTTTAATGTTGTCTTGTTTCATTATAACCAAATTGGAGCACTGACGGAAAAAACAAAAACTTTTACAAAGATATACTAATTCTGGAACATCCCAGCTTTTTTTTATTAATACCCCACAAAAATATATTTATTAACTGACTAAATGACTCTCAATGACTAGTCAACTAGGATAAGCCCTAAGAAATAAATGAAGGACTTTCAGTCTAGATAAAATATTTTAGGAAGAGACAATTGCCTAAAAATATTTTTTTGCGGCGATTTTTTTAAGATATTTTAGAGCGCTGCGGAACTGAAAGCCTTTTAGCCTAATTTATTCAAACTTTAAATTATTTCCCAATCAAACAAATGGGAAACAAATCTACTTGTTTCTACTAGTTTCTAGGCACTGCCAAAATTCTGTAATTAGATAGCGGATGTATAAAGTCTATTAATGAAAATTGTTTTCAATTTCTGTTGTAAAAATATATTAAAACAATTTTCTGTTGTATTTCATAGATTTAAAATGTATAAAATACAAATGAAAATTGTTTTAAAGATATAAAATAAAACAAACGTGCCCATTTACATTTCTTTATTAAATTTATTTCAAAAAGAAAAAGGTGACCCTAAATTAAACCTTCCGGTGTTATTTCGTATGTACATCGATTATTGTTGATCTCCTTTGACTTGAAATAAAAATATTTTTGAGGTGAAAAGTACGTCATAGCTAATAAATAACATAATTTTTTACCTATTGTCAGTTAACGTATACGCTCATATCTACGATAAGATAAAAATAAAAAAATTGAAAATTGTTGGAAATGTTTCAATTAAATTTAAGAAAATAACAGTCAATAAATTTAAGCTGTTTAAACGTCATCATTTTTTCATGACATGGATGACGTCACGAGCTATGCCCAGCGTTTATTTACTGTAGGTATTCTCGTTACTTTAAACATATTTTCAGTATAATACCCGTTTAAACCATGGAAGAATCTCGAAAACAAAATTTATGAGTAGTGTATTGTACCTAGGTACAAAAATACTATTAGGAGTGAACCTGATAAAGTGTTTTTACTTGACCCGAGAGATGCAAAACTACGAAAATAATGGTACAAAGTTATGACAAGATGATGTACTTCATCTATACTGTTATTTGAATAGCTCGTATAATTTCAGTAAATGAGTTTTATATTGAATATTAATCATACAAGCGGTAGATAACTGTATACATAAACTAGTTTACAAAATTTTAATACAACTTTCGTTTTTTGTTTTTTATGTTAAGAAAAAACCACATAGCATTGCCAAAATACATAAAAAGACTGAAATGTAATAAACTTAACTGCACGTGAATAAAATTACATATAAATTAATAAAATATAGGCACTATGCAGTCGTGTTTTGAAAGATTATAATAGGTTATGTTTACTGCTCTCTACTTATGAGTGTATTTATGAATTAAAAACATGCATAATGTATTATTATAAACCATGTATTAAAATAATTACCTTGCAGCTTTCACTTCTTTGACCACAAGGACTTAAAATTATGATTACAAGCAGAATATGAGGTCATCATGAATGCTTATATTCCCGGCAGATTATCCGATTGTGCTTTCACAAAACCACTTTCAATCATCATTCTAGATAATTCTCAATCTCATTAAGATTTTAAAATTAAACTAGATATATAAAATATTGCAGGAACATTATTTTTCCTTATCAAATGCAACGAATATCATACAAAATATCGATAATACAAGCCTGTTGTCTCTGACGTCACTTTTGTTATAACCAATAGTTTGGTCAATTTTAAATTTCTCATAATTAGCACTTTTCATTTATTAATTGTTTAGACATAATGTCTTGTGTTACATAGTTGGAAAAAAAATATTTGAATCAAATTTAAACTACGCGCATATTTCCTATTAACAATACACGGGATTGTTTTTTTCTGAATAAAACTGTAAGCTGAGGACGGCTAGCTTGCCTTCGCTCTACAAACCGGCTGCTTGATGTGACGTAATCAATTTTAGTTTCTTGTAAAAAACTTTTGCCAAGCGAATTTACTTGTAATTTCATAATTCGCGAGATAGGGATGAAGTTGTGCGTTTTGTTTAAAGCTACACGCGCTGGAGGAGTTCGGTTTATTCGTTCGGGCCACAAATCATATATTAAATTGAATACTATAAATGAAATATATTTAAATTTTCATAAATATATGATGTATAAGTGTCAGATGTTCATAGCTATGTGTAATTGCTTATAAGTCATTGCGCGCCACTGCTTATCACCTTCTGTTTTTACCACAATATTTTTCTTTTATAAACCACTCTATGGGTTCCACGAAAAAACATTTGTCATCCCCAAGTTTGGTGTAAAGGGAGGTCCATAAAAAACTTAATTTGTAGTTTATTTTTATGTATTGACGTAATTAATCCAGGTGTTACTCTAAAATTTCAGTACAATTGAAGAAAAATTAAAAAATATGATGCTGTGGCGTATGGACGAACAGACAGATATGACAAAGTTGTAAGCGTTCTGTTTTTCATTATTTCGCTACAGAACCCTGAATAAGAAGAGAAATTGTCTAATTGAGTAGTACCTAAATATTTTTTTAAGTGCGTCGTGTAAGTTTGGTTTTGATCTGCTGATAACGATGCTAATTCTATCTCTTTCCAACATCGTTTTCAAATGCATGTTGTTTCATTTTTTATTTGAAAATATTTATATGAATTACGATAAGTAAAATGGAGACATCTTCTGGAATTTTTAGGTAAGCATTATGTAAGTGTAAAGTGTCATAGTTAATCCAACAAATTTATTCACTTTTTTTTTTTTTTCTATTTCGTAGAGCAATTATAAATTAGAGACACAGGTACATTTTTGAAAAAAAAAATATCCAAAGGATTGTTGAAATAATCTGAGCTATTGACGCACGTGATCATCCAATGACTTTACGTACTATGTCAAGTTATGGATACAAATGGATAGGTACTTGCACGTCACTCGATATATTTTTATGCTAGTATAAAACATTAATTTTTTTCAATAATGCTATGTCCTATTTTTGAGTTAATACAATGTTTTTTGTAGATACGTCTAATTTTGTATTAAAGCAAAAGTGTACACATACGTACGATTTTGTAAATTCAAATGTTATTTTATTACCAAAACATTAACATTACCGGTAAACATCAACTTACAAACAAGCGGGTAATATAAAAGTAAAGTGAGTAATATACGGGGAATCCTAATATTTATAAGTACAAAAACCATATTTACGCACGACAGGATATTTATTAAATTTACGACTGATAATAGTTGACGCAGGGGGAAAACTGCGTATTTACACCCGTACACAAGAGAACTAATCATACTTGAATAATAACAGGATAACTGAGGAGAAGTGAAAAATAACCAGTTTGTGCAAAAAATGTATGAGTAACGAAACCAACAATGAAGCACTTTAGATCATTTTCTCGGCACAGGAACTCTTCGTTGTCGTCGTTATGTCATCGGTATGAAATACGCTCAGCGAATAAGTGGGATTGATGTATGAGAATAATGGGGTCATAGTGGTATGTCATTGTACTCAATAGACACATTAGACTCATCTAAAATGAAGAAAAATATTTCCCAAACTGCGAACCTAACGTGCGAACGAGGATGAATAACTAATAACATTGAGGTTAGTCTTCCTAAAAACTCACAGCAAGCTGGATTTTTGGACATACCTTCGTTATATCGTTCTAGAAAAGTATCTCCATCGATGTAATGGCGGCTTTTCGAAATATTCAAGGTCAAGATCACAATAAACCAGTTTCCACGAAAATCTCGCTTCTATAGCTCGGAGGTCGATGAAGATTGTTATAAACTTTATGGATCTTTAAATTCCCAACAAAAGTGGTTTTATACATTGTGTTTTTTAAACCAACAATTTTGTCGTGGAGCACACCTAAAGTGGACACATGGGTGAATAATTATGAATTAAGAAGTAAGAAGTAGAATACGTAAAGTATTGATTCATATGGTTTTTCTCCGCGGTCCTAATGCATAACATATGCAATAATATAATGATATCGTGAATATTTTTAAAAAGAGACGGTTGATTGAATAAAAAAAATCGACAAGAGCGTGTCGGATACGCCCATGACAGGGTTCCGTAGGCTTGTATTTTTAGGTATTAGATGTTATGATTATGAGATTATGGGAAAAGTACGTCACATTTTCCCATAAAATTCCCTTATTTTTCTGGAGAACTTAAAAATATACAAATATTATAAAGACTACCATAGATTTCTGAGCTATAGAAAGTTACATAGTATTTTCAAGAAAACCAGATTTTCATGACCCTTGATTTCGAATATCTCGAAACGCCATGATCGATGAGAATCTTCCCACGTTTTTAAAATATCCTAATGAAGGTGTATACAAAAATCGAGCTAACTGGGAATTTTAAAAAGGTTGGGTATTATTATAACTAAAATTATTGGATTATGAAATGGATAGAATTAAGAAGACAATTATATAAAGAGGTAGTCGTAATGAAGACAAGGCAAGTATCTCGTCCTTTAAGGCAGCTTTTAGAGTGATTTTGAGTGCTAATTAGGTGTTTCTATAATATAATGTCATTGTCATAACGTGTATATATAATGAAAGAAAACATATTAAATTTCTAAAATGTGACGTCAACATGTACAGCTAGAGAATTTTAAACGAAAGATCAGGTGCATTCCATAATTCTACTGTCAAGGGATTTTTGATATAAATAATATAAAAATAAGGCTATAAGGAGTCACCGACAACATTTCGTTGTGCTTATATATACATATTTCCTTACGAAATCTTTCAAGTAGCTGATTCCTCTCATCATTCTGTGTAAAATGTTTTTGATAAATGGGAAAAAATCAACTGTTTCCGAGTTAATAGCATTCAAAGATTAAAATTTTAAAACAATCCGGCTTTTATCATAAGATTTCTTCTATGCATGTATTATATCAAATGTTACCACTCCAGTAAAATTAAACTGTAACAACTAAGGACACCTTTTTCAAAATTAAATATCACAAATAAATTCAGCTGACGATGCACAAAGTGGTTATAATTCGTCACAATATTCCTAGCAAGTAAAAGTAAAAAAAAATTAAAAATATTATTTGAAAAATATTGAATTTTTCTTTCTTCTCATTCTGACAAATAATGAGCTGGAAAATCTCTGTGAAAATATATTGTAATGAATAATAATACATTACATATACAAGAGAGGCGCCATCGGAAGTTTTTAAAATATCAAGAACAGAAGCATATAGCAGATTTATAATTTATTTACTGTTTTTTAAATAGTCTTCGTGTCACTCTATACATTGTTCATTCGATGGAACTACTGAGAGAAGTAATCGGCCCTCTCTCCCATGCACCTCTCTTCCACGGCCTTTTCGAACGCAGTCACCGCTCCTTCGGCGTCCGAGGATCGTATTGCCCGCACTTAGAAATAAGTAGAAACTGCACGGTGCGAGGTCAGGGCTGTATTGCGCATGACCCATAACAAAGTAGTCAAATATGCGGTCGTTGATGTCGGAGATGTCGTGGTAAAGGAATATTATGTTATGAAGGTGTGGCTCTCGAACTTTTTCCAAAACAACAGGCAAACAATTTCTGGCATATCCACTTGCGGTAAGTGTTCTTTTATTTTTTAGAACAATCGTTCCATAATAACCTGTCCGACGGAAGAACGAGGCGACAATCTTTTTCCGGCACTTCATCCTTTCTTAAAATTTGTACGCAACTTTTCGGAAGGAAACAACCTCTACGTAGGCTTTTGTGAGCTCCATTGAAATTATGGATATTTTAGGCTTTGTAGGCTTTTTTGAACTCCATTGAAATTATGGATATTTTTTATACTCCATATAAATATATATATCCATAAAGTTTCCTGTCACCTAAATGTTTCGTGTAAAATATCATGTACTTGACTCATACCAGTGCCTAAACTGCTCGAATCTGCTGATAAGTTACTCTCTTATCAGTCTTTATCATGAATTCTCTCACACAGATCATCAGTAAGGTTAGTACGACCATTCTTGAACTGGTTAAACTAGTTTAGAAAGTAGTGCGGAATTGGGCTTCATCATAAATGAGGTTCACTGAGGTCTCACTACAATTAATTCTAATTCAAGCCAATTTATAAATCAAATGACGACTTTAAGCAAAGTATTACTAATTAGTAGAAGTATTACTAATAAAAGTACTATTAATAAGGAAGAAAATAAATAGATTTAGAAAGATTCTATTTTCGAAATTTAATTTTATTGCCATTATTAAAAAATGGCCAGTTTTTAAAACTTTTAATGCTACACTTGTACATAAATTTACAAAATTACACTTCTATACTATGGTAATAAAGATGAAACGGGAGTTTGTGTGTTTGTGAATTTAGCAGAAACAATCTCGTATTCAATCGAATTAAAATATTCCTTTATTGTTACAAATATGATTTTATTTTACTGGGTACATTTTTATACAAATTTTATTAACATTTAAACAAGTGTATCGAGAAAAACTAATAATCATATCCTATCTATGTTACCACGGCTAAGGTACGACAAAGCTAGACATGGAGCGGCACATTTAACGCGAATGCACCTACATGTGTTTAAAAAGTTCTAATTTTACAATACATCGATAGCGTTAGTTCGGGACTGATGTATCAGAACTGTGCAATGTTTTCGAAAAATCGCCTCTTATCAAAGTCTTCTATCGAAATTGTCATAGATTTTAAGTTAGTAATCGATTAACAGGTCTCTATTTAACCCAGAGACATATAGAGACTTTGGAAGGTGTATCCTCCGTATATATTACTAAGTGTTTGTCAAAAACATGCGAAACTTAGTTCGATATCTGGTTTTACAATTTATGAACTTGTGTATTGAATAGCGTATAGTATTATGTGAGTTATTCGTTAGTAATAATCTATAGATGTAATAAAATAGTAAGGGAGCTGTGACATCAACTGAATCATCAGCACGCTATTCGTCACGAGGATTTATCAGTGAATGACTATTTAATTATTTAACAGTGATGTGTTTTTTTATAAGCAACTATCACAGTTTTATAATTCTTCGTTAGAGCACAGTATTTACTTTATGTTCAGTAAATGTTTTCTGGAAAAGTGAAAGAATCTACATATGTGTAACACAGCGCAATTTGTCCTGCAGGCGGAATTACTGACAGTTAATAAAAAAGATTTAACATCATTATGGTTAATCAAAATTAGAGGTAACATTATAATCTATTCGATATTATTTTCTTTTTTGAATCAATGACTAAACTTTGGAATCTAACCAATTAAGGATCGCAATAATGGTGATACGTTTTAACAAAAAAAAACAGCAAAACGAATACAATTGGAAGCACTTAGCAAGCATCCAGCAAATGGGCCACTTTGTTGTTGCTTTGTGCGATGCCCGTGCCTTTGTGTCTTTTTCGTCTTTTGCACGTTCGCGCGACACAACTTGATAATAATATTGCTCATGTCTAATTATAGATTATATTCACCCTTTATTACACTCGAACGAAGAATATATTTCGTGAAATTTTATCTCTCTCATATAAATTATGTAAATTGAAAATAACATTCGCTGTTGCAAATATAACCTACCAGAGTTCTGACGGTGTTTAAATGTATTTGTAGTGAATTTAAAAAATCACAAAATTAAAACATTTTTTATTTTACACTTGAACAAAACTTTTGTAAATATTTTAAATTTAACACAACACCACATGGAAGACACCATTTTTTAATATAATTTTTATTTATTTTATATTTTCAACGAAAAATCGATGTCCTTGCGAAGTCGTGGTATCTGAGCGTAATGTGTGATATGACAATAGATTGGGTAAAACTATAAATTCTTTATTTAAGAGATAAATAAAACGATCCAAAAGGTTTCCACATTATACTTAATTGTTATTTGCCATTCTCTATCGCAAACAGTGGGTTCCAGGATCTAGATAAGGTACGCACAAAACACATACTAATTATTATCAGCATGGTGCAATTTGTCCCCCGACCACCTCCACACGAATCACAATGGCCACCTATCGCCTCCGTCTGCGCCCACGCTCGCCCACTATCGGCTCACGCTTCATTGTCAATTTAACTTAAATTGATTCAACCTTCAATATAGTCAATGTCAAGTCAATCACCTAGCTCAGACGTTGCTGAAACTAAATGGTATAATAACAAGGAACTCGATTCCACGCCGGTACCACAATCAGAGAGAAACCCCGCGAGGTTACCAATTTTGGTTAGAGGTAATGTATTTTATTTTCACTGTCCAAAAATTGTATATAATAATAAGCAAGAAACCCGACCTGGCTTCACTCAATACGTATTCAGATATTTACCATTGATCTAAAATACATATTTGATAATAGGCATGTACCTAGCGAAGGAACTTTTGTTAGAGAACATTATTTTTAATAAAAAGAAATTCGCTTGTCAAGACATAATTTCATCTAAAGTCATTTCGAATAGCTCCAACAATATCGGTAATTCTGAGAACTCCACTTCACCCCCCCCCCTCCATAAAAATTAGAACCTTCCTCACAAAAGTATAAATAGATTTTCTTTAAACTTACGTGAAATACGTCATTTATCATGTGAAACTTTTAACGAGTTCCCTTACGATGAAAAGGGAAGTTGATAGGACTAACATTCAAAAGAAATACCCTAATATGGTATATTGGAATATATTATATTGGAATAATAATGGTATATTGGAATATATTATAAACTGGACAAAAATAATATACCATTCAAAATCATAATTTTTGATTGTGTGTAATGTTAGAGAGGGACAATCAATTTTGGAAGCACTCCCGGAAGCCTCCTTGAAATAATTTTTGATAATCGCCTTCAAGATGACAGTTGTTTTTTTTGGAGCCGCATTATGACGGTTCCCTTTTATTTTATGTTTTAAGGATAGTTTACTAAGGTATCTTATGTTTTAAAATAGCAAAAATCACATGTAATCAACAAATTCAAGTAGTTTGATCATGGTTACCCTATTTTCATAACTTTATGATCGATCATGACCATTGCTTCTGGATTCGAGCTCAACAAATACTGTCTTACAAATATCGGAGACAATCTAGACAATATTTGCTTTCTATATGCCCTTAAGCATTATACCTTCGAAATAAGAGTTTTATTTACCTATTCTTACGCACTTTTTAAAATCTGTCTCACTTGATTTTTTTATAACTGTATTTTTCTTAAATGTAACTAATGACGAAACAATTAAAAGCAATATTTGATACTAGCTCGCAATAAGAAAATTAACAAGGGAAGTCACCTAGTAATAAGGAAAAATGACAAAGTCAACGTTAAAAAAGTTCGAAGAAAATATTGACTTTTAAAGTAGTGATAAAAGGCAGTATTTTTTCCATCGCCTTTAACATTGTGCACTTTTCTACTAAAACAATTAATAACTTTCTTTTAAATCTTTATTTCAATTGAAAGGTCACAAACTTCTTATTGCTTAAGTCGATAGCGGTAAATGTTAATTAATTTATTACAAATTTTAAAAGTAAGTTTAAAGAAAATTGGTTTTCGTGTTTCAGGGTTGAGTATTTGAGAGATGAAAGATTTTTTAAAAAGAAAAATAAATTGAAACTTATTTTTATTTGTTCTGTTTAATTTTTAGCAGCCATCGTATAAGCTTTAATAACGAAACTAACGAATATGGGTGTTTTGTCATAGAGATACAGAAATGTACCAGAGTAGACTAACGCCCATATACACCACACACGGTTAAGACTGTCAGCCGTACTTACTGACAGTTAAAAACGTATTTTTGTTTATCATTAACTATCAGTCGAGTCGGAACAACAGTCTACTTTACTGACCGTACCCTATTGCACGGACCAATGCGGACCGATATTATTAAATGTGTCTTTAGTAATATTTGCTATAGTTAAGCTATGCTAAATATGGACGCAGAATTTGTTTGGTTGATGCCTAAAAAATGACACATGGCTATTGCACAGAAGCAATCGCCAAGCAAGATGAAGTAGTTCTGTTTTCGGTCAACGTGCTGCAGTAGCGACGCATCAACTGAACTAGGTTCCCTACTTTTACAAAGAATACATATTCAAATGCCATATTAATTTTATAAAAAGGAAAGTTTTGTTTGCTCGTTTTTTCAGGATCTTTTCAAAAACTGCTTTTCCGATTAACATTCCACCATCGTATACCTTAAAACGTCAAGATGGATACAGGGTATGTGATACATTTTTAGAAAGTGTGGATAATGATCAATAACCATTTAAGTGAGTCGAAATGTGTCAGACGTATTTCTAAATTAAACTGTTATAGCAGTTATATTACAATAATTTTTGAAAGATAGGTATAAGCATTTTTATGTTACAAGGTTGGGCTATATAGTTCAGTACTTCGCTAGAGCCGGAATAAATAACGTTTCAGAATAACATTTATAAATGAACCGGAAATACTTATTACATAAAAGAGCAATTAAAACAAAATACGATCATAGTTCTTTTCTACCATAGATTAAACTTCATATCATAGATTTCTTTCTTTTCTATCATGTATTAAAACAAAATACGATCATAGACAAAAATACCGTCATAGGGCAAATCCGGGATGCACATTTTGTATAGTATATGTTAGCGAGGAGGCGTAGTATTTTTAGATGTTTCAAATTATTGAAAATTCATATTTGATTTCGAAATCGATTTAGAATCTCGCTATGGGTCATATCGTGGAGTTACTGGCGTATATAATAAGTAGGTCTGTACATAAAAAATACAAATTGCTATTTTATGATAAATTTGCTTGTTTATTATTCATTTCTCTTTCTCTCTCAACAGGATATAATTTATAATGTTTGTATTAATTGAAACACATTGTGTCCCGGCCCGCCCTTTTAGTTTAATTATAAGCAATAATTCAAGATCCGCGGGTGGTAAAAAATAGATAATTCGGAAATAAATAATTATATTTGTATTAATACGTTGTAAATTGGAGAAAAAAGTGACATTTACCTAATTTATTACATTACACAAAAATTTGTAAATAATTTGGTTACAATTTTTTTTTTGTCTGTCTGTAACTTGGCAATCTGTGTGTTGACACAATGGGCCAATCCGTTGAAGTTAATGTCGTTTGTGGTCAGAAGGACCCCGTTTAGGCGAGTTCCTGTCATATGCTGTCAAATCTCGCGGATAGTGCAGGTACACTATGCCGTTTGAGACGGGAGTATGTGACACTTCCTGTGCCCTCAAGCTGTGTTATCAGCTCATTGACATGTGTTGCTATTCTTTTCTGATACTTTTCGCTATATCTGGCAATCTCCTGCTTAACAGTGTTGATTTTTAGGTCCTCGTGTATATATTTGTTGCTCACGTAGTAAGGGGCATTTATAATTTCTCTAAGTGCTTTAGTCTGGAATCTTTCGAGAATTTCGATATTGCTGTTGCTTGCTGTGCCCCTTAGCTGAATCCCGTATGGGTCCAGATTGGTTTTAGGATATACTTGTAGATGGCTAGTTTGCTTTCCCGCGTAAGTTTCTATTTAGGACCTGTGAGCCAATGCATCGATCTGAGCTTTATGTCCAGCTGTTTGCGTTTAGTCCAAATATGCTTTCTCCAGGTAAGTCTTCTATCCAGATGCATACCCAGATATTTAGCATCTTCCGCTTGTGGTATAATTTCATTGTGGATTTTTATTGGGGGACAGGTTTGTCTTCTAAGGGTGAAGGTGACATGGATAGATTTTCCCTGATTAACTTTGATACGCCAATCGTCTAGCCACTTCTCTACCTCGTGAATATGGTCTTGTAGTTTAGCTGAGGCTACTGTTGGATCCTCGTGAACTGACAAAATCACTGTGTCATCTGCATAAGTCGCTATTAGAGTATCAGCGTGCGTTGGCAGATCTGCAGTAAAGATCAGATACATTAAGGGACCTAGTATGCTTCCTCGTGGCACTCCTGATTGGACTATATTGAAGAGTGAGGTTTCATTGTTATATTTTACCTCGAAGCACCTTCCATCGAGATATATTTCAAGATCGGGAAGAAGGAGTGTGGTAACAATTGTTTAAGCTTGTAGAGGAGTCCCTCGAGCCACACTCTGTCAAAAGCTTGACTAATGTCTAAGAAGACAGCAGAGCAGTAGTGTTTATATTCTAAAGTACGGCTTATGGTGTTTGTGATACGATGTATCTGCTCCATGGTGCCGTGATGTTCCCGTAAACCGAATTGATGAGCAGGAACGGCATTTGGTAGGTAGTTACGCATCCTGGTCAGCAATATCTTCTCCATCAGTTTACCCAGCAAGGAAAGTAGGCTTATTGGTCTATAGGAACTCGCTTCGTGGATAGGTTTACCTGGTTTTGGGATCATTATTATTTGCGCAATTTTCCATTGGGTGGGATAGAAAGCAAGTCTTAAACAGGCGTTAAAGATTGCAGTTATAAGAACTACTCCTTTTCTAGGTAATTGTTTCAGTAGTTTTGCGTCGATTGAATCGTAACCTGGCGTTTTACCCTCTGGTAGTTTCCATATTTCTCTCCACACTTCTTTAGGACTGGCACAGTTTAGTGGTAGGCATATTTGCATTGGCGAATGAAGATACACTAAGACTTCCTTATCGTGTTCTGGGTTTTTGCTAGGTAAAGGGTGGAACACAGTTTTTAGGTGTTCCGAAAATACCTGAGCCTATTCACTGTCAGTTCTTGTTCATTTCGCTTGAGAGGATTTTATAGGTGGTATGTGAACTTTTGGTCGTTTTAGCATTTTTGTTGTCTTCCAAAGTGAGTAGTTGCTATCTTTGTTAGGAGACAGGAGAGTCAGCTGATTTTGGAGACGTTCGTTGTCAGCTATACGGATCATGTGTTTGAGTTCTTCTGAAGCCTTGTTAAATGATTTTTTATCGCTGGGATATTGAGTAGTATGCCATTTTTTTTCTCAATTGTCTTCTTTCATCTTTATCTTTTATGAGCTTGGAGTAGTGACAGTTTTGCTCAGTAGGTCTCAGGATGGGTGTTGATTCTTTTGCCGCCTGGTGGATGACCTTATTGAGAGATTCAATAGCTTTTTCCACGTTCTCTTCCTTCTCTAGCGGCAGACACAGGCTTATTGAATCTGTTATTAATATCCTGTAAATATTCCATTCTGTTTTATGGTTATATAACCTTTGTGGATACTCTGTCAGAATCGCTTTGTAGTGGTAGTTGAGTATCACTGGTGTATGGTCTGATGATAGGTCTGTGCATTCCTCTATGTCTATCTGGCTAGATGCAATATTTCTGACAATGAAAAAGTCCAGCAGGTCTGGCACCTTTCCCTGATCAGACGGCCAGTAGGTGGAATACCATATGAGACAGATTTAAGATGAAGTTCATTTAGAGCAGCGTACTGGTTTCGACCCCTCGTTAGTGTTAGCCTGGAGCCCCATGACACGTGTTTGGCGTTCCAATCACCACCGCATATGAAACTATTTCCAAGTACGTTGAAGAAGGATTTGTAGTCATCACTTATAATAGAATGTCTAGGCGGGCAGTAAATTGCAGTCAAGGTTGTTTCTGTTCTATAGTCCATGATTCTAACTGAGGTAGCTTGAATTTTATCAGTTTCGTATTTTTCAAGGGTATAATGTTTGATGTTCTGTTTTATTATGACTGCTGTTCCGCCATGAGAATTACCAGAGGGATGGTTTGTGGTATACACCTTGTAGTTTTTGAGACTGAAATACGTTTTATTTGTAAACCTCGTTTCAGAGATTAAGGCCACGCCAATTCTTTCTGTTTTAAGAATTAGTTCGAGTTCTTGTCTACGTTCTGTCAACCCATTGGCATTCCATGTAACTATCCTTAAGTTTATGGGTGCTTGATAAGGCTTGTGACTAGTTGGATCATACGATCCATCATGTTGTCTAACATAATGTTCATTATGTTTTGGAATTTGTCAAGCATTACGTCTAGTACGTCCGTAAAATTGTTTGGGTCATTGATATTGGTTTTCGTGTCAGTTGTGTTTTTTTGTTTTGTAAGAGGTGTTGGGTTTAGTGAATTTGTAATATTTATACTGATTGCTTGTTTGTGTATTTTCTGTTGATGTATTCAGATGGCTGTTTTGCGTTGTACTCTTTGTATTGTCATTCATGTCTGTTGTCTTTTTTGTTTGGTTTTGCATTATACTCTTGGTATTGTCATTCATATCTCTAGTCTTTTTTGTTTTGTTTTTCGATAGTAGGTGTTTGTACTGTTTATACTTTTTGCAGCCTTTGTAGCTAGCAGGATGTTTTTCTTTGCAGTTTGCGCAAGTAGCTTCTGGGACACCAAAAGACCTGATTTGGGACACCAAAAGACCTGATCTTTTGAGATAGCTTGCTGTAGGGTGTTCTTCCCCGCATTTTACGCATCTGAAAGGTCTATTGCACTGATTTTTAGCATGTCCGAATCTCTGGCACCTTTTGCATTGCAATATGTCTAGGTTTTTGTATGGGGCTTCAAATGTAATTTTCATGTAATTCAGTTGATTGATCTTGAAGATTTCTTTATTGTTGTATTTTGGCTCTAGGTCTACGTAAAAAAGAGGGAGTGGATTTTTGGTACTTTTATGCATTACATTTGTAATTTGTCTGATCTCGTGTCCTAATTCTAAGAGCTCTTGTTTTATTATTATAGTGTCTTCTGATGCGTGTAGCCCACGTAAGACCACACGATAGGTTCTTTCGCTTTTAAGTTTATATGTATAATGGCTAATGTCATTCGCAATAAAGTTAGTCCTTATACCTTTGTATGTACCCACATCAGCCGGCATTATTTTTACGACATGACCAGATTTCAAAGTTGTCATAGCGTATTTCCAAACTCCGCCATTGACGGTCCCGAGCCCGTATGCGAAAGGAGGAGGGTTAGTTGTGAAGAGACTAAACCAACTGTAAAAAGTCAACGTCGAGCCTCGGGCGACGGTTAAATAACTCGACTCAGTACATCACTTAGCAGAGGTAGGAAATGACCGCTGCACATCAGCACCTTCACTAGACAGAAGGAAATTCAAGTCTCGGCTTAACCGCCCGGGCTGAGGTTGAAAACCTCACCCCAATCCTACCGTGGAATACGTGCCAATAGGATGACTGATTGATGGGAGATCAGTATCTAGCGCCAACCTCGACTGACCCGGCAAACGTTGTTGAAGTATGCCTTCTTGGGGGAATGGGCGTCACCCCTTAAGTGACCTTTTATATCGACCCTACTCGTGGGATTAAACATGAATACTATAAATAATAAAACTCAAAACAAAAATGATGAAAACCCTAAAATGGTGCAGCAAATACTGCATAAAGATATGTTCATACGTGCAAGAAGTCACGCACTCGGAACATTACCAGTAGAAACACCAATACAAATAAGTATGACAGATAAGACATATGCAGAGTGCACCGTTAAAGACGAACAGACTGAAAGTAACCAACCTTGGCAAAAGGATCAGGTACCCGAAAAAAGAAAAGCAGACACAAGTCCTGGAATGGTCAACAGGATTAAACTTTCAAAGATAAAATATGCGGTAACAACTCGAAACAGATTTCAAGTTCTTGAATCAAACGATATTGAAGAGACAAATGCCCAACAAAAGGAACCGAAACCACCAAAACCCGAGCCTAATTTTGTAACGGCAGTCATAGAAATTAAAAAATTGAAAGACATTCTTTCTAAAATAGCAGAATCAGAAAAATTTGGTTACAAATGACAAGCAAAAATTTATTTATTAATTGATATTACACACTATTAATTGTAAGATTTGGCCTTAATTATTTTATTCTAATATCCTTTTAAAAAATAATTTTAAAAAACCTAAATAATTAAAAAAAAGAATGTGCGTGTCAGCCCCGACGCGCCACCGGAGTTTATTCCTTAAGTACGATTGTCTTGGAATGTATAAAGTATGTAAAAGGAGTTAATAAACGCATCTCTTATGATAGTGAAAGCATATATATACTTTTATTCATATTGTTTACATTGATTACTAATATTTCATAAAGACATATAAAATTGTTTTAAATGTATTTTTTAGTCATATTTCATCAATTTGTGCAATAAAATTTATATAAACATATATATTGTCGCAAATTATTTTCCAGACCTTTTTAAGTTCTGCAACTTTTCTATACAAAGCATTCATATATCTCTTACTGTTAAGGCAGCGTTCAATAAGAAACGCATTCAACTATTTTTCCGTTGCCTTACGTTACAAAACTGGTCTCCATGAAAAAAAAAATTTAACGGGATAATATATAATCTATGTCCATCCCAAAGATCCTTCCCAAATATTGGTGAAAATTTTTTAAATCGGATAAGTTGTTTCGGAGATTACCTCCTACATCCAAACTTACAAAATTTAACTTTTTTATAATATGTGTATTTTTTAATAGGATAATATACAACTTATGTCCATCCTGAAGGTCGTTTCTAAATATTGGTGAAAGAATTTTTCAAATCGAATGAGTAGTTTCGGAGATTACCTCCTACACCCAAATTTACAAGCTGTTAAACTTTTTTTAACGCTCTAAACTTCTGATTTTACTCCTCATAAAACTTCATACCGGGCGCTATATATGAATATAGATTCTTAAGGAGTAAATTCCAAAAAACGACAATGAAATTGAGGAAAAGCTCTCATTTTTAAGTAAATTTTTTAAATTACAAACAAACGTAATACCTGGCTATTGAAAAAGCTCTTTCCTTTCAGAAAAACTTCCGTAGGCTGGTAACGAAGAGGTCTGACTGTAACATAAGTCTATTAATTAAATTGGTACTAGTAAGTTCCCGAGCCACTTTTCGAGTATGATCTCATCTAAATGTCTTTAAATTGCTATTATTGGCTTCAGCAGCCTCTTCACATAATTTTCTGATATACACTAATGCAGGCTTTACAATTTCCGATCCATGTATTTGTACTTTGTGGACGGAAGCTGGGAGATTGTGCCATGAATATTCTTGTACCAAAAGTCGCGTAGTTTTCATACTTATTTCACTAAATTAATATTGTATCCTGAAGATAAGGCTTGCAAAATTGTAGAACAATGGTAAATTAATCTCTGTTTAAGCCTGTAATTTCAGCTGAAATATCTGAACTCAGAACGAATTTTCTCGTAGTATTTCCGTCGTTCGATTATCGCTTCCGCTACTTCGTTGTTTATCTACAATTAAGCCTAATCGAGACCTAAACTGAGTTTGAACGTACAATTTCTTATCAGATAATATTTTTTTATCGTCATCTGACCCAACTTGCCACTTTTTAAAATATAACAAAGCTGAAGAAAACACTCAAAGAAAATAAACCATAAATATAGAGGTCAGGAACCGAATTCAAAACGATTTTCATCACTTTCCTTTTGCAAGCACCTATCTATGTCATCCATTTCTTTGGGTGTTGCTTATCAAATATAACACCTAGCAGATGATGTTCCACTTAAAGCACTACAAATTTTATCATCGACCATAGTAAGTAGCAAAGAATGCTGGATATTGAATACGCGTTCGTCTAATGTGAATGTTGTCGGACACAAGGAAGCTATCTTTTCTTTAAAATAAGATTCCTCATTCTTAGATACAGTAGAACTTTCCTTCACAAATTGGAAACTAATAGGTCTACAGTATCTCATAGAAGAGGGGCGGGAATTTTTCCACAAAATATTGGTTTCATTATTTGAATTTGTTATTAACTGCAAAGGAAATTAAGAAGTTACAAATGTACTACTGTCGTCAACTGAACTAGAATCCACGAAAGAACTCTATGACCCGTACTATAGTCAAAACTCCATTTCCCAATTAAAGTTAAACTAACTGATTCTACTGAAATACTATTTAAAATATTTTTTTCTAACTCTAAGATCCCATAAGATAGATTGTATTTATTTGTAATATATATAGATAATGCCCCTGATGATGCCCCCTATATATTACACATAAATACAAAGGGTAATAAAGGTAATATCCTAGAACAACTAAATATAATATCATCACCCATACTTAATATCTTCTAGACGTAATATATTTATACAACATTTATACTACAGTACGCTTCAAATTGTTTCAGCCCAAATACACATATAAATATAAGTATATAAAAAAAATTGAAGGAAATAAATAAATAAATAAGTATTATATATATATATATATATATATATATATAAACACATATATATATATATATATATATATATATATATATATATACGAATAAATAAAACCGGAGACATGTAGAATTACTGGTATTACCTTGTCCTTACTTTCAGATACCCTTACTTTTGTATAAATATGTTACCGAAAATAACTTCCATTTAATTTTATTACATACACCAGAACATTTGCATTGTACAACCGCATATAATAACAACAATTAAATTTATTACCCTCACTAAAATACTGGCGTACATATAAATGCTGTTGGATGTTCCTACCTGAAGACGTTGTAATACAACGAGACCTAGGTCGTGGTAGAGAACTTAAAAAAGTAGAAATAATACTACATCATGTAGTTTCATTTAATTGTGAATAATGAATTTCTACAAAATATATTCAACTATAAAACATATAAAATCAAAATATATTAAATATTGCAATATATACCTTGACCTTCGATTTCCACGTCATAAACACATATATGTTATTGCAAAGATGAGTCACTGATACGCGCACGGTAAAGGGTTGAAGACGCCGCAAGATCAAAATGCTAGTGAAAAACTATTATTAGCGGTAGTATTTATATGTTTTCTGGTAATTTGTTTATCGTACTAGTTAGTGAGGTAGTTATAAGTGAGAATTTAAGATAATTATTTTTTCGATTTGTGACCTATGAATGGAACCACCCTGCGATGCAATCAACACTTTAATGCCGTGCCAGACGTGCGGTGATTTACACTGATAATAATCTTCATGCTATCGATTTTTTATGATTATAATAGAATTATTACAGATTTTAATAGTAATACAAGCTATTTTTTTTCGAATTAATCGACTGTAACTAAAGTAAAATTATCGGACATTTTCGAAAATTTGCTTACATTTTTCAGAATAAAATATAAAAATGTCTTATTTTAGGAAGTGGGAAATACCGAAACGTGACGCAAAATGCTGGCGAATTTGTATAAAATAACGGTTGCTTAAAAAACCTGTTGCTTACAGTTTAACCAACAATTTTGGTATCACCTTGTTCATACAATCAAATATTTTCATTTATTTATAAACTCTGGCATACTAAAGATTATGATAGCCCACACGAAATAAAACGACAATAAAGTTTCTTTAAAATTTATGTAGGTACTTAAAAGTTCATGTTTAATAAAATCAATTATGCAATCTAAAAAGTCATAAAAGGTCAATAGGTCAGCGGTAGAAACATTTTTATTAACAGGTAAAATATTTAGATCATTGGAAAATGTTAGCACTTCATCTTGTTGAAAATAAAAAATAAATGACTGTATCCGATGGGCATTGAAGTGCTGATAATTAGTCAACCAAAATTAAAAATTGATTAGAGAATTTTCATTAAGAAAATAATTAATAAAATTTTCATAACTGTGGCGCGCACGCGTAGAGCTTTGTGAACCCCCACGAATAGTATATGATAAGTTATGAATTCCATAAAAATTATTATACCATATAAATGATCGAAAAAGAATCACAAAAAGGTCAAATACTCTAATTATTAGGCGGTGATAGGTAAATTTTTATTAACGGCTAAACTTTTCGAGGTCATCCAAAAAGTTAAGCAACTTATCTTTAAAAAATAAAAAAAAAACTGTGCTCGATTGGAGAGTATCCACCGATAAATTGGTTAGCTAAAAAATGATAAATTAATTTGTGATGACCTCAAAGCTCATAATTCGTGCCATATAAATTATCATGGTAGTGAGTGCGCTAACTTCATACTTTCATTATGAATTACTCGTAGGCGCTGTGGGGATAATTATTATTATTAGACCAGTGTCGAAGCCTTCAAAAAAGGTAAAAAGTAAAAAAAAATCGTAGTAGAATTAAACCTATTGGAAAATGTTGAGAATATTACAACAATTAAAGGAAAAATAAATTACGGTCGATTCGAGGTCGGGAAGTGGGGGAGGATGGGTTTTTAAGGGTTAAAATCGGTTTATCTCGATTTCCGGCAAAACTACAAGTCTTATGGAAAAAAGTTGAATAGTAAAGTTGTAGGTAATAAAAATATCTACAACTTTTGTATTTACACTTTTTTCTCATAACCTCAAAATTCACATGAAAAACTCAAAAAACCACGTTTTTGGTTTTTTATTTTTATCTTTTACAAAAATATTTTTTTTTTCATGAAATGTGGTGAGAACTTACCTTTATATATACCAAATACACAAGAATTTTTTGGATTTGAAAAATTAATTTTTTCTCCTTACTTTTAATCCAAAACCGAAAAAGCACCCTAATTTTCAATCGAAAATTCACGCGTCAAAATATTAGCTTTTTTAAAAAAGTTGGTGGGCTTTTTATTCGTTGGAATCTCTACTTTCTGATAGTGTAATAAGTCTAAGTAAAGGTTGCTATTTAACTTTTTTCCATAAGACTTGTAGTTTTGCCGGAAATCGAGATAAACCGATTTTAACCCTTAAAAACCCACCCTCTCCCACTTCCCGACCTCGAATCGACCGTAATTTATTTTTCCTTTCATTTTTGTAATATTCTCAATATTTTCCAATAGGTTTCATTATACTACGATTTTGTTTGGTTTCAAAAATTATCGACCCTGGTCTATATGGCGGTATGGATTCAATGTTTTTACCCATTCTTCTTTTAAATAATAATAAACAAAAAAACGTGTATGTTTAGGACTTCAGGTGTTTCAGTTTGATTAGAAATTGATTTTTATAATACATTTTTAAAAAGTTATGTTTATTTTTAAAATTTGAATAGATTTATTACTCTCCCGTTCTTTTTCTTTTTGTTTATTGGTTCTTTACAGCTGTATCTTTCCTGACAAAATCATAGCAGTCGGTGTGACTAGAGGGTCATTTATAATTCGCACTTTTTGGGATAGATCATTATGAAGCTCCTATTGGGTGTTACTCCTTCTACAGTAAACCACAAAATGACCTGTGGTATATACAATTAGACCTCTCAATCTAGAAATATTCAATTAGAATTAATCCTGCATGTAAAAAATAATGATAAAAAATGAATATGCCAATATTATTTGATATATTATTTGATGAATATGTATAATTACCTAAATGTACAATCATCACAATATAAATGTGATGCTTGTATATATGGTTAACATGGCAAATTCTCACAAAGCCGTGTAGCATGTTGATGATATTGATATTTGTTGCAAATATTCTCCAAGGGCTCTATATCCTCTTTCACAATTTTTTTTTATTCTCTGAACCATATAATGGGAACATTGTTAATATAATGGCCACAATGGTCACAATAATATAATGGCCACAATGGTCACGATAATAATCGAATCTATTCAGAATTTTGAAACCCATAGAGGAAAAATGGTTGAACTTTACGTCATTTTCAAGCTTAATATTTCGTAAACAAGGTTTAATAATGACAAATGGAAATTTAATTTAGTTTGCCATTGCCCCACCCAAAAAGAAATACCAAATTTTTTTTTTGCTATTTTACATGTACCTATTTTATACGTTACAAGTATATAGAACAATCCTTTTTTAATATTTTGCTACAGGTTAATCGAGATATGAAGCATATACTTACAAATGTTTGCATGTAAGCTTATATATAATTATACATGTATATATATATATATATATATATATATATATATATATATATATATATATATATAAATTTAGTAACTGTGAGACTCTGTAGGATGGGTATTATGAAACTATAAAAGTTCTTTGTTTCACAAAGGAACTTTTAAAAATCTGTTAAGCACGAGTGGAACACGCACTACGAAGGTTCCATACACAATTCGGCAATTATAAACATTTAACGGCACATAGTATTCCTATGAAACAAATTATTAATTTACAATTTTCCAATTATTAATTATTCATAACGTAAATATGTTGCCTACTATAACTTAAAAAATGGTGCATGTTCCAAAAACTATAAAATATAGAATAATAGCTATACTTGTCCGACAACCTTTGCATAGGCTTCTAAAAACCCTATATTTTTCTTAGTATTAGGTTATGTGCTTTCGTTAAGTTTAAAAAAATTATGAAAAAATATTACGAAAAAAATGTTTTTGGTGTATTCATTATTAGTCTTTTCAAATTATATCCCATACTATGTACGGAATTGAAAACAAATTTCAAGGACTACTTACCAAATTACTTTCATACTTAGCAAATTTCAAGTTTCTACGTCAAGCGGTCTCTGCTTGCAGAAAAACAACTGTGACACACAAACAACCGTGAGTGATCTTCTAAAGATCCGTACAAACTATGACACTAATTGCGACACAAATGTCTGGCCGTTCACACAAAAGGCAGTTTCGGCGTCGCGACACTAATCCAAAGTGTCATAATAAATGTGTTCACACACAGACATTCGATGTATACTTTGAGTGTAAACACCAAAGTGTCGTACTCTAAGCGTAGCTTAAGGGTTCCGTTTTTCCTTTTCAGGTACCTATGGACCATAAAAATGTTGAATATTTCACCACTGTGAAAAATGATAATTAAAATGCTGTAACAATAGTATTTTTCTTGTACATTAATTAAGCAATCTGTATATACGTATAAATTGAACAAGTAAGGTAATAGGAAAACATATTCAATAGATATTAATATAAATGCACTAATCGTATGTACATTCATATACATAACTACGTTTTAAAATATATGGCATAAAGAAACGGGCGAAAGTCACGATATGATATCTGTTATAGCGTCATACAAATGCCATAACAAGTTATAACGACAACAAGATTCAGTCATGTCCATTTTTAGCAAAGCGAAGTTAGCGGCGTGAGGTCGACAGGTCGCCTACGTCGGTACCGGCGCTAATGTCGGGCCGCACGCTCCCGCCATTCGACCGCCGATCCCGCGCTCGACGACCGAACCTCAGCTCAGCTGATCGAACGAAACGATTGCGTACACACGCCTTTAACATACACTGTTCATATTGTTATTTTTTTGTTTACATTAATCAATCGTAAATTAAATCATTAGTTTTTTTTAATATACCGAACAATTTAATCCGCGTTGATGTCTAATAACTAGTATTAATTTTTTCATCTCAATCTTGTTTTAAAAATAATAATAGTAGTTAATAACTTTTAATATAACATTTTTAACAAAAGTGACTTCATAATAACATAAATTTAGTTGGATTTCGCTTTAAATCCAGGTAAGTTTTCAAACTTTTATTAAAATAATAGTATTAATACTACTTTAGAAAACTTTTGAACCCGAATTATTTGAAATTTCTTACATAAAACACATATTATAGAAATAAAATATCTCATCGATCGTATGTGTAAGATAATCGTATATTTCGCATAAAAGCTTTAATTGTGACTTTTATCAATGGCGATAAGTATGAACTTTTATTTGTACTAACGCCGTAGTAGTATGTCGTAGAGGCAAAAGTTCCGCGATACAAACTTACGAGTACATAGCCGACAATCTTCGGGTTTTTTTTAAAATTTAAAGCATTCATTCCTTCTTTATAATAATACTTATTGTATAAAGGGGACTTATATTACAGTGTATGGTCATTATGTAGGTATGACTCTGAAAAACTATATACCGATATTTTCTTTAATTAAGCAAAGACAAAAAGCAAAGTCGAGAAAATGTCTACGACTGATATTTATTTTGTTATGAAATTCAATTAAAAAATTGTCAAGTAAAATACAATTTTAGTATCATTACCGCTTTAAAGAAACACATTTTTGATCCGGAATCATTTTTTTCCATCACTAGAGAGGCTCGTTCTCACCCGTACCAACTTATTACCTAGCACTTTTTACGAATCCCAAAATAATGTAAACTTTATGTTTATGTGTTATATACATTTATTTCGTATGTCTTGTACCTTAAGTTCGTGTCATTAGAAGCTCAAATAAAACTAGCTTTACATTAAATACTAACTAGGTATACAATAAAACTAGCTACATATTAGAAGCTCAAATAAAACTAGCTATAAACTAGAAATAGTATTATTAAAATCTTGTCAGTCACTATGTAATTCATGTTTCAGTTTATACATAATTATTTCATATGAATTGTTATTTTTAAATTAGATTTAAACTATTAATTTAAGCAAGGTAAGAATGCAAACAACGAATGAATTGTTATAAAAGCAATGTCTTAAAGTCAACAGTTCAACGAGAGTAAAAATTAATGTAGAAAATTTAATATTATTACTGGATTAGAAATAATGACAAATAAAAACAAAATGTATTAAAATATCAATATGGGAGAAATAATCTAAGAAAACAAATAAAAACAAACATGAGCAAACTAAAATAATAGTTCGAACAAGAGACTCGTAAGGAGATAAAAAAAACTGGAAAAACGATTAGGACTCTCATAACGAGAGTTCCGTATACACTTAAGTGTATATTAAATTTAGAAAATAGAAGTATATAGTATTTTTATTAAAATATTTGCAAGTATTAATTTTATTTCCCACTATGTAAATATATTGTTTAATATGTCTTCCATGGGCGTAAAAATCTGGTGAATTTCTCAAAAATATTTTGATTTCATCGTTAGTAACTCTTTTTCTACTCTTTATTTAGCTCGTTTTGGTATTTTGTTATTTAAATAATATTAAAGCCAAGTTATAGCTTCTTAAGTAATGTTGCTTTTGAGATATACCTAGTAACAAAATTTTGATGGTCCACCAAATTGTGTTTTTTTTTAAAAATAGATTTGTACTCTACTCGAAGAGTCCTTTTGAACGATACCCTAAATGCTTATGTAGGAGAAAAATTTACAATCCCTGTACAGACGGATAGACAGAAAGCGTTGCTACAATAGGGTTCCCTTGGTACCCTTCGGGTTCAGAAACTTAAAAAATCGTGGTATGACAGGGATTGATGGTCAGTTTATTGAAAAAAATCATATTGTTATTTTGGATCGCTTCTTGAACATAGAAGCTGCTGTTTCGTTACGCTTATTCAAACGAAGTTAATCCGTTTTAATACTTTGTCTAATAATGTTTTCAGCCACAACAGATATATTATAACATAATATATTCAATAAAATACACTTATATAAATAAACTTTACATTAGTAAGAATATTAAACAGTGATTAGTTTTTTAAGCCACTTTATATCCAATGCTGAAAACTCCGAAATTGCGAGGAGTTTTACGTAAAGTAAAATTTATTCGTAGATGTTACATATGTTAATAACATTTCATTTCGTTACATATGTTAATAAATTTTTGAAATAACAATTCCCCAATGACGTACAAAGAATTCTAAGATACATCCGTTTGCAATTCGCTCTGCGTTTTAATCTACTATTTTCCACGGTACTGTACGATTATACTTCTAGCATATAATTTATTTAATGTGACAAGTTCTCTTGAGCGATATGCCACTGAGGAATTTTCAGTGGAATTTTGTTATTTACTTAGCACTATTTCATTCTATTACATACAATTAGTCACTGTAACTATTTTACAAGTTTTCTCGTCGCAAGGTTCCGATAATTTAAATGTTCGCCTCTTCTTTCGATAACTTTAGCCAATGTTTCGTAAAAAGGGGAAGGTTCGTCCTATCATTTCAATGATTGCGTATTGGTTTTAACGGCAGCCTACTCAAATTCTACTTTAAGAAACTTTATTTTAGTTTAATTAATCTGAATATTCATTTGAAGTGATGACGTCAAGGTGACTTTTATTGACTAAGGTAGCCAAAACAATATAAGTATTCAATTCAACGTTCGCCAAAAAACAACAGCCAGCCATTGAAAGAAATTGCTAACTATCGATATCGATGGACACACAAAAAATGTTAATTTTTAATGATACTTCGATAAACACTACTAGTTCTACAGTAATACGCTATATATCCAGCCCAATTCAATGATATTCCGAGCGGGTTAATGCTATTTTATGCTTTACATCTTATTGGCGTAATATAGAAAACTATATCGATAAATTCATTAATTGTTATATTCGATTTGGTTCACTCAATCTCTAGCCAAATTGGCGGCGCACGTGTAAGGTCAAACTCTAAATAGCGCTTGAAAAAAAAATAAGAAACTATTGTTTTAAGTTTTTATTACTCTTTTGGTTTCGTTAATACGTACATCTTTTGTACGTTTCGGATTTTATGAAAAAAAGTATATTTCAAAATTATTTACAAAGCTAACCATTGCAAGCTATGGTTAAACGAATCACTATCTATCGATATCGATGGAAGCGCGAGAAATGGTGGTTTTAACGACGCTTCGTTGGTCATAATCATTTGACTATGCCCACAGTTCCAGTTCTTACTGTTTTAATACACATACAATTGAAATAGTTGAAGATATAAACTTGTAACGATACCACTGTAACCTTGTTCGGTATTGTTTCATTAATAATTAACACTATTAAATATCTTGCCCGAAATAACCGGACATCAAACTCCTAGATTGAAAACGCGAGATATTTCTTGCATTACTCAATCTCGTACGCAAAACCCACGCATGAGATAAACAACAAATTGCCCGGGGTGGGAGTAGGAATGCTGCGTGCCCTGATTGTACACGAAACGTTTATCTAGGACGCCTCAGGATGTTACGGTCAAATTGATACGAACAATGCCTAATTCTGTCTCTACGCTGCAATATGAGAGTATGTCGTAATATGGTGACACATTCAATATCATATGTACCAAACGCTCGCGCACTCCAAATCAAAAGCTGCTAATAGGTATGGTATATTGTTATAATCATACTAACAATAATTAAGAAAATATGTAAACGGTCACAAACATAAGGGCGGTAGAAGTATGATGTTGAAAAATTATTGCTTAGATCTAGTGAATCCAGTAAATCTTCAATTTTTATTTATGACAAAAATAATGTAAATCCAAAGGCGAGGGGCAATCTATTTTTGGTGTTCCGTAAGGAAAAAAAAACTATCATAACTTTATCATATCCTTCCGTCTGTGCGTCTGTTTGTCATTGACTAAAGTTTTAGACACACGAGCATACAATTTTTTTATGAACATGAAACTGCTTTAATTGGAGCTCTCCGTTAAAATGTAAGAAAATGTTAAAAATAATATTTAATTTTCTATTGCATCCCATAACGTTGAGTGTCATTGGGCTGATCGTTTAGTACAAAATTGAGAATATTTTATTTTTTTTATTCTTAAGATTTAATTTTGTAACTATGGTCTTGAAAAATGCGGAATAACTCTAGATACTACTGTGTTCCAGTACGCATTTGGGTGGTATTGGTATTGAAGAAAGGAATGGAGGTAAGCCAGACCATCGTTATAAAGGTCATAAATCTTGGAAATCATAGTTCAAAGCTATACCATACTTTCGTTGGTGCTTACCTCATTATATTACTAACTTAACAAAAGTTAACGAAGATACAAATTATTGAAGACCGTTGCTACGAGCGTTTGAAAATAGCTTATGAAATTTATACGTTATTATAATCTACCAGAATAACCTCGAATATAATTATATTAACACTGTTTTTTGCTGCAAAATGATAAATTCCAAAACATAAACTTAATTGGCACTTAGGTTATCGGTGTACAAAAAACAAATGAAGGATTGACTGACAGAGATTAATTTCGACCCGTAGACATGTTTATCGACCTAATTACGGGGTCGCTATTATCTGAAAAGTATCTCATTGATTTTACCTTGAGACAATCACGCAAACTTATAATTCTATTTGCCAAACTTATTTTTAACTGAACGAATAGTTCGTTCAGTTAAAAATAAATAAAACATGATATTAATTTTATAAAGAGGAAAATTTTGTTTGTATTTTTTTACGGTTTCACACTATAACGGCACAACTTACAACAACAGAAAGATACACATAAGAATACAGCTTTTTACCGTACTTCTGTAAAATGTCTATATTCATATGAATGTGATTTAATGAACGTTCATTTCAATTCAACTTTCAATATTCCCTGAATTCGATTAAATTATATTAAGCATAGTACCAACGCTTTCTTTTTAATTCGATAATTTAACACGCGTTCGTTATTCGCTCTCATGAAAATAAATTAAAATTATATCGAAAAAAACACTACCTTGGTTTTTCTCCGCTAAGTGACTTGTTTGTTTTCTTATATCTTGTTCCAACCAAATTTACATTCAAATATTACATTAGATGCTCATGTGTCCTGTACACGTGATACAATAAATGTAAGCCTTAAACTATTGCGTAAGTTTTTTTGTAACCTTTATAATATGCAATCGACGAAAATAAAAAATGACGCTATTCTTGCTGTTGACGTGTGGATTACAATGGATACAATTTTCAGTTCCAAACGTAAAATCGTTACGGTCACCAAACAGGTAGTCGTACTCACACACACACACACACACACACACAGTAATTTTCATTGTGTAATGAAAACAACGATGAATTATTTTATACAGTGACGTGTAGTGTTTTTTGTGTAGACCAAGATACTATAGGAGGCACATAAAAAATGTGTATATATATATATATATATATATATATATATATACACACACACACTATATTTACCGATATATTACGTGAGGTCTTTTTCTATTTCATTCTTACCAAAGTTCTTTAATTCTTGCCCATTTCATACTATGGTTTCATTAGTATTCCATTTCGCAAATGGTTTTAAATTGAGCCAAACATACACATTGAATGTGCTTTATCCACGCTTTGCATTAACATGTTAACAACTATTTCTCGAAATATCATAATTACTTAAATTGGAACTTACTCCCTTATATTATTTTTTCAATAGAATATCAATTGGAAAATCTCACGTAAGTAACAGTCCACAGAGCGAAAAACTTTCTATGTTGGTAAAAATGGGCATTGACAATAATTATTGAAATTCACAGTCATATATAATATGTATATTTTTAAAATGGAAAATTAGCTACTTTTACTCTTTTACTCTGTTTTCAGTTTGTTTACTCTGAATGACAGGTAATCAGCGAATGACAGTACAATTGTCATTATGTGATGCACTCGGAATAATATACTAGATTGTTTCATTCTGAATGTAGCTGTAAGCTACGGGTTGCTAGCTTGCCCTAGTGCTAAGGGACTGTTTTAAATGATGTAATAAATTTTAATTACTATATATATATATATATATATATATATATATATATATATATTCAAGGTAAGCTACGTATAATTGCTTGCAAGGGATTGCGCGCCACTGACTTTTAATAATATATAGAATATGTTGTACTCTCACCTTGACGAAAATATTAAAACTGTAACTGTTTTTCAATTTCAAAGGGAGCAAAAAAAATGGAAAGATTATTTTAACAAATTCAAATTAATGAAACAGTATTTTGTAGCTATTATGAATTGAATTATTAAAGGCAAATATCTTACTATGAAATTTACATCACCATAATCGTGACGCAAACAAAAATCTTAAATTATTAAATAAACGCAAACAAAAATCTTAAATTATTAAATAAACGCTTATACACATATCCCACATCTGCCTTGTAGCTTGCTTTACTAATCGATCGATAAATGACAACTCTAAAATTACATTACATTTCAAATAGCATATTTGTTTAATTTAAAATATTTAATAAAATGTGGCTCTCTTTAAAAAAATTAAATTTAGGATATTCCAAATCATTTTAAGAGAATATCTTTAATAATCATACTTTTCACAATTAAATGAAACTACGTGATATAGTATTATTTCTACTTTCTTTAAGTTCTTTACCACGACCTAGGTTTCGTTGTATTACAATATCTTCAGGTGGGCTATTAGCAAAGATTAAGGAAGGAATATTTGCTAATAGCCCACCTGAAGATGTTGTAATACAATGAAACCTAGGTCGTGATAAAGAACTTAAAGAAAGTAGAAATAATACTACATCACGTAATTTCATGTGACTGTGAATAATGGATTTCTACAAAATTAACGCCAAATATATTCAATAATTATACTTTTATTAATTGTATCTACTTAATATAAGCTTAATTAATTTGTTCTATGAAATTTCTTTATTTAAACGCATATGATTAAATCACATCTAGCTTAATTTAACACAACTGATCGACAATCGTTTCTCTTGCTGTTAAAAAATCTAATGAGTACTTTATAGTTCCATATTAACCATTGTTTGAACAAGGGAAGGGAAGATTCTTTCAACTCCATTTTCATTTTATGTACTTTACTTTTACACCATAAGAAGGTCTTAGTATAGATCTAGATTTATCTAAGATATAGTATTTATTAAATAAATAGCGAACAATGAGTGTTCTATGGAAGTCTGGAAGTATCTTAAAAGTATTTTAAAATATCAGAGAATATTGTCGCCATTGGTATCATTGCTCAAAAAACAAGCTGTACGTTAATTTAAATACCAGTGTTACTGACAGTTCAATATATTTTTTGATTTTATCTGATTTTGATATAGTAGTTGTGCAATTCATCTCATTCATCCTCATATCATTATTTAAATATCGAAACACAAATGACGGATTAATACGAAAACTAGAAAAATCTAGATATCCTAAAATTACCGCCACAAGGTCGTCCAAACGATTCGCCTCTGAATAAAACTATAACTTATACTTGGAATGGTAATATATTCCTAAAGAGACTCATGAAAATATGAAATTTTATCGCTGACAAGCACGAAGTTGCAGAACTGTTTATTGTCCCGGCACGCAACCTCGGCATGACAAACAAAAACAAATAGCATAAAACTTTTTCATCACTTGTTCACTGGCTTTCACGCAATACATAGCGCGCTTAAATACCTATTAAATCCATTTTCTCCTGCAAAGTTAGAACGCATTCACAACTTAATTTATAATCAGGAACATTGTATTTACAAAATGATTAATTTAACTTGAAAAGTTAAAGTCGAAAGCTTAACTACTGAGCAATGACCGTCGATAGTAATATAGAGAGGAATCATTAATGTACATAGTAATTGTCAAGCAGATAGATTTAATTTGATTCGAAGGTCGAAATATACTGAAAGAGATCAAAAGAAACTACTCATGCAGATGTTGTAGCCATCTGGCTTCAGTAATAGCATTTGGTCAGCGGAAATCAATTATAGCCTTAAGTGATTTGAGTTATACAACAAAATTATTGGAACATCGGAGTGATATTTTAAATCTAAGTATTATAGCAAAAAGTCGTATTATTTTATGTAAACGTTTTGAAGCTTTTTAAAAATAAATTACCTTTCTTTTCAGAAACATTTTCAATTTGTAAAGAACAAATTTACAACCAGACTTTGGGAATATTGCTACAAAAATCTAAAAACATTAAATAGAACCTACGGTTTTGAAACAAATTAAATCACGATAATATTTGAAGGAAAATACTGAAAAAAACATTAATTTATGAAGAAACCAATATCAAATAATTATTATCCCTTTTTTGAGCTATTTCAATAATTTAATAAAGAATATAATGCTATTCTCGGATTTTCAATAATTTAATGAAGGATACGTTGCTATTATGTCCAAAAAAATGTGTATATTAAATCTAATATATATAATAAACGGTTTTAAAGTAGGAAATAGAAAGGCTCCACGCCTGATATACCACAAGTTTCCATAGTATTTCAAATAATATTTTTTAGAAAGGCAAAATGTTAGTAGTCTGCTTAGTGTTATAGACCAGACATAGAAGCACTTAATTAACGAATATTTTATTAAATCTGAAGTTAATACTTTTGCTTTTAGTTAATATGTATATATTGTAATTGGAACGAACTAATTATATTACTTTTTCCTAAAAAATAGTTATAAATTTTGATAACCTGAAATATTCAACAAAAAACGGCTGCTGTTTTTATCGGAAGTTTATTTCACGCTGAGAGAAATTTGCCAGCAAAAAATTATTCTAATTATATTAAGATAAAAATTTTAAGCAACGAAAACAAAGTTCATTTGACACGTAATAAATATTGGAATTTTTATTATTTTGAGTATCAATCAAAATTAAAAATATGTCTTTATGGTATCGAAGTTTCGATATTACAAATCGAATTTTTTCGTTACGTCATCGATATTATCATCGCAAAATATGCTCATCTCTACTCTATAGTGTGATGAGGACATCCGTTGCGACTTGTGTCGAATGTTGGTTCACATCATACCTAACAGTGTCGTTTTTTACACCGGCCACTGTGGAAATCAATTGTAACATAAGTATTTTAAAGCACCATTAATTTATCTACAGGTTAAGAGAGATATATGTTTGGTAAAGATTTGGGAAAATACAACGTATTTTTATGATTAATAAATTATTTAAACGTGACAAGGTCACTAAAAAGTATTGGTTGGGCACAGATAAAAAAATGCAATGTCAAAGCTCAAAGCCATTCACGTGTATTAATGATAACATCAGAATTATACATATTTCAAATGATGTCATTGTTTTTATTTAAGATAAGAAATTCCTTGATGCCTCTTACACTGCGTGTGTATTAAATTATATTTATATTAAATACATCGTTAATAGACGTTTTCCTTCTTAATTTTTGTAGATATTTTTTCCTTAATTCATATGACGCCACCTATTTGGGAAGACGGAAGTCTTTCAAAACAAAAATACAGGCTTTTTTTAGATCACACTTTTAGCTATATGCCTCTTTGTTCGTCTGTCACTAATACTACTCGTAATTAGCAATTGTGGACTTACCAAATTGGGAAAAACTACTTATTAAAAAAGGATTTTGCAAATATTACGAAAAAATATTGTATAAAAGAATGATTTATATTATGTTATAAGTAAAGCCTGAACTAAGTTCTAATCAGTGTGAATTTTTTTATGTTTTATATTGAATTTAAAAAAAAAATTTGGAAATTAGCTAACATGTATGCCCTTCCCCTTGAAAAGATAATAGCCAAAAAAACAGATTAAAGCAAACTACTTTTACGCAATTTTTGCTTTTTATGGGTTTAAAGTTTTGAATGTTAAATACGAAACGTATTTCTATATAGTAAAAAATTACGATTAACGGATTATATTCAACATTTTTTTAATTTATTGGATATGTTTCCTGATTACGAAGAAGATATTTGAAATCACATTTCGCGTTTTGGCAATTTTTTTATAAATATAAAAATAGGGTATTCGCAATATGTATATTACAAATATTAATAACCAATTCAAGTATTTTTTAGTTTTCGAGTTAAAAATTATTATTAACGAGGTTTAACTGCAATAAATTGGGAATAAATATTTTTATATAATAATTAAATTAAAAAATATTATTCTGTTTTTTTAAACACGCGGCAACACACCGAAATATTAAATTATCCGCCAATCAAAACGCGTGACGTCAAAATGCAGCACAAAACTAATAGATGCTCATTTTGTCGTAGTAAGATAGCGATAATTTCGGAAATAACGTTTGTCGGTCACTATAGCTTTGTGAAAGAGATAGGAGATCTCCTTTTTGATTTCATTATTTGTTTGGGACATTGTGACGTCATAAAATTTATATATTACATGACTTAATGTTTAGGCGTGAAGCTTTGCAGGAATGCAATAAAAAGAATTTTCGGATTGAAACACGTTTTTAAAAAAATTTGCTCAGATTAATTTTTAAAAATTTTAAACACTTTTTAAAAATTTTCAAATACCCTATTAAGTACAACATATCAAAAAGATTCATTTTCTTCACACTAGTGCGACCCTCGGATATATTCTACCATACTCGTCCTCGATCATATTTTTATATAGAGTAGTAATATCCTTATATTGGTATAACAAGCCAGCCTTTATGTGATAAAATAAAATGATATATTCATTAATCAGAGTATAATATTCATTAATTTTTCATCCATATTTTTTTCGATCTCATTCTATTCCTGAGATAAACTATTTCTACTTCAATGCAAGGGTTAGGCCTCCTGCAATGCATGCAATCCGGGTAGTATATTGAAAATAAAAAAAAGATTCTGTGATGAAAAAATAAACTATTTCTCCGTAATAACGGGCTAAATAAAAAAACTTTATTTATTATTTTCTTCTTATATCTCAAAAGGAATAAAAAAAGCTTGTCATAATTAATCAACAATCCCTACGAAGTATAGATATATCTCAGCTGATTATGAAATTTTTATGAAAATAGCTGTAAACGAGAAATACTTTTATCAAAGATTTTAACAAATTTTAAATAGAAATATAATAAAATTAACATTCAGTTAATCGATAACAGAAATTACAAAATAGTTTTAAAATTAGAAATATAATTACATTTATTTAAATAAAGTTCTAAATCATTAGATTAGGTATTTAGTGGCGCCATCGATTCGCCAATTTTCTACTTCACTGACTATAGGCTTATTATAACTGTATTATTTATCAATGTGATATTTAATAAAAACTTCATATTTATAGTCTCAAAATACATATAGTGTAAATTTCACTTTTTATTCTAAGTTATTTTCCGTACTTTAACAGAGGAGGTAACAAAAGCACAAGGATGCATACTCTCAAAACTGACAGCTTTTTGAAAATACGTTTGAAGTAATTAGAGGGGTATATTGTTAGTCATTTTTGTTAGTAAAAAACAAATTAAGTGAATTTTCCTAGTGATGTCCATTCAAAATAAGCACAAATCTTCTTAATACTATTGAAATTATTATTTGTATTTCTTCTTTTTTGAAAATGAGGAAGCCACATTTTTTCAGCAAGAAAAATTTATTATATATTATAAAAAATAGATTAAATTTTGGAAAAAAGTAGTGATTTTATTACCGTTATATAGTTCTTATAAATTCCAGTAAATTCTCGTAAATGTTCAATTTTTTTAAAAATACCACTGGTTAGTAAGGAATGTTTAACTCGATAATAGCCCTCGCTATAAATGAAATGATTTAATTATTGTTCACAACTGCTAATGTTTTACTCGATTTTTAAAACGAAATCATGTTATGTCCAAGGACGTATTATGATTTATGCAATGACGCTATTCATTCGTTTATGTAACATTTTACATCTGTGCCGAGTCATAAAATATCGAGCACATTGTTGGCGTGTCGCTTCAAAACTAACTGAGCCAATAAATTGCTTTGATAATAGACCATGCATACGGCTGATATATTTCTGTGTAACTGACACTAACTGTACTATTATTTAATTTATTTTGATTGAGAAAAACATGATATCCCAAAGATATACAGAATTTTTTCGATTGAATGGAGAGTGCCGTTGGATCTCATTACGAGGGGAAGAGAACTCTTCGTAGAAAGTACGAGTATGTCTACACCATGATTTAGTGAGCTAAAACAAATTTATCGGTTCTACAATACATCGGTTATAAAACTACACGTTGTCAGATAATGACAGTCGCTCGTTGTATGCTGTATGTATAAACCGTATGTCTTATGACAATACAGTCTCTCACATCTCATAATATTTCTTTGCCATAAATAAATTATTTCATGGCTAAAGACAGGCAGCTATTTAATGGGGGGAGATGGTGGAGGGGAATAAACTCAGGCTCTTCGAACTTTCTCTGGATAAAAGGTGATAATTTTCCATAATGACGTGTCTTTGAAACAAAATGAGCCACAAAAAGCTAAATTCTTTGGCAGTAATTTTCATTCACTGGGATATAGATGTTAGTGCTGATTCAATCCTCATTGTTATGGCAAATAAAAAAACCGTAGATCGGTTTTACAAATGTGTGTATTTTTACTGAAAAGAAGGTTACACATTGTTGTTTTTTGCTTTGGTTTTCATATCTATATATACTGGAAAGCAATAACTTTCGACCCATCGAACGAAACGCATGCCTGGCTAAAGGCACTTTCAAAATAATATGTTCATTCTTAACATTTCGACTACAAGACTTAAAACACGTCGTATCGTCATTTATCCTGTTTCGGTAGAAATATATTTAATGGTACACACTAAATAGCTAAATGTTTAATCGGGAAATAGGTTAGCTTAGGTGAAACATCACATCACGAGCGACGAAAACGTCACAGCACATCACGTATTACGTACAGACAGAGCATGGAACTCGCGGCTCGATTCTGCGCACCGGCCCCGCGTCCATGTATGGTGAGGGTATGTACCAACAGCGGACGATACGCCGGCAAATAGAAAGCTGTTCCTCCATGTATGGTGAGATTATAAAATTCTACCAACGCGCCTGTTGTGATTTACCAGATTTAAATGACGCTGGAATGATCAAATGATCTAGTGCAGTAAACGATACGTATTTGAAAACGTCACTTTAGTTGACAGGATCGAAGGTTCTCAAACGTTAGTACGTCGACACAAACAAATTAATTAGCCACTTACTTGCTTATCTAAAAATCGCTTCGCACACGTTTCCAGTTTCTATAGCAGAAACAAATTATTTGGCTACACAATAAGTTAATCCGTGCATGTGAATTTTTTCTATGTTTTTTTTTTTATTTTATTTGTTTTTTATTTTATTTCACATCATAATCGTAAGGATAAATGTGTAAAAAGAATGGTGTTGGTTTCTTTTTAAAAACACTTTACCCCAATTAATAATGTGAATAATAACCATAATAAAAACCAAGTTGAATAGGAGATATCACAAATTACATCAAAACAGAAAGTGAAGCGTTTACGGAAATTTCGTGACAAATGGTACAATCTTGTTCGCAGTTCCCAAAAATTAACACAATTTATTACGCTTCATGAAAAATCGGCGTCCGACGATTCTGTGTCCGACGGAAATGGCTATAGTACCTACAGGATAGATACTACGGTAATGGTACCAATCACTAGAAGAAGCTGGTTTTGAGCACTAAATCAAACTTAATAGCAACATTGTGTTCTCAAATGTAGTTCATGAGAAATTTATTTGAGAACATTTGCTGAATTAGCAGAGTCATATCACCCTCAAAAAAATACTACTTGCGTCCTAGCAAAAACATGTTGAACAACGATTCAAAATAACTTTTAACTAATGTATATTACATAATAAATGTGTACTGCCAGGTTTATCAAGAAAAGCTGAGAAGAGAAGGTTATTAAAAATGAACCAAGTCGAATAGAATATGTTGTCCCGTATTTCTTTTAAATAGTACGTTGGCTTCAAACCTGCGGGCACACTATCGAACTTCAACGAAGATTTACGTTAGCGATAAGAATATCGGACAGACGTTAACGAATGTTCTGGCGACAAGGAATGCCGATCAGTTTTATACTCTTAATACGGCATTTGTCGTAACAAGACGCCACGAATGTTTGTCCGATAATGTGGCCATAACACAAAGGGCTAAGGTAAAGTGTTTATGGCCACAACACACCACGAGTGTTCTTCTGATAGTGTGTGTGCCTGTAGCATTAGGAAATGTCAATGTGAAAGATTGTTCAAAATAAAAAATAATACGAATTCCGCCATAGAAATAAAATATAATTAATTAAGATTGAAATAAAATAAAATTCATATCAACTTTACGATTTTAATTCCTCACTTGTCACAACATAAAATTATACGAACGGATAAACCTTAAATCTTTTAATAAGTTCTACTTGGATTTGGTGTAGTATTGATTTGAAATGTGTTGTTTTTACAATCTCGTGTATTCAACGTATATAAAATGTCTGTCTTTTTTCATTTTAAATTTAGAAAAAAAAGTTACAAAATTTTATGCGAATAACCTATGTAGGTAAATTTCAAATTGATAATAACTCCGGGTCTCAGTAGAACTTATCAAAGGATAAAATGTTTATCTGTTAGTCTGTTCCTACATTGTTAATGTTCTATGATATATTAGTTATTAATGTTCTATGGTCTTTAGCTTCGAGCCTGACTCCAGAACAAAGAACTGGAGTAAAAATGTATACGCGAGCAATGCCACTAACAAATGTGGAAATTTTAGAAAATAGAGACAAACAAAGTTTATATAGTGTGGGGCCCAGATCTTACAAGAATATAAATGACGTTTTCGAATATTATCACAAATGATATTTGAGTTTTTCCTGACACTGTTTATCGTTTTCAAATATTATCACAAATGATATTTGAGTCCTTTCCTGACCTTTTGTTATTTCTGCTTTTACGCCAGGCCTATTTTCGCCGGTTTTGGTTTATTGTTCTTTTTTCAAATCGATTTCTAGAAATGTAAAAATGATGCCTTCCTATTTTAACGATAGCGTTTCTGTCGTATTGATTAACATTACTAACGCATCAAAACTCTTCATCGACTTGTCGGCACAGCTAAAATATTGAAACAAGACAAAGCAAACCACATTGACTAAAATCATAACTCAAACAAAAGTGACGACGTGCAAACAAACGTACGCGTGTGTACCTTCCCAGGTGTCGAACTGTATCAGCTACGCGACTCTGTGTATCGCGCGCCGAACAAAAAAATGACCTCATCGACCTTCATGAGGTGCGAGAAGAGTCGAGATGGCGCGTAGGTGCCTGCGCCGATCTCTGCATTCATTATTATTTATCGAATCGATTTTGAAACCAAACCGGCTCGTAGAATTAACGAAATCATATATGGAAATCACTGAAGGAGTCGAAATAATAATTCTCCCTTTGGAGAGTGAGCGTGAGAGAGTTCATTAATAATAATATTTGTAATCATATACTGTGAATAGAAACTTATTAAATAAGATATTATATCGTAACTTACGTACGCCTTTCCGTAATTGTCACAACAAAAATTATCTACATTTACGTTCTGGCTGAGTAATGTGCGAGTAGTCTTCAAATTAGCGCATTCCTGCAACATTTCATTATTAAAACGACGGGAATATGGCGCCAGTTCATTAATAATAATATTTGTAATCATATACTGTGAATAGAAACTTATTAAATAAGATATTATATCGTAACTTACGAACGCCTTCCCGTAATTGTCACAACAATAATCTACATTTACATAGTGGCTGAGTAATGTGCGAGTAGTTTTCAAGTTAGCGCATTCCTGCAACATTTCATTATGAAAACGATGCGAACCATGGCGCGGTAGTATTGCGTGTCGACAAACATGATACGTATATAAACATATGTACACATATATGTATATTTGTTGTCTTCCGGTACGATGCTGACGTATACTTCTTGAGATCATCAAAATCGTGATCATGGAGTTTTATTTAACAACTTATATACAAAAGGTCGAAATGTATAGTGTGTATCGTGATCATGGAGTTTTATTTAACAACTTATATACAAAAGGTCGTAATGTATAGTGTGTATATACCTAGGTTCTTTAAAATACTGAATATATTTGGCGTTAATCTTGTAGAAATTCATTATTTACAATTAAATGAAACTACGTGATGTAGTATTATTTCTACTTTCTTTAATTTCTTTACAACGACCTAGGTTTCGTTGTATTTCAACATCTTCAGGTGGATTATTAGCAAAGATTTTTAATAGCCCTTTGCTAATAGCCCACCTGAAGATGTTGTAATACAACGAAACCTAGGTCGTGGTAAAGAACTTAAAAGAGAGTAGAAATAATACTACATCACGTAGTTTCTTTAAAATAGTAACTTGCCAGATACGACAATCTTTTTATTATTTATTGGATTGTATTGTACAAGCTTTTGCTCACTGCTTTCCCTGCGTGGATTTTTGGATAATTGGCGAGATTAATACGTAGCTTTTAGACTTTCCAAGACCTGTACAAAATAGATGCAGTATACACGTTGCGCTGAGTACCTACAGAGTTTCATTATTAAGTAAAAAACAACAAGTGTCATAGAACGATTGTTTAGTGTCGATAGCGAAATGTATTGTTAATAGGTATAAAAATAAAAAAATGTGATATCGAAGTAATTAAAACAAACAACTTGATCAGTGAAATCGATATTTAATTACAATTCTTTGTTTTTTTTTAATAAAATGTCAAGTAAATATGGATTATTTAAAAAGCAGCAGTGTAAACAATTATAAAAAATATGAAAAATTAAGAAAAAAGAATTATGAACTTGTATAGGAACAAAGCGGGAATATATCTGTTTCATTACGCGCGTTAAATATAGTGTACATTACTAAAATGACATCACAACTCAGTATTGCATTTCTGTTTAAGGGCAAAGTTTAAACTTTTATCGATTTTTAAAAACTTCCATTCAGCGTATATCTTGAATTACAAAATAATTAATAATTTATCAAATTAAATGAACTAGTCAAAGACTCTATTACAATAATAAGTTATATATAATGTTATATCAGAATGGCAATTAAAAATATTAATTTAAAGTAATCCATGATAATCTGGAGAGAGATCTTCTTTTTACATTGTTAGAAATAGAGAGACACATATCGACATACAATTGAACGCGCATCACACAAATAACAATATCATGTTTTCATAACATCAGAATTTAAAACGAAGAAATAAATAAAAAAGATATAAATTTTTGAAGAACTTTTGAAAGTATCTATTTTGGACTTAGATTTACTTCATTGCCTTCAAGTACCCGTGAATATATTTATTTTACAAAATGAATTTTAATATACATATACATGTATATATATGAATATTAATATACATATACATATGTTGTTTACATACTTTTATTGCGCTTACTCGGTAAGGCTCGAAACATAAATAACATGACAAATGTGGTACATAAATATTTAGTTAAGAATTAAGAAGTAAACACAGTAGGTACTGCGCAAAGGTAAACAATTTTTATTTATAGGACACTCGCGTGATATAATGATGGCTCATGTTTAAAATATGTGAAATTCTTATTATGGAATGAATATATATATATATATATATATATATATATATATATATATATATATATATATATATATTACTTATCACAATATATATTTCCATTTTAGGGTTCCGTACCCGAAGGATGTGGTCGGAACCTTATTGTTGTGACAATGTCGTCCGTTCATCTGTTTGTTTGTCAGAGGCTTCTAACTTCTAAAGGAAATAAGATAAAAATTCGAAATTTACATATAATAAAAAAATGTAAAATCACGAAATTATATTTCAAGGGGGCTTCCAAGCTAGGAAAGAGAGAAGCAAAAAGAGGAAATAAATATCTTTGAAGTTTTCACATCGTGGTGTGTAAGCATCTTATGTAACTATACCATTTTCCAAGTCGACGGCATGTATAGTTTCTGAAAAAAATACCCGTGGCACACAAACAAATACGCGGACAAAAAATATCTCACCACAATCGTCCCATTTTTACCATTTTATTAAGGAACTTGTTTTTCATCTGTTTTAGACAAAAAATAAATTTTAGTGTCTTAAAATCATTATAGGTAACTTTTTTGGCACATCATTTTTTTTTAGTTGAGACGCCTTCTTTCGGAAATAAAAAGTGTCCAATGAAAAACGTCAAATCCTGACGGGCGGACGCTTAATTAATAATATGTCGCACCTTAACAAGAAACCTGGGTCACTGACATCAAAATACCGTAGATGTTTATAGTTTAATCTCACAAGTACAACTACTTGAGAGCCACAAACGTTGACAAAGCGATCAGCATAAAAACTCCATTACACAAACTTATTTTTTATACTTTTCTTGAAGCGTGTCATCGTTTAACCGGTCTGAGCGCCGGAATGCCGTGGCTGTATGAATGCGGGCGGGACTCGAACATTTTTCCAGCCGGCAGTGACAAAGGGTAGTAAACAAAAAAAAATGAGGGTCACGCGGTTAGCAGTGCCACGCGCCGCCTGGCCCCAGGATGTTCGGGCGCCTTCTGCCCTGTCGGCAGGCGTGACGTCGTGAATCAATGGTATCGATTTTGTGACCAAATGTACCCATTCCAGACTTCCACACGTGGGACGAGCTTATAGCCTATCGCGATCGGAAATGCAATGAAAATGTAAACACATTTTCAATCACAATTAAACGTGAAACCTGGTGGCATAGGTCCTCGTTTAAAGAAAATCTGTTCTATATCGGTCCACGCCAATGTCATGTAATTATCCACTCAAAACCCGACTACGTACAAATCATGTTCTCAATTTTTCCAAAGTAAAGCTTTCAATTTTAGTTATTTCTATAAAAAAAATTTACTTGTTGGTTAACTGTTTGCAGCCAAATGGTTGGTTACAAGCAGTTCGGTTTTGAAATTAGGTATATTATATCAAATGTAACTAGCGACCCACATGTAAAAATTTAATGGTTTAAGGATACACTGTATTTTTATAAAATTATTTAAAAATATTAAAATTATTTTTCTCTATATTTCGTAGTTGTGAATATCTCAAAAACAAAAAAATAAAATCGTGAAAATTGTGGAAATCAGTTTTGTAACCCTTGTACTTACCCTTTTCATTGACATCCCGCCCTACCGATAGCAAAATTCTTCTTCTTTATAACAAATTTGCTAATCCACAATTCTCCGACAAATATTTCTTTAGGTTCGTAAGGCTAAGAAACTCCATTATTACGCCAAATTTCAAGTTTTCTCGTCAAACCAATTATGAGAAAAACGGCTGTGCCGGACGAACATAGGGGTGCATAGAGGATCACGTGTCGTGTTTTTCCCTCGTTTTGAGGTACAGGAACCGGGCGGGATATACGAAAAAAGTAAAACAAATTTAAAACCGCGTCTACCACTAATTTTTTACATGACAAATTGTGGTCAATTCGTCAATTGTTTGATAAGACTGGCATGAGACTTGGTTTTCCCGAAATTACACTATTATATTATACTTTTAAACTTAATGTTATAAATTCAATTTAGTTTAAATTAATAAAGCTTAGTTCTGCTTAATTTCATTGTAAAGATATGAGCATGAATTTTACGATATTCAGTGCAAGTATATAACTTAAATTGCAAATTTTCCGCTTTTCAAATGCGAAACGTTGTGCTATAAGCATATATTATACATTCTTGGAAATCTTTAAAATTTCGCCCTCTGAAGTGTAACCAGTGTGGAGTCTGGAGTCTAATAAATAGTGGTGATATTGTATATACTTATATTTCAGTTTCAAAGTAACTAATAAAAAAATTAATATAAATACGTTATTAAGTTAAAATAATTTATTAAGAATAAAATAAATACTACTGTCTGGTGAAAAGTTACTTATAAAAGAAATAGACGCGCTATCAATTACTTAAGGGAAAGTAGAGTAAATAACATTGATGATATTCAGAAGTGAAATAAGCCTCTGAGGCAGGAATTCCCAACCAGGGGGGCGCGCCTCCCAAGGGGGACATAGAGAGATGTCAAGGGGGCGGAAAGCGTTTGCATTTTAGAAAGAAAAAACAAAAAAATATACAAACAACATTAACAAATAGCATTACAACGTAATGTTTAATTTACATGCATAAAATTAATGAAATTAAATATCATATTCACTATTATTACCACAAACTTGCGAAAAATTTGACGTTTTGGTGTACATTTTTTGTTGAGAAATCAGTTTGAGAGTGTAAAATTATTGTGTCTCACTGTTAAAAGGTAAGTTTGTGTATTTACAAACTTCAGTTACCATTTTTATTTAATTTACTAAATCAAGGGGGGGGGCATGAAAAAATAAAGAGGGGGGGGGCATGGAAATATAACTTATAGTCCGGGGAGCCTCAACAAAAAAAAGGTTGGGAAACCCTGCTCTAAGGTATCATATTACAAAGTTTCATTAAAATCCTTCCAGTGGTCTTTGCGTGATGCGTAGACAGACACGGCCTCATTTTATTGCAAGTGTAGATAAGGAGCCTTGACCTATTACTCCAAATGTCATATTCGCGTGAACTAAAATACCACGGCACACCAGGCCCAGGGATACGATTAGCGGTTCATAAATGATGTAAAAAGTACAAGATGCAATCCAGTATTAGCTTATTGTCTTTTCATTGTTACAGAGGGTAGATCTCAAAATGTTATGGATACACACAAATAATCATTGCGTCTAATAAAACCAATTGAAGAGGTTAATTTAACAAAATCAAGGTTAATTGTTTTATAACTGTTGTCAATGTAAAAAATTGGTGCAATTTATGTAGCATTGCTGGACCCCTTCCTTATATCTACTTAGATGTATTAGTTCCATTCGCTTTAATTCCGGCCACATACTTTGATACGTGCACAAAAGACTATTGTGAATAAGGCAGTTACCAACCACACAGACCTTCAGATGCTCAGCTTTCAATAAAATGTGGAGGTTAAGAAGATAAACCCGCATGATGTATAAGGAAAATATGTGTATTCAGTGTGTCATTCACGTTATCTGACCAGAAGTGGTCTACTTATTAATACCCTACGGAGTAATCTTCATTGCATATTATCTGCATGACCGTTTTTTCCATATTTATGTCAAGTATGCTGTCGTATGTCAAGTATGCCGTGGGCGGAGGTAGCATGGCCGATACTGCTACACAAAGGCGATCGTAATTCCACTTGCGTTCTGGAACTAGACTCCGATAATTATGTTCCAGGTATGATCATAAGGAACCCGCAATAATTGATGGCTAACATTTTTTTATCGAAACGCATTTCAGTTGTTATGCTGCCTATCTGATTTACGAGAAACATAATTTATAACAAAATTAAAAATAAAATATTTTTAGACTTTTATTCTAGACAAAAGAATGACTGATCTAGGGTTACCATACTAACTTTTTAAAAACTAGAAGCGGTGAGCATAAAATTCGGATATTTCAAATTATTATAGGTTAAAATTAATAAAACAATACTGGTTAATTTAACTTATTCCTATAAAACTTATAGTGATTTTGTCTTAATAGAATTTTAATTTCCTTACTGATCATGAAAAGAATATTACATATGATATGAAGCAAAATAATTATGATGTTTCATCCATATCTGCAATTTCAACTCTGGAATTAATGGCACTTAACTTCAAAAATTAAGTTAACGGTAAAAATAAATTTTGGTGGAAATATATCTTAACATGTTATTCCATCTTGACAAATAACTTTAAAAAATTGCTGGTTTAAAAACTCTTATGAGTTTTAAAATTCCTGTCAAATCTTCGTAAATTTATAGTCTCAATAATTTAAGATGCAGTTTCCGATTTTTTTGTCTCTTTTATTAGTCCATGGATTAACTTACTGTGTTAATAATAGAAAATAGACGTTATTGTGAGCTTTTTTAATAAGAGTACAGTGTAAGGGGGAAAGAGGACGGATGGCAAAAACCAAGACACTTATAACCATTTAGGCTTCATCCACTAATTGATGATGACGAAAAATTATGAAGTGTTTTCGAATGGATTCTGGTACATTTAAAATTATAGTTACCAAATAGAACCGAGTCACGACATGTCCAATCTCGCTCCGATAAAATACTCTTTAGCATATATTACCTATTATATATTTCATGGGCACAACAATTTAGTGCACGTATAAACAAATATGAGATCTCGGATCGGCTATAATCTTCCTACATTCTCTGCGAACGCTTCTAAAACTCTGTTCTTTCATAATTTTAGGTTTAATAGTCTCGAGAACAAGGTGCGAGGCCGCTTTTTTTGCATAATTTTCAGTATTTCTCTGAAGATTCTAATTGTGAAAAAAATATTTTTATGACTCTTTACAGGTCTCAAAAATATATTTTTGAATTAGCTCTTTCAGACGATACCCCACCCCCCCCCCCCCCCCAAAGTTCCATGTGAATGCTTTTAGTATCATCGAGTGAAACATATACGGGTTAATACGATTTATTATTATTCAAAATTTCAAGTTTCTCCGTCAAACGGTTTCTGACAAAAAGCGGCTGAAACCAACAGACCTTCTAACAATTTCTTTTTAGTACCTGCCTGTGCTGATTTAACTGTCATTTCAAAAGTATTTAGTATAAAATAAAGCGATTTTTTCTTAAATATAGTAGTAATATGAAAATATGAAAAACTATAATTGTAGTTTCACGTTATATCCTGGCACGTTTAGAGCAGGCTTTATGAACTAAACTTAAGAAAAAAAATCATTAAATTACAAAAACATGTCAAATATTTACACAATTTTCTGATATTATTTTACAAATTTTATTGAAAACCCCACAGTTCTACATATTTATTGTTTAAAAGAAAGATATCACACAATATTTAGAATCTAAAGTTTATTATTGTTAAAATAACTTCAATCACTTTTAGAAAGAATTATTCAAAGCTGACAAGCGAGCGACATGGCAAGTACGGTACGAATCTTGTAATGCTATTAATATATTTTAGTACGTGAATACGTATTGTTGAAGCTGTACAATAAATATCAATTGTTGTATTAAAAAAAAGGTTATCGGGTATCCGACACCCGTAAGTTGTTCCAGTAAGCACGTTTCGACGGCCATTATTACGACGACGTATATTCGGCAAACAGCTTTATTGAAACGAGTATCGGATTTCAATACACACGATTCGAGCGACGATATTATGGTTTAGTTAAACAAAAACATTGTTAAATATCAATCACTAATACTGTAAAGTAACGGGAATTATTTAATTTTAATAGTAATTATAATAAATTTTAATTAGCGAATCGATTCCATTTAATACAGTATGCGTGTTAGCCTGAACTAATCCGTTTACATCCACGTGTAATTATTATTATATAATTTGTAAAATTAGTACAAAATTAGATTAAGTTCTAGCATAAGAAATTTAAGTAGAACCCTTCCAATAATCCGATTTAGTAAAATATTTTTTATAGACCTTAATAAGAGTGGCTGTGTCACAATCGATTTAATATAGTATTAGATACTGAAACGCACTGTCTTTGAAGTACTCGACGTAGCGTAGAGCTACGTTGTAACCGAAACAATACTACAAATGATACTACACCACTGGATGAACTGCATATGTTTGCGGTAATGGTGGTTTCTTCCTAGATAAACTGTCCTTACTAAGAAAAATATAGGGAGGTCTATCTAATGCGATTTCAAGTCCACTCTATTCATAAGCTCCTTTTAATAATTATATTTATTTATTACAACTTCTTTATTATTACATATATGACATTTCTCAAGCGTAAACAAGTAATTTCCAGCGGCTGCGGCTGCATGCTGCAAGTGTTGAAAATGCATGCTGCAAGTGTTAAAAATGCATGCTGCAAACGTCGAAAATGCACGCCGCATGCTGCAAGTGTTAAAAATGTATGCTGCAAGTGTTGAAAAGCATGCTGCAAGCGTCAAAAATGCGTGCCGCATGCTGCAAGTGTCGAATACTTAGATTCAACCTTGCTTCGGCAACACATCCGCGCGTGAGCATATTAGTAACTATATGCGTTTTAGTAACTACCATGATGACAAATAGTGTCGTTTCACTGAGAATTATTATTAGCAAGATACATAATTATTTAATAAGACGTTATCAAATATAAACGTATTTTTATGACATAGATAGTTGCGTTACACAGACATGTAAACTTTAATGCATCTAAGTCCTTCAATACCATCAAAACATCAAAAGAAATTTTATACTTGACAATTGCGAATAGGCAATAAATGACTAAGAAAATATTTTAGATAAGCTTAAGCATTACGCAATCCGTCATTCGCGATGAGTTAATCTGATTGAACATTGAGCGCCTATAAAAAGATTGAGTTGATATGCCTCAGAGACTTATGAATAAAGATGATTTAAGAGACTAATTCTAACCTAAAATTTATATTATATCGTGGATAGATCGCTATGCTACCAAATGAAATACAGAAAGATCTTGGATATATCGCTATGTGATATATCACTAAGAAGATGATCTTGGATAGATCGCTATGCCACCAAATGAAATAGAAAAACATCTTGGATATATCGCTAAGAGGATGATCTTGGATATATCACTAAGAGGATGATCTTGGATAGATTGCTATGCCACCAAATGAAATAGAAAAACATCTTAGATATATCGCTAAGAGGATGATCTTGGATATATCACTAAGAGGATGATCTTGGATAAATCGCTATGCCACCAAATGAAATAGAAAAACATCTTGGATATATCGCTATGTGATATATCGCTAAGAGGATGATCTTGGATATATCACTAAGAGGATGATCTTGGATAGATCGCCAAATGAAATAGAGATAGTAATGTGTGCCGATAGAAAAATGAAGCAGCACCAATCAAAGCGAACCTTTTTTTATTTATTACCAATCTTCTACTCATTGTTTTGTTTTTCTTTGACGAGAGCGATTATACATCATAAGTTTTCTGTGCGATATAAAAATATATCCACGCAATGCATTAAAAAGAGTTTTAAAAAATTTAAAATCAACTTATCGTTCTAAAAACGCGACATCTTATTTCGCAGTGTGTTACTACATTGGACTACCGTTGATCTTTTCTGTTAAATCCCAAACTTGTCACTCTATATTAGCATCTATAAAATCTGTATAGAAAAATTAAATATATTGTGTTAAGAATATTTTGAGTCTTGTAGAAAAGAGCACAGTTTGATTGTCTCTTGTAATATATAATTTTAGTTTGTCATTAAAGCTGCAAGTACACCCAAAAAGACGTCATTATCTATGTTGAACAGTCATATTTTCACTCTCTATATTCGATTTGTGTCCAATACAACGGATGTTGCAGACGGGACCGCCGTCGGAGGGCTACTGCGCGACGCCGATGGGCATAAAGCAGAACGCGTGGACACCGACTCAGCGCCGCGGGCCCATCGCGGCCGAGGCCAAGAGTCCCGGGCCAGCAGTTGTCTCGTTGCCCACGCTCATAGGTTCGACATGCTTTCGATACTAGATTGCACTGTCCAGTTCTTTTTTTATTTTCGTTTGATATAAGCACTAGGCACCTATTAGCAAAATATGAAAGTTTGGGCGTATTAGTTTTTTGGTTGCTTGGAAATTGTAGATGCAATACCTGTACAGGCTGGCATGTGAGCTGGTAGAGCTAGTTATTTTTAAAAGTTGCTTGGTAATCGTCTATATATTAGAACTTCTATGTATTTGATAAGTTTTATATATTTGATTTAAATATAGGAGTCTATTTTACTAATATTTTCAGACGCCCTGAATACATTCAATAAAATAAAGAGCCAGATATGTTACGTCTCATCATCACTAATGGGTCGTCATCACTGATGGGTCAACAATTAAATTTTTGATTGGGACAAGAAACTATAAATAATTAAATAATCTAATTATATGAAATAGATATCGGGATTGCTGTAAAATAATTGAGGATTCTTACCCAAAAATACCTTCCTGAAAATAAATTATAAATACAGTAATTACTTGTAATAGTATTACCGTCTATGGTGATCACTTGAGCTTAGAACTCTGACAGAAGCTGGTTTTGAGTTACTTGTCAAGAATGTAAATTCAATTGGAACATGGGTTCTCCACGGCAGCATAATAATGAAATAAAAAGAAAACAATAAATTATATTTTTGTTTTTAATTTATACATAGAGTGAAAGAGCTAGTTATAAATATCTCAAAACATTTTTTTCATAATTTTTTATTTTATGTATTCAGAAGCATACTGAAAATATGCAAAACATATGTCATCCCTGCTCCATTATTTCTGAAACCACTCAAATTAAAATTTTCAATAAAAATATGGTTTTTAGAAAGAAGCCTACACAAAGGTGTTAGGGAAAATTATAACAACAATTCTAGATGTCATAATGTTTGAAATACGCACCGTGATTTTACGCCTATGAAATATATACTGTTATTGTACCATACCTGTTACTTGTACATACTGTATCATTAGTATATTTTGTTGTGAAACATTAGTAAATAGTTTAATAGAATTTCAACGCGCCTTTACATGTTTATAATTCATAAGCTTTTTTTGTAACTCATTATTTTTCTTACAAATCTAGAGGTTGTTTATTACAAATATTATTACCAATATTAGAGTTTAACTTTTAAATAAAAATCACGAGTTATAGAATAATGCTAGTTATTTAAAAATCCAAATCCAAAGGCACAATATTGAAGTTGAATCGCTCTGCACCGCGTGACACCAATAACGCTCTATTTATTACGAGCACATCCGTAGCCACTGGAGTAAGGGGACGTGATAAACAGTAGCTAGCTCCATACGATTACGGTACTATCGACCTAATTCATATTTTTTTGTCACACGATGAGGGGAGAGATGAGCGACACCGATACGAAGATGAATGCAGATTTATTTAACCGCTTTGACATTGTCAACCCTCGACTCGCATGTTTTACATATGTTATATACCATAACATGTTTAAATGTCACTGGGTGACCTACAGAATCGCGTAATTCAAACCAGATATTTATCGATAGTTAGTTTATTTACCTGCCACCGCGTGTCTGTGCTCCGAAAACGCTTTATTACCCGTGTTTATCTTTATAGTTATGTAAGTCACAATTTGCATGGCACTTAAGTTGTCAGAAATTTTAAAACCGGTACCAATGGGGCTCTAAATCATACCATTGTCCGTATCGACATGGATGTACGGCCGTTCAAAAGGATTAATCTTTTTTAAGTAGCTCGGTATTAACAGAGATGCTGATTTAAATATTGGCTTATTCTTATGCTCGTCACATTCGCGTACCTATTATACACATCCAATGTCACTCTCGTGTATTACCGCACCGTTAAATTTGAATGTTATTTTAATTATGTAGCAAACGTTTTCAGATCTATGTATCTAAACTTTTATACGTACATTTAAATTGGATAGAACGTATTAGATTGTATTACTTTTAGAAAGATTTTCTTAATCGTAGCGCTTAATGGAAGGAATTAGTATAATATAAGAAGAGATCTTTAGCACTTAAAGAATAACAGTCGCCATTCGGTAATGGAGGTTAATCTGTCAGAGTAACGATGTCTAAATGAGATATTTTGCCATAGACTTGGTAGATTCTGCGTTTATTCCATTCGTCTGTTGATGCTGCTTTACATTGGTGATTGAGCCTCAGGCCGTAACGAACAATGTCCACGTTGAACATAACGTAAGGTTTCATTCGTAATTACTATATTTAAAAGTTACCTCGATGTGTTCGTCATCCTTTATGCGGTATCATAGATATTTTTTTTCTTACGATTTCACCAGAATTATTGACCTCGGGAGACTGCCTTTGATTTGCTTAAGTGGCTATAGAAACGTCCGCCTATTCCTCTTATTAAAAACTTATTATATCGAACAGAATGTGCATAAGTTCTGAATAAATGAAAACAAAAAATGAGGCACTTAATCGAAACGAATCATTTAAAAAGTACCTGAACGTCCGCGACTATGCAGATATGGCGAGAAATAAAATTTTACTTTTCATTAAATTTAAGTAATTCTGAATTATTTCCATCGACCCGTTACATAGTTTCCTCTGTACGTTAATCGATTAGCTTACTTGCTTATGTTATTCTTAAAAATCTTATTAAAACTCACAATTCAGTTCAATCAAAAAATAAACCTCTGAACGTGTTGTTGGGTTTGCCACATTGGTATCCTGTCGTTTCTGTTTATTATCCAGCAAAGGAAATTAAATTATTTTACATTTCTCTATTTCTTATAAAAAACAAAAATGAAAACAGTAAATACAATAACACACAAATATATATGCATAATATAAGCAAATAAATACATATTATCGAGAAAAAAATTATCCGATTTGAACTGTATATAACTAGTGGAAATGAAAATAACTATAATTATTCTCAATTCAATCACCGCATATTTCAATACAGTTCTGGAAGGCTTCATATTCTCCTGAAAAACTAGTCGTAAATTTCCAAAATACGCTTAAACAACCTACTTCAACACATTGTCCATGTTAAATAGCTTTCCTCTCAAATGGGATTTCATTTCGAACAACAAATAATAGTTACTCAGTATCAGGTCAGGGTTTTAAGGTGAGTGGCCGAGTTCCCTAAAGCTACATTCCTGGATAGCGGGTTTGGTAACAACAGGTTTGCGCGGTAGTAGTATCATGCAGTTACAAGACTCCGCGAAACAGGTTTTCTCGAACCTTTTCTTTGATGATATAACTTAACTGGTACAGTAATAAAGCGTAATTGTCGTCAGATACTGCGTTGTTATGCTTTTTTAAATTTAAAAATAGGATTCATTCAAAATCCTAAAAAATCGTTGTCATAATATTTTTTAAGATTTTTTCTTTCTTGTTTCGTCTTCAGCAACAATGGATTTGACGACTTCTGTAGTCGATTTTCACAGAAGGCCAAAAGCTTAGTGCAGCACTTAACACGTCGCTGTTTTTGAACATGCGAAAGAAACTTCGGAACCCATCTTGCCCTGAACTTATTTATCCCTGAGTGATAGAATAGATCTTAACACTGTTGTTTTCGATAAATTATATGTCGCGGTATTTATTTTTCCGTTAGCTTGACGTTTCCTGCAGTTATCGCGTCTAATGGCCGTCCTGGATGAGGTTCGACTTCAATCGATTCCCTGACTAAACGAAACATACTGTTTTGCCCATCATTTTACAGAGAATGCGACTCCCGTAAAGAGTATTCAAACATTGCTTGATTTATATCGGAGATTACACTTCTTTAGTAATCAATTTAATTACTATACGATATAAATTTACAGTATGTTAATTATTTACTGCACTCCCTTGTGTTTAGTGGACAATATCTAATAAAGGAAATAAGATATATTTAAAATATTTATATGAACATTTAATTAATGGTTTAAAAGCGAATTGTAATAAGTTTATGGATCGATTATTATGTAAGAGTGAAAACAATTTTATATACAATACATGTAAGTTCATTTATAATATATATACATACTAGTATATTCTACTTGATCAATTTCATCCCTTTTCCGACCTGAACCTGTTTTAGGTTGGTATTTTTGACTATATTTAAATTGGATTCATACTGGTTGTATCAATTCGTAGATAGAGATTATTACTTAGCCAGCTTGTAACCGACCTTTTACGAATGTTAAATTTATGTTTTTAAAGTCACTAGTGTCATTGAGGTAGAACCAGCAGATGTTCATTTTCTCATGTACATGTCGAAACATTACATTTTCCATCGTCAATAAACGAAGTCCATAGAAATACTCATAGCATAGAATTATTCGCAACTCAGGGTTGTATGTTATGGGAACAGTGATTGACAATGTGGCACACCGACACAGCTGTTGAAGGTTAGGCCTACGTAATGTCGAACCGCATTTCGATCAGATTTATTTTTAGGTGTGACCTTGCCAACCTGTGGATTCAATCTTATCCTGCACCGACTCTGTGTCGACATTTTCGGAATTAGTAAACAGTCTCGCTTTATCTATTCCGCATAGGCGAACTGTCATTACGTCCATTTAAGCTAACGATATCAACAAACGTATTCACTATAAACATTTGAACGTTTTGTATAATTATCTTGTTAATAATTATCTTGCCGTACTTAGGAATTCTAACGATATTAAATGCTCTGAGCTAACCGCAGTCTCGAGGTCGTATACGTCTATACGCGCACATAGCAGGTATTCATCATGTGTCTATTAGACCCCATTGTCTTTAGTAAAATGTATGTTGATTAATAGTTTGTCGAACGTAGTTTTTTGTAGTAATATTAGGCGCCTTCCTATTTAAATATTGATTTGTGTCTCAACAGATACTGGACACACAGGTAGGTTTACACAATACTTGTTTGTCGTGATCCTATTCACGATCGTATCTTAAGTTTAAGCAAGTCTTTATTTTTTCTATTTCCAATGGGAGACGGTATTAATTTAAAAAATCAGCACAACACTATAATTTTTAATGTCTATCTTGATTTATTCATATTATTAATAGATGAAGATAGATTGGCTCAAATATGTTAAGCGGTATAATTTGTGTACACAGTCAGTTTGATTATATTATCGAAATTTCTGTAAGCGAGACATTCTTCCATCTTTCAATTGATTACTCTATCTAATTTTTTCCTTTTTACGTCTATACTTTATGCTTTAGATAGATTATTCCATTTTACTCAAATTGAATATGTCACAACATTTTCAAAAATATACCAATATTTAAGGTTGCAATTTGGTATCGGCCCTCGCATCTCGAGCAGTTTCCATACTATGTAATAATATATTTGTACGTCATATTAATGTCTATGACGACAAAATCTTCACTTATCTACTCGTTCCGATAAAAGAAGTAATGTAATTAATGTCATCGTTTATTAAATTTACTAGTTTTCTTTACAAATTCTTATGCAATACCCCTAATGTGTTCCCCGATCTATAATTTTAGTACCAACATTCCGTCATCTACTTAGTAGAATTTTTTTTCATTTATTGTTGGCCAAAGCATTACCCTATGTCAGCTGTACTTAACAGTGTCAGCAGTAATATTTTTTTTAAGATTTAAAGCATCACAACAGATACCGACTCCCAACTCTATCATAGACGCATAGCGAATGACTAAATCAACAACAGGTGCCCTTATTTAGTATAACTTAACGCAGACCGCTGATAATTCACAGAAATGTCCTCAGAGTGCTGTGATGCCTGTCACATGGAATTGTTACCAGTTCAGTTCCATGTGACAGTGTGATACAAGAAAACATTATTTATCCCATGTCACAGCCTGCTACAAGCAAACTGTTACTTGTCTAAGCCTTAGACTATATCGCTACATAATACGATTAAAATCTGGAAGACTCCTGCTTAGTAATAATTTCATTAGTACTTAATAGGAATAAGAAATAATTATGTGCTTTATTAGGAACTACAATATCCAATAGTAATGAAGTCCTATATTCGATTATTTTTTTGCATTCAGAAAATACTCTATTTTCCAATTCACTACGGTAGATAACTTATTTACTTGTCCTGTGTGCCGATTTTTGTTATAGTCGCGAGTGTATCAATACGTACATAGTTGTATAGAATAACCTGTCTGTTGTTGGCTGTGTCAGCTATTATTATGTAATGAGATGCGAAGTGCCGGAGCGGCGGGCGAGGCGTGGGTAAACACGTTACAGTTTGCAGGCCGCATCAGGAAACGCGCGTACGCTGGCGTCATCGACGACATTGGCGCTGACAGGTGCTCAACTTACTCGGACCATTTACCAACACCTTGCGTCATCTCGTTCTTGGGAATTTAATCCGCTTACATATTCTTCTTTAAGGATAGCTTCAAGTCATTCTACCACACTTTCACATCGAATAGGTACAGATACTAAGAGCAGCATACACATCTCACGCATACGCTTCAACGACGTGCATACGTGTTCGTCTGTTTATACGCCCATGACGTTATCATCGCCTAGGAAATTGTGAACCCGGTTCACCCACATCACACGACGCATTTTGCACATTTATACCTTCATCAAAAGTTGAAAGTATTGCATTAGCATTTAGGAAGGCGTCGCTAAAATTAAGGGCATAAGGGTGTTTTCAAAGCAAATATTAAAGGATAAGCACAAATCAAATCAAGTCTTTGGTTATATATATATATATATATATATATATATATATATATATATATATATATATATATATATATATATGTATATATATATATATATATATATATATATATATATACGCTTTTATGTTTTATATTTATGTACTCTAACAAATCTGAAAGGAGCATCGAATTTACTACGGTTTTTAGGGTTCCGAGGTCAAATAGAACCCTTATTATTTTGTCCTGTCCGTCTGTCTGTCTGTCCATAAATCACGGCCATTTACCTCAGAGACTATTGGCATTATATAGATGAAATTTGGATGGTAGGTATATTACGATAAATTTCCGTATTTGGGAATATGTTGGCCTCTCGATTTATGCTACCGAAAAATTTAAACCTATGTTCCGTGAAGCTAAAGAAAAACTAGTTGGACTGGAACAGGACAAATTGAAGGCTATTCCTATTAGTACATATTCTGAAAAGTATTTCCGGATCTAGAGTCAAAAAACTTTTTTTTCATACACTGAAAAGTTACTGGCAGGCCGTGCGCATTCTGTAAAAAAATGACTGTCGTGTTAAAGTTATTGCTATGGTTACGTTGTTTGAAGGCTGGAATTTGTAGTCTATTTTATTGTATTATAGCTCAGATAAGGCTTCTACCCATATTATACTGTGTTTGTTGATATATAATTAAACTGTTTAATATAGAATTAAACTGTTTAATTAAATGTGATTTAGAATTAAACTGTTGACTTAGAATTAAACTGTCTATCACATTTTTATTAGTGTAATTCACCAAATACCCTATTCTGGTGAAAGTTCCGCTTGGTGGAATTTTCGCCAGAGCGCTCGTTATACTAGTCACATCAAGTTTGTATGTACATATTATGTTACCAGCCGTTTACTAGCGGACTTTCATAAGCCCTTTAGGGCAAGAGTCCTTCCCTACCTTAAAAGATTGCGCTGAGCTGGTTGGGGGACTTGGGGTCCGTGTCTGCACCACGTAATTTGACAGGAACATAATTAAAAAAGTACGACATAATTTACTAGATTTAAGATTTTAATGAAAAGAAAGAAAAGAGGTTTAATCAAAATATGTGAAGATACCTTTAAATCGTTTAAAAACCAAATGATCTAATTTGTCCTAGCTCTTTTGCCGTCTTATTCAAAAAACATAATGCGGACTACATAATGATATTCTCAGTAAAGGACACAGTAAAAAGGCTTTTCTGGAAACGGAAGGAAATACTGCAGTCTAAATGCTGGGAAAATAGAGGGTCCCGGTACACAATCACTCAATTTATACAGTTTTAAATTTATGGATTCTATATTTTGCAGGTAGCTCCTTCAAATAGCGTGTCAGTTACTACGTAGCAAAAGTTTGTACCTTCCCACACACTTAAACTGGGGGTACACAAAATAAACGTGTGTGTGTGTGTATGTATATGTATATGTGTATATATATATATATATATATATATATGTGTGTGAGTGTGTGTATATATATATATATATTTATATATCGTGTATTCCGTCAGTCGCCAAAATAGGTAACTTTTTTTAGTTCGATTTACCATTTCTAAGTCTTGGTTAGAAAATATTAAATTTTAAAACATGCAATGTGAGACCCCCTCCCCTTTATTTTTTAAAAATTTACTTGAAAAGTCTGAAAAAATTTTAGGCTCTAGCCATTGATTAGAACTTTCAATTAAAATGATCTCGGTTAACATACATCAACGATTTTAAGAGATACGAATGTGGTAAAAAAGAATATCAACCTGTACATATCTCAGTACCTAACTCAAAAATATTTGCATCGAAAGTTTAAGGGGATCGAATTAAGTACCCAAAATTATTTTTAATTCTTTATGGAATATGGGGTATGGTTTCAAACGGCTTATGATAAGGGGTCCAAAAATTTTTTCTTCTTTTTTTTAGGTAGTATATCTTCAGAGATATACACAAAAATTTGCAAAAAAATATACCCCACCCCCTGCTACTACCTAAATCATGCAAAAATAGAGTTTTTAGAAGCCTACGCAAAGATTGTAGGAAAATTAAAGCGATTATCCTAGATCTTATATTTTTGCAAACATACGCAATGTTTTACGCCTGTGAAAGATACGGTAGGCAATATATTTACTTCGTGAAAAATTAATATTTTGTAAATAGTTTAGCGGAAATACTATCTACCCTTAAATGTTTAAAATTTTCTAAATTTATACAGAACCCTCATAGCCGGAGTTCTATGCATGCTTGATAAGCTTTTAAAAGGTTCTGCAGTAGAAGATCCAGAAACCCATTCACCCAAAATATAAATAAATAGTAATAACTATTGTTCGTTATGAATTTTTTAAATTTTATATGTATAAAGATGCCGAATGCTTTCTCTGTATGCAAGTCGGCTTTGTATATGTTGTATTTCACAGTTTGTCTTTTCCAATACATTTGTTTATGATATTTGCGTTACTCCCACATATAATCATATAACGGTAATATAAAAATAATTATTGATTCGGTAATATGAACATATGTCGTTGATTTGTTGACCAGACCGTATAAGTCTGTAAATTGTACCTAATATATTAAGCTCATATTGTAAACATTCTCACAATATTGTTGAAACAGCGATAAGTACGTGGTAAAAAGGTCGATCGATCCGAGCAATAAAATTAGCGTCCATATATCTTGATGATGTTAAATTTTACGCCACCGCATAATGGACGTGCCGCTGTCGGTTCCACACGACTGCTATTTAAATATTGTTTTAAGTTCATCAAAGAGTCACGACTTAAAAAAAAATCATATTTACCGACAGGTAAACCCACGTCCGAATCAAAGCGGCCACGCGCCCCCGCCTATTCGTTTGGCAACAAGACAGGGTTATTCTCTGGCAGCCACCTCGGCCCGGGACCCGCTTCCTACAACACCGAAGGCATGACTACCAAAGGTAAGTCCCCCCCATCTTATACTTAATATGTAAACTAACTTAGTTACCACTAAAGGAAAACGCCTACATTTTTCTATGACATTAATTATTTGTTTCAAAATTATGAAAAACTAAATTATTGAACTCAATTTTTTTATATATGATATCCATCAGCTCAGTGAAGCATCGGGTGGCCTATAAGTAATGCTGCGACACCGCCATATTGTAGTTTCAAATCCGTCGGCGTCGTCCAAAAGCTGTGAGCGAGTCTTATCGTAGAAATCTTGTGTCTTTTAGTTTTACTAAAATTGCTCTGTTGTATCAATTATTTTTATTAAAATTGCTCCGTTGTTTCAATTAATTTTATTAGAATTGCTCCGTTGTATGAATTAGTTTTACCAAAATTGCGCCGTTGTATTAATTAGATTGACTTAAATACTAAAAAGTTAAGTCCCCCCATCTTATGCTTAATATGTAAACTAAGAACATTGAAACGATTCACTTAAATAATTTGACACGTTAAAATAATATGGAACTGTTCAGGACAGTATCAAGTCATTTAGTGTTATATGTAATCAAGCCATTATATTAACAATAGTCATAAGCTAAAACTAACTATTGCATTTTTTTCCTAACTTCTGTGCCATTTTTAGATTTAGAAATATCGGATATCAATAATTGTATGTAATCACAGACCCAGGATACACATCTGGTGCATTAAGAATAACAGGTAATCAGTTACAAATAATCCTTCAAAACTAAACAAATGTTTAAACTACCTGTCAGTACAAAAATGTATTCTTTGAAGAGTAGAACAGAAGCAGGAAAATTATTTATATGGGGAAATCACGGGAAAATTAGTTGTATGGGGGAATCAGCGCGCTAACGATAATATAGCACGCACCTTAGTTGTACTTACTGGCTGTGGTTGGGCAAGTGGTCTCGGAGCTGCACGTTGGGGCAAAGTATGGGGTCTGGGCTTTTACTGCCGATTGCAGGCTGACGTCAGTGTAAGGCGGTTTCTTCCCAGGCCGGGTTGAATTAATGACAACGAAAGGTCTAATCCCTGAGGTCCAAAACCCACGATTTTTTTAGTACGGAAGTTCGTTTAAAGTATCTCGCATAACAATCGAAGGAACAGTTGATTATTCAACAGCCATCATGTCAATTATATAAATTGCACAGCAGCTTTTGTGATAATTTTTAACCGTTTGCCATTTTTCGTAAAGGGTACTTTTTGAAGCAAACAAATTTAACGCATAATAATTGAACGGAAATATGGGTCATTTGTCATCGAGTCTATCATGGACATGCTATAGCTATACTGGCCCATGAATATCAAAATTGCCGATTTACATGTAAAATGTTAAAACATATTATTGTCGCTCAAGCTTTCACATTTTTAGTAATTAATTTTTTGACGATAACTTTCACATAACCGAATTTGGTCAGGCAGCATAAAATCCACACGGCGATTCGTTCGCTTTAAGCAAACGCAGCGACACGCCGGAGCACGATATCGTCATTATCGTATCGTTCACCGTAAAAGGCGCCTCTCAATGAGGCCAATAGCGATCATTGCGATGATTCAACGTCGGCGGCGGGGGCTGCGGCCGTGGGCGCTCGTCCCACGTCCGATGACGATTTTTATCATTTCGCGATACAGCTGACAAGTTGTTTTGTGGTTAATCAAAAGATCGGATAAAGCCGAATGCTCAGTCGTTCAATGCAATGTCGACGAACTTGACTTGGATCTAATTCTTGAAAGTTTGAACCGGTTTGTTAATTAGACAAGACTGATTTTGAGTTACGACTAATGGAGAACGCCTACATTTTTCTATGATATTAATTATTTGTTTCAAAATGGAGATCCCACGAGTTATTTTCCTCTTTGGTGAACGAATTTTGTTTATATATTATATCCATCAGCTCAGTGAAGCATCGGGTAGCCTATAAGTAATACTGCGACACCGCCATATTGTAGTTTCAAACCCGTCGGCGTCGTCCTAAAACTAAGCGAGTCTTATCGTAGAAATCTTGTGTCGTTTAATTTTACTGAAATTGCTCCGTTGCATCAATTAGTTCTACTAAAATTGCTCCGTTGTATCAATTACTTTTATTAAAGTTACTCCTTTGTATCAATTAGTTTTACTAAAATTGCTCTATTGTATCAATTCGTTTTACTAAAGTTACTCCTTTGTATCAATTCGATTTACTAAAATTGCTCCATTGTATCAATTCGTTTTACTAAAGTTACTCCTTTGTATCAATTCGATTTACTAAAATTGCTCCGTTATATCAATTAATTTTACTAAAATTGTTCCGTTGTAGCAATTAGTTTTACTAAAATTGCTCCAACGGAGCATATCGTTTAGTTTTACTAAAATAAAATGAATTTACCGCCCAAAAATGTATATTAAAACTAGCTGCGCCTACGACTCCATTCGCGTGTAATTAGGAAAAAATATTTTTTTAAATTTTTTTTATCTTATATGTTGCGCCTGGGTATATACTATTATCATACAAAATTTCATCAAAATCCACCCAATAGATTTTGCGTGATATCCGCTCAAATTAACATACAGACAAACAAACAAAAATTCTAAAAAAAGTTTTATCATTCTATACAAATCAATCACTTTTATTTACTTTCAATGTACATAATTCACTCAGTTATAATTTTATTATATGTATAGGTTAATATTCAATATTAACTTTCATCATGGTACCAAAAATATTTTTTCTGATTTTATTATGATCCCCCATTATTTTACATGTATCAGAAAGCACTTACGCTCCTGAATTTCAACGACTATTTGTGTATATTTTACACTCATATCTGATTGACTGCTTGGTGCGGTAACTATGTTAAAAAAGTATACATATAAGCAAGTCCTACATACATCTAAAACAGTAAAAATTGATTGAGTAAATAAGACCCGATCGGCACAATCATTCATAAACATCGGTCGATGCGGTAACTGTGAAAATATTCCACCGATGTGCTAAAATTTAGTTTCATGTCTCATTTTATTTCATTTCAAACAATGCGCGTCTCTTCTGTTATGAAGATTGTTGTTCATTCGTAAATGTATAGATAATAATTGTATATTAACTTAAAATGTGAATAAAAAAATAATATAACGCCAGTCACTAATCATGGCTGGATTTTCAGTTAACGGTAGAATAACTTTTCCGTACAGACGGAACCCTATTGTTGTGGCAACGTCGTTTGTCTGCTTATCAGAGGCTTTTAACATCCAAATGAAATACGATACAAATTTGAAATTCACGTATAAAATGTAATTGCTTAGCCGAAAATTATAAATGGTATTTAAATTTACTTAAAATTATGTATATCTTGAGGAGACTCCCAAACATGCAATGGCGAGGCTGACCAAATACTTTTTGTATGGTCGGGAAAACTTCTCTGACCAGATCACAAATTTAATTTTAATTTTTTTTTCATTGGATAACGATTTGGTGTACCATTTTTAGACCAATTTTATTCTCAGGTTTAACTCAAAAACACCATGACGTAGGAAGCTATAGCTCTCCTCTAACATTTCTCAAATTCTGCATTTAAAGAAAAAAAAATAAAGAAAGCTAAATATAAAGTAATCAAAATATTGTTTGTAATAAACCCAGGGTATTTTGGGAATTTCACAATATTTTTACTCCAACGAAAGACATACACTAGCCAATCTATTTCTATAGTAATATACACACATATATATATATATATATATATATATATATATATATATATATATATATATATGGCAGTCAGTTCGAGTTCTAACAGGTTTATCCATTTACGTATAAAAGGTATATTGTCAAGTAAGTTCGAATTGGCTATTTATATAGCAGCCAAAATTGTCCCACAATCATATTTCCAAATAATTATTGCCTGAATCATGGAAGACAAAGGCAGAAAATTAATATTTTGGGCCGAAATTATATGAACTTTGACAGACTTGACTTGACTTGACAGACTTTTCAAAAGATAGATGCCTTGCGAACAGCAGCACTAGGGGACTTGCTGTTCGACCCCATTGTGACTGCTCTCTGATATAAATATCAGTAGGTAATATATGATCTTTAACCCATGACCTGGGTTTACCAATTTCTGGGCCTTTAACATTGGGAATTTACAAAATGTTAATAACTACATTTTCTGTAGAGTTTCGCAGCTCACTTAGGCTGAGCTTGTTAAAGATACATCCCCGACGTCCGTGTCTTCATTCAACACCTTCATTTACATAATCACGAAAAATATTTTACAAATATTACATATTGTTATGTAGAGCTACAGACACATAGTCTCTCGATAGATTCTCCCTAAACTTATCGATTGTAGTTGTGATTACTAAAAAAGTCGATACGAAGGTCGGCCAGTGCGGCCGCTGTGTTGCTCGCATGCAGCATTTGATTACTCTAAATGTAACTTACAAGTGACTAATATTTGTCGAAGGTTGTTATTAAGAAGACAAAGGATATTATTTTACTATTAAGATAATTTAATTTAAAGTTAAGTATTAATTTTGGAGTCTTATTGAACAATAATATGAAATGAATTATGGTAACTTTTGTATAACGTTACACTCTTTTCCTCTCAACATGAATCGTCACTTTTATTTCAAAAATTAAACAATGCATCGCTTAGTTTTTTTCTTGTTTTAAATAAAATAATGGAAAAGCTATCGTCGGGAAAACGTATTAAAACAAATTGACGTTCGTTATTAATTGCACAAATGCAATAGGAACCGTGCAAAAAATATACAGGTCATTTGAAAACGTTCACAGCGCCACTAAATAAGAACTTTTCGTTACAAGTTTTTCTATATCAGTACAGTATTTTTGTATTTAAGGAATGGCCATTTTCCAGCTAAATATGGAAAAGTACGAATAAAATTTAGAAACTACTTAAGGTCGGCATTATCATCAAAGTAAAAAAACTTAATTCTCAAATGGAAATTAGCCTAGTCGTATGGCTAGATTCAAATTAAGCTGGCCATACTCGCTAATGTAAACAATAAACACCTTGTTGAACTGAAATGCCAAAATGAAATCATTACTGATAAATGATTATTGTTTAAAATTTGACAAAAAATTCTGCTTTACACTAAAAGAAAACAGTAATATTTACATTGAAATACAAACTTGGAAACATGTTATTTGTATGCATGCGGCAGAAAATAGTACACGTCATTGAATGTAAAAAGATTACGTTACAAGTGAATACGAGATTAGATTTTTGAAAAAATAAACACCCGACATTTAGGCATTATAAATATATTATATTTTAATTGATACATGTACGCTCTGGGGACTTTACTTGAAAAAATGACAGCAGTGTAACCATAAATTAATTGTCACTAGATAGCATTGATAGCACCTTACATGGTCTCTATAAGTATAAGAAAACAGATACTTGTCATATAAAAAAGATGCAGTGTTGTTATGTCTATTACTCACCATACGACATCACTGTTACTGTGAGACGTGAGACGCGTTTCATAAAAATTAGAAGTAGGTATGTTAGTGAAATCAAATGTACGAATTCAGCACTCACATGCGCTTCACCGTAACCCTTTAAACCATACCTCGAAGAGAGATGGCTCAACTCTGTATAATATATAGAGATAAGAAATAAAATGTAAAATAGAAAGTACTAGGATATATTCTATAAACCGGCCCATCACGATGGAGTACTGAATAGCCTAAACGCAGACCAGCGTTGATCAGGCAAGGCGACACCGCCGGCTGCGTCGCTGCACGCCCGGGCTCGCGAGCGCCGCCTGACCCTGACGCCGGCGCCCTGCGACTACGAGCCCAAACGTCGCTTCGTGCTGCCCGGGGCTCCGGCTTACACGTTCGGTCTCAAGCCCACGAACAAGATGCTGTATACGACACCAGGTAGCGGCGCGGTCCTCCTAACACCCCACGTACTTTGTCAGCACTTAGAATAGTAGCATATAGAAAGAACACACGATCACCAATGTAGTGTTACTCTCGTAGAAGAATTATAACTGTAGTATTTTACACGTACGTACAATATTTTCATCTTCACGTAGAAATTTTATTATCCAGCACAGTAGAGATAGAATGAAACAATTCCAACATTTTTAATAAATATATCTTGATTTAGAATTTGTTATTGTCAATCACAGGAAGCATAAATCAGAGATTAATAATTCTACTCCAGAGTTGTTTTTCTAAATTTCTCTAAACTTTGTATTATTTAGAATTCAACTGTAGTTCAAAGCTTTAGAATGCTTGAAGTAAGTTTTACCAACGCCTGCCATTATACCGTTCTCAATGAAAACAAGTATGCTAAAGCATTCATTCTATGAAGATGATATTTACCCAAGTATTTACACGTATATAGAATTGTCGGGGAATTACTTCCGAATCTGGAGTTAAGTATAGAATAAAAATGAGTAATGTTGTATTTCGCAAATTAGGAAAAATAGTTTTCTTATCTATTTACGCCTTTATTAAGTATTTAGGATTGGCAAGAAAATTGCATATTTTTGGTGTACTGATCTTAGAGAAATTTCCTTCGTACCAAGTTCCTTCCACTTTTTGTAATGGGGTATTTGTGATCCTTAGCATTTGGCTGCCCAAGTATATTTCTCAGAAAATATAGGGAATTACCGATAGTATGTATGTACACTACATGAGAGAAACTATAGAAATGCAATGAAATAATCCTAATTGCCGAAATGAATGGCATTTATAGAATGAAGCTGACATAAACTTTGTTTTAAGGCATATACATACATTTTATTATTATTTGTGGAATGATTATCTGTTTAACACTTTTCCTCTACACATTTCCTTTCATTCAAAAATACATTAATTTCCGAAACTATTTTTTATTTAGACATCTAAAAAGTGAAAACACCTGTTTTGAAATATACATATCTTTTTCACAAATTAAAATTTTGTTAATTTTGTTGACAAACAAATTATTTAGAGAAAGAAACATGACCATCTATGTCATTTTGTAAAAAAAAAGATATAAATAACGATATTTCAGTGCCAGACTACACCCACGTACAGTGGCCAAAATGTCACTCACACCCACACTGTGTATTTGTTGCATATCTAGGTGGTGCATAAAACGTGGTTGATACCGGTTAAAAACCTTATTCATCACCTGAAGTTCACTTAAGTAGCAACTTTTGCTTGGTCTTAATCGTTTTGTGAACGATTTTTCCGAAACATTCTTAATTTTTTTTTAAATTAAAATTCTTAATCTTTTTTAAGAACTATTTTTCCCCAATTACTACTCCAGATGGATAGTGAACAGTTTTACCTCGAGATAGGTAATTTAGTTTTGTATGAGGTACCTACAGGCAAATATGGGTTCTGCGCTTAAAGAGTCAGTCACCCTTCGCCATTTCGTCAAAATATTAGGCACTTAAGACTAATGTTGTTTCTTAATCAGGATTTTAGTACGACATAAGCGAAGTACGTAAGCGAAGACAAAGGAGACAAGGTCACCGATAATTTTTATTATATGTTCGAAATTATTTCTAAATTTAAATTTTCAAATTACTGCGTACTGAACCACAATTCGATAGGCATTTAATTTTCACCTGCAACTTATATATTATCAAGATCTGCTGCACTATCGAAGACTACTGCACTACTACAATGTTGCACTCCCTAAAGAATCGTGCGAGTCTACTTTACAACTACGCGCATCATCTTGCTCACTATAGTCGTACCACATGTTTCGTGCCTTGTTCTTCGAAGCGGCGGAGGCACGCCGGGCGATTGTTCAATGCAAAACATTGTCAGAAGTAAAATAATCGCTATGGGGTCAGTTTTTATTCAAATAGATTTTATAGGACGTGAAATCTTTAATTACTGTGCCTTGGTGTGGAAGTGGACCGATCTTTGAGACATTTAGATTGTTTGCAAAATGGGGTTTGGAAAAATAGAGGTTTTCATTGTGTCATTGAGTGGTGTCCGTCTTTGACCATGTTGAGTGGAAGCACCCAGAAACGAGCCGTTACTGGTCCGTGGAGACAATTTGAGCGGTGATTGGGAATAGTGTTTTTTTCAGTTCTTTTTCTTTAGTGATTTATGAATTAAAGTCTGTTGATTTGATACGCAGTTTAAATTTTGGTTTATCATATGGGATATTTAAAAATTTAATCTTATATGTGTATAATATATTCATATAGGTAAACAACTATATATCAGTAACTAAGTGGCACATTAAATTATTTATTCGAAATCAAACAAAATGTATTATATAAAATAAATAAATCGTACTTCGGCATCCCTAAAGATGATTTAGTTAATAGACAGTATCATGCCAACTACTGACCGAAGCTGATATGGCTGGTCAGCTTATTACACACTCCGATATAACTCAATATTTAATAAATCAATATTCAATTCCAGCACCAAATATGTACAAGATGCCTACCGTTCTCGGCACAGCACTAGAGGGCGACAAACGCGCGGCGCCCGCCTTCACGATGGGAGCACGCGCACGGGCGTCGGAGCCCCGCACGGGTCCGCCGCCCGGACCGGGCGCCTATTCGCCGGCGCCACCTCCGGCACGTCGGCCGCCAGCTTATAGCATGGCGCCGCGTCGCCAGCACAAGCCCCCGGGCTACGCCATACCGGGGCCTGGCAATTATTCACCAGAAAAGGTAATGCGAGATTTTTCTACCAATATTGATGACAAGTATCTAACAAATTTGCATGGATCATTAAAGGGATAAGCGTAACTCTGTCTGCATATCTGTCCGCATATTTTCTGGCTTTTCTTCAGTAAGATGTTTAAAAAAAATATTTGCAAAATTATAAATCATCCATCCTATCTTGCAGGAATTGATAGCAACTACATCATCAGCGAGAAAAAAACACAGACATACTATATATAATTTAAAAACAAAATTTTTTTGCAGGTTTAATTAGGTCACTTTTCTAATCTTGTCATTTTCGTTAGTTTATTTTTGGTTTTTTATCTCCAATTATTCTTATTTTTCTTTACTTCTTTTGGTAATCATAAACTTAATAAAGTTTCAACTATACATTTACTTACAAAATTATAAACGTAATATTACTAATAAGTGACGTAAAACTATTACATATAAATATGACAAATATAGCATTGCGTCATTCCCAAAACTGCCTATTCATACTACACAACAAACAAACACAATAAGTGTTAATACTCAGTTGAAATTTTCAATGGTGTACCATAATAAAAAAATCAATATTTGCCTGTCACGTTTTGCATTGAGTTAACAGACAAAACGAAAACTTCTCCGAATCTAACACTTTGTACTAACTATTTTTGCTATTTGCTTACTAATACTGTTACAAATTTATACAATCTGTATTGTAAATATCAGAAATTCGGTGGAAAGGCATTTTACGAAAAGTAACAAATAGCGTCCGCACTATCTGAACCAGGCCATTTTATTTGCGCTTTCCACCATCATTTCCACAGTTTACACGGCTTCGCATGCTTGTACTAACATGGCTTTGACCCGCAGGTGTGTGTGAACAAACCCTGGGCGCCGGCGCACACCTTTGGCATCCGACATTCGCCCTACATCGGCCAGCCGAGCACCTACCTCGCGCCAGAGTTCGGCATCCCTTGCTGAACCGCGTACCTCGCTGCTAATTCTAGTCTCTATCAACTCCTTATTATATTACGAATTTTTCCAAAGAAAATTGTGTTTTATTCTTTCAATTTCTTAATTTCGCGTATGCAAGTTTCATCTAAGTCATTTGTAGGTGTTCAGTAAACAAAATTCCGTCTAGTCGCCAGACTTTAGTTATATGAATTAAATATCGTGATATTTTCTTCGATATAGTGTAAAGGGTTGGTGATATGTACAGTAAACTTTGCTTGGGCTAATTTGACCTTGTTCAAAGTCGTAGCACCACTAGATATTGAGACGGGCGTTTCTATTGTGAAAAATAACTCTTTTTATCTATTGTGTGTTTCGGTTTAACTGTGTATGGAATCCAATATCCAATAAATAAAGAGTAGAGGTGTGAATACGTATAGCAGTTTTAGAAGTGAGAAATTTTGTATAAACTTAGGGTGCTGTTTAATTACAAGGTATTTGATCATTGTTCGCGTTAAAAAGTCGGTTTATTTCAATTTTATAAAATTGCTAGACTTTTAATTATGTTTTTATGTGATTATTGGAACATACCTCTTCATGGTGTCTGGAATATGTGATTATATAACATAAATGCATGGCTTACGTTAAAACTTATTAACAACATGTGATAAAGTTACTTATTAACTAATTGATTTCTTGGTGCATGGACTAATGAAATAAAAATAGGTGAGTTTAAACTTTTTAAAATTAGTGTTTTTATAATTTTTTTCTGTAACCGATATATCATAACATTTTTTAAATATTACAGGCTGACAAAGTATTGAAAGACGGTTCTCCAAAATACACATTTGCCAAAAAGGCACCCGCTGCTAAAGTTAATGTTATGCCAGGGCCCAATGCGTATTGTCCAGAGAAAGCTGATCGACTATTGAGAGAGAAATCACCAGCATTCAGTTTTCGTACAAAAAAAGAAATATCAATTCATAGCGAAGGACCTGGTCCGAACGTTTATTCACCTGAAAAATCCATAAAAGCAATGAACGGCGGCCCTAAGTATACACTTTCAGGAAAAGGTAGTTCAGAAAGACATACTGAGACGCCTGCGCCAAACTCATACTGCCCCGAAAAGGCGGATAAAGTTCTTCATGAGAGTTCTCCGGCATATTCATTTAGAGTAAAAGAACAGCATGAAATACGTGAAGCTACACCAGCTCCCAATAATTATTCGCCAGAAAAATCAATGCATATGCTTAACGGGGGACCGAAATATACTATCAAAGGAAAAGGACATGAAGAAAAACACTTTGTTACCCCTGGACCAAATAGTTATTGTCCAGAAAAGGCTGACAAAATTTTACACGAACACTCACCTGCTTATAGTTTTAGGACGAAGGAACATGTGACCATTATAAACGACACACCCGCTCCAAATGTATATGCACCGGAAAAATCCATGCATATGCTAGATACAGCTCCCAAACACAGTTTAGCTGGCAAAGGCGCGGAGCCAAAAATTATCGATACGCCTGGACCAAATGCTTATTGTCCAGACAAAGCAGATAAAATTCTACATGAGAGTTCACCCGCCTACTCATTCCGGAATAAAGGTCAAACCACGAAGGTTAGTGATACTCCAGCACCAAACGTCTATAGTCCAGAGAAATCAATGCATATGCTAGATAGTGCTCCAAAATATACAATGGCTCCTAAAGGACATCTACAAGCTGTATTCGATACCCCAGGCCCGAATGCCTACGAACCACATTTGCTGAATAGCGCTCCTAAGTTTAGCTTAGCAGGTAAAGGGCACACACAGAAGCCAGTAGATACTCCCGGCCCTAACGCTTACAATCCAGAAAAAGCCGATAAAGCCCTGCACGAAAGTTCCCCAGCATATTCTTTTAGGGTTAAGGATTGCCATGAAAAACCAAGCAATACTCCAGGCCCTAATGCATATGAACCTCACCTGCTTAATGGTGCACCCAAGTACAGCATTTCCGGCAAAGGACTCGTGCAGAAACTGTTTGACACACCGGGCCCTAATGCTTACACTCCTCATTTATTAGACAATACCCCAAAATATAGTATATCAGGTAAAGGAGCTGATATAAAACCTATAGATACTCCTGGTCCCAATGCGTACAATCCTTCACTACTGGATAATTCACCAAGATACACTATAGCTGGAAAAGGTCACGATGACAAACCAGCCGATGTTCCAGGGCCAAATGCATACGACCCTCACCTTATTGATAACGGTCCTAAATATTCTATAGCTGGTAAGGGTGCAAATAACAAAATTCCTGAAGGCCCCGGTCCTAATGCTTACACTCCGCAAACAATTAATGGAACACCAAAATATACTATTTCTGGAAAAGGTAAACCCGACAAACCAACAGACATCCCTGGACCGAATGCATATGACCCGCACCTATTGGATAATACGCCTAAATATTCAATTGCTGGCCGCGGAGTAGATCAGAGGCCGCATGATACACCAGGGCCAAATGCTTATAACCCGCAAACAGCCGACAAAATACTGCACGAAAAATCGCCCGCGTATAGTTTCCGAACGAAAGATGCACCGGAGAAAATACAAGACACTCCCGGCCCGAACGCTTATGATCCTTCTAAATATCAGTACATGCTTGATGGTACACCCAAATACTCTTTTGGGCTAAAGGGACATGCACAAAAGCCGTCTGATACACCAGGACCGAATATGTATTCCCCAGTTGACAAAATTTTACACGAAAATTCTCCATCTTACACTTTCAGACCTAAAGTAGATGAAGCTAAATCATTCAATACGCCGGCTCCTAATTCTTACGACCCTAGTAAAGCCACCAATGCTATTCTAGAGAAATCGCCTGCTTACTCTCTTGCACCCAAGGGTAAGGATAGTAAGCCAGCCGATACCCCCGGACCCAATGTTTATACACCGGAAAAATCTGACAAACTCCTCCACGAAAGTTCGCCTGCTTATACCTTCCGACCTAAAGGAACTGATTTAAAGCACGACTATACGCCAAGCCCCAACGCTTATTGCCCCGAAAAAGCCGATAAAGTTATCGGGGAAAAGTCTCCAGCATATACGCTAGCTCCTAAAGGCAAGGACAGTAAACCAAGTGACGTCCCAGCTCCCAATGCCTACAATGCGGATAAGGCCGATCATATCTTGAAGGAAAAATCCCCTTGTTATACCTTCAGGATTAAGACTAACGTTTTGAAGACAGCGGATACTCCAGGTACGTGGATGTTCTATTTCACCTGATATTTTTATCTAATTATTTATGTTTTCACAACTAAATATACTCATATTCTTAACCTATATACCCAACTGCTCTCAATTGTAGATACAATAGGCTATTTGACTTGTTTTTTAAACTGTTTTAAAACACTAGCAGACAAAGTACAGTTACAGATGCGCATAGAACCAAGCTCACACTAACCCGTCCGTCTGTCATATCTTTCAGTAGCTAGGACAGGACATTTGAAGTTTTTCGTTAGCATTATTAGCGTGTGAATAAAGAGTAAAGCATAAAGATTAAAAGTTTCTCAACTTTCCTGAAATCTGATACATGGTCTAAGGGGGACACTTCCTAAGGTAAACTTCTATTACGTATTCTTCAATATTCGTGGATATTTTCGTTGCAGCACCAAACATATACAGCATACCCGAGATACGCAACACGCCGCTGTACAGCATCTCGGGACGGCACAAGGAGCCCATCGACGAGCGGCTCAAGACGCCGGGGCCGGGGCAGTATTCGCCGGAGCGCGGGGATGGCTTCGTGCTCACCTACTCCCCCAAGTACACCTTCGGCATCCGTGTGCACACAGCCAAGTACGCCGACACGCCAGGTTTGTTCGAATACGAATTATTCTAGGGTAGGTAATATGTAGAACTGGGCCTCTATTACCTTATATCTCTATTTGGCGTTTGAGCCTCACGTATAAGTTAGAGATAAGTTTATTGTTTAGAAAATAAAACAGCGTTGAACATATGTTTTTGGAGTAGAGTTTGAACGTATTAAATGCAACAAAACGTTAATGGTACGGGAAATACGGATAATATTTATGCGACTGGGCCTAACCAAACGGAGAGTGGCATGTTTCACATTTCAATATGTTATTTTGTTACTGGATAAATGTCGATATGGCGAAACGATGATATTAAATATTTATTAGTTTGCTATATAAGAAATATAACAATTAATTTCTGATTTTCGCGAAATTTCGTATCGCGAAGAGGACGATAGTACAAGACTTTTTATTATTATACGATATTGTTTGTAGATAAAATTATTACGTTTTCCTACCAATCGACAAAAATGGACGCTGGATAGTTACGTTTTGGTACCAATCATCAAAAATGGACGCTGAATAGTTTGAAGTAATTTTCGTAACGCCATTCGGGAGAATAGATGTGTTGTATTTGTAAAAATAAATTATTTTCTAAATTATATGAAGTGTGAACTGCCGAGAAAATAAATGTTAGGAGAGAAGATAATCGTTATGCACAAAAATTAATTTGGTATATCTGCAGTTTAGCACCAATGAAATTTTGATTATTTAGAATTGAAGCAGATTTTCACGAAGAAAAAATAGAAAACTTACAAGATGTGTATCTCTTGTAAGTTTTCATTAGAATCGGTCAAGCAGTTAACGAAACAAACTCTGTGTGCAATGAAATTAACTTACCTATTGGCAGATTACCATAAAAAATAATTTATTTAGAAAATCTCCATAAATGGGCTCGTAGCTACCTGCGTATGTACCTACTGCTTACATTCCCGACGATCTATACGTTCCTGTAATAATTTTACATTTACATGCATAAAATAGTTTGAGGAATAATAATAAATATATTACAGCGCCAAATACATATCGCATCCCGTCAGTGTTAGACACTCCGATCTACACGATATCGGGACGACACAAGCTGCCGGTCGACGAGCGTACAAAGGTGCCCGCGCCCGGTACCTACTCGCCAGAGAAGGTAAGGTTACATTTACATATGGCACCCTAATAATATTGCTTCTTGCAAAAATGATATATTCCTATTAAATATTTAATATTTTAGCACTTCCCACAAAACCGGTCCGTCGCATCGGGTGCCGGATCAGAGCCTACAGAAAAAGCTCATCAATAGAAATCATAATATAAGAAAACAATGTGAAATACATTCAAAACGAATGAGTTCAAATAAGGAAACGATATAATAACTTTCTAATCTAAAACCTTGTAATCTTGTAATCGTATACATAGGAGCCTGCACGCCGATTAAAAATCGATTGAAAATAAACAATTTTAGAAACTAGTTGCAAAAGTAAATACAAAAAAGCCGAGAAAATTCTTTCGGGTTTTTTAATCTACTACTCGAAAAGAATGATCCAATAAAATAAAAAAAAATGATTTACGTATATAATTTTTTTCTTCCTATAATATTTATATAATACATATCTGTGTTTCAAAGTTGAAGTTAGAAGTTAGGTAGTTGGCTAGTAAATAATAATTAATTTTGAAGCATTTAAATTGTTGAATCACTTATTTAAACATTAAACTGTCTGTTAGTGATATAGTCACCAAAAGTGTCTATCATCTCTTGTTGATATAGAGTAGTGTTATAATTCCAAGAACCAAGCGAGTTTGCCTTGAAGGAATTGGTGAGTGAGCTATTAAGATTGCTACAATCAGAGAAGCATTGTTTGCACAAAGGCACAACAGATGGAGAGGATTGCAGTATACGCAAGGTGTGATCGTTTGAAAACTTAACTTGTGCCAAAACTCAGCTCTTTCTATTGTTGACGGGTAGCAGTCGGAATGTAGCCTAACATTGTCATGAAGCAAAGCATCTTTTTTTCTTTAAGGACATTCTTCTGCGTAACGACGAATGATCGATGAAGGCAACGAGCGGTAAAGGTTGACGAATACGACGACGATGAATGATTCTTCTTCATTTAGAAGTTCCTAATGTATACCGTGCACATTCCACCAGCAGCATAGAATAATACACTATGCACGGACCTTCATTTTGAATTGACCTTTGGGTTTGTTTCATGTGGCAACCAGCGGCCACACCATATATGGTTTTTAAACATCAATCAGTCTCCGCCCTCTACCATAACATGGTGTAGAAATTCCTTACGTCGCAAGTCGGAACAACAGATATTGGCTGATGGCCGCGCGCCGGTAATACTGTCGGCATAATAGTGAGGCCTTCCAACATTCGTCAGTAGTCCAGCGTGTGATGCAGACTTTCTATGATTTCCTGAGGTCAGCAGAATACCTAGTCCTAGCGTCTACTTCTATGCAACGATTCGTTCGTGATGATAGTTGCAGCTCGCCAATCGTATCACCTTAATTCAACTTGATTGGTCGACTTGATCGCGCCTCATCTTCCAATTTTATATTTCGGGAAATACAACGACCGAACCGGCCGCTCATTTCTGATTAGAAAATTGAGTTTGTTATTGGTCGCTTACCTCTTTTTAGCAATTGGGTCTTGACTCGTTGAAGATTGTAACTCGAATACTGTTAAGTTTATGTTGATAATAAGATATGTGGCTCCACATGCATGCACTGCTTTTTATGTCTCTAAACGGATGGAAGGTTTTAGAATATTTAGCTGTGACAAAAAATTAAAGGTTTCCACAAAATAAAAAGGCGCTAACAGAAATGAGTCGTTAGTACATTGCCAACGCAGTATTATGCTCTACTTTTTGATTAACCAAACTGTTTCAAACCGCAATTCCACAAAATACATCAATACAAATAAAAACCAAAACAATGACAGACACAAGGATAATCCTCAGGCCAACTCGATGGATAGTCTTGTAAAACCAAAGCCTGAATCATACAATATTTATTGGTAGCGAGGTCAAGCATGCGTGGATCTTCGATAGTATGCTTGCGTCAGCCAGATAATTATTGTGGTGTAATTGGTCGTGGTATATTTTTATACCTCTTTATTTACAATTAATTTAATTGTTCCAATTAACTAGGAAATCTTAATTTGTAAATCATATATGATCAATGATAAAAATCTACTTGCCAGTGTTAGACAATTCTGATAATAATAAATATTGCATAACTCAACGACAGCTGAACAATAATGGTAGTGTCATTTATTCTATACATACACGGCAATATTTTAACCCTTTAACTCGATCCTTTAATGTCAATATTTTGAAGATTCGTTGACTGTCACACCGCTAATATATATTTTTAAGGACCCTATAAATTTATCCCATCTCCGAACCATTAAAACACTAAAATTAATTTAAGCCGCTAAATTGTTTCCCTCCAGGTCCAACTCGACAAGCCTCAAGGGCGAACGTTCGGCATCCGGCACTCTCCGCTTCTGGGCCAGCTCAAAACGGTGTGCGAGACGCGCGTGACCGAGAGCGTCGACACTCAGAAGGCGGCCACACTGGAGCGCCGTCTCTCGCATACCATCGAGACTACAATGACGCGCGCCGATCTGCCCGTAGTCGAAGCACCCACACCCACGTCGCGAGTTGCGCCCGTTATCGAGCGAATAGTGTCAGAGTCACAGACGCGGCCAAAAGTGCGAGAGACCCTCGATACCCAAGCGGTGGTCCCCGCATCGCTGCCGGCCGTTCCCGAGGCCGCTCTAGTTCCGGCGCGTTCCGTTTCCTCCGCTCCGGCAGCGTCGACGAACAGCACGACGACGGAGCGATTCGCGTCGCAAGAAGTGACGCCTATAGAAAACGGCGTGCGCATGGCGACTAGCGCCGGCGAGCGGCGCGTGCGCGAAGGCGGCGACAGTAAGAGCAACACGAGCACTAGCACGTCGACGCAGGGCGGCGTGACTACGACGACGACGCGCACGGAGACGCGCACGACGCGCACGCGCGAACAACAGGACGCCGCCGCTGCGGCCGTCGTCACGCGCACTTCGCACACGCAGGTGCTCGCGCACTAATCGAACGTTTGTCCTGTTGCCTAATTTATTATTAACTACCCTGTAGCTTATTAATACATCTATTGTCTATGGAACTAGAAAACCGTTGAAATTAAACATTAATTCTAAATGAAATGTAAATTTTTTGAGAAGTAAAACTGAAATTTAGCTACGAGTGTTAATGTGGTAAACTCGTATTTTAGATCGATCGAAAGTCAGTTCCATTTACACAACTGAAAAGCAACACTGTCTTAAAAACCTCAATTAATACGAATAGATCATTTAGAAATTTATCGATTTAAAATTAGCATATTGTGTCTTTAAGACCATCACGAAATTTTAAATTATCTACTGAAAAATTATGCGATATTAAAAATGTTGAACTTCAACAGTTTTTCAGTTCCGCCGACGATATATATATTTTGCAATAACTTACAATCGAGTTATCCATTCGAATAAAGCTTTCGAATAATACTTTACCTAATAATAACATAACGTTACGAGCACTGTAATTATGATTGATGAAATTTACACTAATAAAGAGTTATCAAAAATTTGTCAATGTGTTTTAATGTTAAAATAGTAACATACGTACAATAAAATATATGCCTAAACTAAAAAAATAAGTATTTATAGGATTAGCATAGCCACTAAACAAAGTTACGCTTATGGTGCCTTAGCAAAACTGCACTCGAACGAGGACTCGCCCCGTATCGTACCTAAATTTAGCTTAGTTTATTATTATATTTAAAAAACTAAGTACATTTGTAAGTACGTTAGAAGTGAAACTTGATACTTCGATTCAAACGAGTCGGCACAGAAAGGTCATTGCCCTTTACAGTTCGAGTCGACACGCCATCACCCAGTCGCATTTAATTCATTTTTTATTTTTCATGTAAAAGCACTCTACTAATGAGAAAGAGTCGTTTAGTAAACTTGGAGTCCTGCTTAGGAAAGAGTCGCCTTGTGAATAGTAGTGGAAAATGGTAAAATGCATATTAAAATACAAGCGATAATTGTATTGATATATAAAAGATAATTGCAAGGTGACTATAATTTTAGTCCATTAGTATTCCATTAGTATTTGATTTTGGCAATTTTGAAAAATGATTTTCCCCCGAGACTAGATACTGTATGGAGTAATTGACGATGTAAAATAAATAGGTTCCATTTCAAATTTATTACATTATATTAGCCTTGAAGGCCAATTTTAAACCACCTTTTTTAATATATCGTTTTTATTTTTTCCATTTCAAACTTTAATTCCATTCATTTTCCATTTGAAACTTTAAATATAGAGGAAACGATTATACCGAAAAGGAGAATATTTTACAAACTGCAACATGTGTACACTTTTAGCTTTTTAAATTATTACACTCGTTTTCTCTCTAACATTTTAAACTTTGTTCGTTACGTTTCGTCTCATTATTCGTGTCGGCCTTGAATGTACCCACTTCCTACCTACTCTCATGCCACTGAAGAAGTTTCAGTTCAAATTGTTTTTTGTTCAAATATTTGTAACGATTGTCTTCCTTATTGAGTACACTATCGATGGCAATACACCGATCCTTAAAAATACTCAAATTTACTACTTCAGGTGTTTTTTTTAATAGTAGCGTATAACGTATATCTATTGGGCCCTTGACAATTATGAAATGAGTAAATAGAATATGAAGATGTATATTCTGACTGAACAAGAATTTGGCTGAGTCATCTCGCTGTGAATACGTTATTTGCCGAGTGCGAACACTATACAACTTTAAACTATACATAAGACGGCAGCGATGAGCGGACCTAGAGCCGCTGTGCGCTTCGCGTACGCGCCAACCGCGCGCTTACAGCGATGCACGTTTGGCGTCCGCCGTCGTGATGCACGCGCGCTTCGACGCGCACGCGGCCCGCACGCGCCGCCAGCGCCAGCAGCGGCCGCACGCGGCTCACGTCTGCCGCGCGGCCAGCCCCGCCGCACATCGAGGCCTGCAGACATAGGTAACGCCAATATCAGATGAAGTGAAAAGTGATGGATTTATTTTTCTCTATAAACCCAATGGTTCAGCAATTAGAATCAAATAAACAAATTGTTTATGACAATTAATCACCCAATGACATATATATATATATATATATATATATATATATATATATATATATATATATATGTGTCATTGGGTGATTAATGATATATATATATATATATATATATATATATATATATATATAGTATTGTTGAATTCGTGTTTTAATAAGTTTTCATTTGATACTAGGAATTTGCCAATTTAACCCCTGAAATTAACCCCTAGAATCAAAATTTAACATTTTATACTTCGCATCTATAATCAGATTATCATACTCTATTACTGTCTTAAAATTTAAATCTTTACATCGAATAGTTCCGAGAAAATAGCCTGTAACAGATGTTTAGACAGACACAAAAGTAATTCCATTAGTATTCAGTTTTGGCAATTTTGCCACGGGATACCAAAAATGATCTTCCCCCGAAACTAGATACTATATGGAGTAATTAACGATGTAAAATGAATAGGTTCCGTTTCAAATTTCTTACATTATATTACTAGTTCTTTTTCAAAGGTCCATTTACATAAATAAAATAATTACAAGTTGAAATTTCATAAATACTTTCAAAATTATTTTTGTACGGGTATAAAATTGTCTCAAACTATATTTAATCCATAGCATACTAATATAAAATTTATCTGCCCATATAATAAAAATGTAAGAAAAACAGAGGGCAAAATAATATGATACCTAATGATTTATGCTGATTGGAAAAATGGGACAAATTTGGAACTGATTTTATTAGCAGCGATTTAATTTAAGGAAGCAATAATGAAATGAAATTGCCATATAAATTTTCATAGAAAAATTCTTCTACAACAAAAATTATCCAATATATTTCATGCAAACAACGTTAGGCAGCCGGCAGTAGCCATCACGAAGCATACCACTTTTAAGTGTTTTACAAAACAATAATATTCTAAAAAAGTTGATAATCGACAGTATTAGGTGTAAATTTAATAATCTCTTGTTATAAAATTGATAATTTGTATTGTAATTATGTCTAAGAGCATATCGAAAAAATATCTAACCGATCTTGATTGTATTCATATAAAATTGATAGTTTGTATTGTAATAATGTCTAAGACTATATCGAAAAAATATCAAACCGATCTTGATTGTATTCCTATAAAATTGATAGTTTGTATTGTAATAATGTCTAAGACTATATCGAAAAAATATCAAACCGATCTTGATTGTATTCCTATAAAATTGATAGTTTGTATTGTAATAATGTCTAAGAATATATCGAAAAAATATCAAACCGATCTCGATTGTATTCATATAAAATTGATAGTTTGTATTGTAATAATGTCTAAGACTATATCGAAAAAATATCAAACCGATCTCGATTGTATTCATATAAAATTGATAGTTTGTATTGTAATAATTTCTAAGACTATATCGAAAAAATATCAAACTGATCTTGATTGTATTCATATAAAATTGATAGTTTGTATTGTAATAATGTCTAAGACTATATCGAAAAAATATCAAACCGATCTTGATTGTATTCATATAAAATTGATAGTTTGTATTGTAATAATGTCTAAGACTATATCGAAAAAATATCAAACCGATCTTGATTGTATTCATATAAAATTGATAGTTTGTATTGTAATAATGTCTAAGACTATATCGAAAAAATATCAAACCGATCTTGATTGTATTCATATAAAATTGATAGTTTGTATTGTAATAATGTCTAAGACTATATCGAAAAAACATCAAACCGATCTTGATTCATATAAAATTTATAGTTTGTATTGTAATAGTGTCTAAGACCGTATCGAAAAAATATCAGACCGATCTTGATTGTATTCATATAAAATTTATAGTTTGTATTGTAATAGTGTCCAAGACTGTATCGAAAAAATATCTAACCGATCTTGATTGTATATATATAAAATTGATAGTTTGTATTGTAATAGTGTCTAAGACTGTATCGAAAAAATATCTAACCGATCTTGATTGTATATATATAAAATTGATAGTTTGTATTGTAATAGTGTCTAAGACTCTATCGAAAAAATATGTAACCGATCTTGATTGTATTCATATAAAATTTATAGTTTGTATTGTAATAGTGTCTAAGACTGTATCGAAAAAATATCTAACCGATCTTGATTGTATTCATATTGTTATCCAATTCAAGATCACAGAAGAAAATTTAATATTATTTCATTGTGCCTATTATCATTATTTAGTAGATAAAAATTATAACATTATTACGTAAACAAATAGATACTTAGCAGACTACTACATCTGCGACATTAGTTTCTTTTATGACCAACCGCCGTAATCACAGAACATTCAAATGTAATTTTATAATTCTCCGCTAGATGACGGTTTTTGTTTTATTTTTATTAATTTTGTTTTTTATTTTAAGTGCATTTACACATTAGCAACTTTAGCATCATTTTCTATTTGACTCTAGGCTAGCCTCCTTCTTTTCTAGCTCGAAAAGCGGACATAGTTGTTAATACCTACTATACATCTCATAATTATGTTTATACAAACCGCAGCGACGGGGCAAGTGGTGAGTTTCCCGAGTGAGCCACCAGCGGCGCATAGATCTGTCTTGCCTTGTACCAGGCTCATTTCGCCACTCCACACGCGGTATTCCAACTGAAAAAAAACAGAGTTAGTTATATTATGAAGGTATTAAATTAATTAAAAGGTAATTTAATACCCTTAACATTCGTTACTAAAAGTAATTATGTTAAAACTATTCGACAAATAAAAACGACCATTGACCTATTTGTACACCAATCATTTTACAATTACGCTTTATTAATTTTACCTTAAAGTAAAGCAACCTGTTACATCTACGACCAGCAAATTTTTAGAAGAGCACCGGCAATTATTAAATTTTACTTAAAAATAATTACTCATATTTTTTCAAACCTTTAATTAATGAATTTCTTTATCTAAACAAAAACAATACAAAAAATACTTAATTCTTGTATAAATATGTAAGATTCGAAATTATTGCATTCTCAATACAGATAAGCAAAAGGGAAGACAAATTTTTACTTTTCCGCTCTTTCTCAAAATCACGTAAAATAAAAAAATAGTGTTACGTATATTCATTAAAAATATTACGTTTCCTTTGCATGATTGCAATTCTCAATTTTTGACATTCCTAGTTTTGTAATAAGTGAGGCTGTAACAGATGGATAATGGAATTGCGTTATAAGTTTTTTACCTCTTCTTTTCAGAGCAGGGGAAAACAACAAAAAAGATCTACAATGTAAATACACAAATGCCTTTGTTATTTAGTCAAGTCACCGAGATTAACATATGTCTATTTAAGTTGTAATAAATTAACATGTTTTAACTTAACATCACTTTCATTTCAACAGAATTAATGACCAAAAATAAAATAATAAAAAACATTTCAGTAGAAACAATAATACTCAAAAAACTATATGGAAGAAATAGAAAAGTTGTATATAAAAATATATGTTATTGCTTAATTTTTAAACATTTGTTTCTAATAATTAGTATAATTTTAGTGGATTATATGCGCAATGAAACAAATGGAGAATAGTGTCAATTCAGAATACTTAGTTCCAACATTTGGGGAATTACGACAAAAAGAATATAAACTTTGCATAGCCTTGAAAATTAATAGTGCACGTCTAAATATTTTTGTCGTAAATTAAAATAACCAAGATATTTATTTATTACTTAGATTAGATTAGAGAAGATTTAATGACCAAGAATAAAATAATAAAAAACATTTCAGTAGAAACAAAAATACTCAAAAAACTAAACAAATATAGGGAAGAAATAAAAAAAGTTGAATATAAAAATATTTGTTATTGCTTAATTTTTAAACATTTGTTTCATAATAATTAGTATAATTCTAATGAATTGTATGCGCAATGAAACAAATGGAGATTAGAAGATAAACTTTGTATAGCCTTGAAAATTAATAGTGCACATCTAAATATTTTTGTCGTAAATTAAAATAACGATTTTTGCAACAATGTCATAATTTGATAAGGAAAAACTATTTATATTTTCACCTCTCTTACATTTACACGGATAAGTTCCATAAATTAAGATCTTATGAATCGTTCATCTTAGTTCAAATGAGGTGTATGTGTATATTTAATACGATTAATGTTGAGCGCTCGAAGCCTTAATAAACAGATAAGTACGTGATAGACCGCAATAAGAAAAATCTCACAGAGGAAAGTTAAAAACTTGACCAACACGTACACAAGAATACCAAGATTAGTCACAAATATAAAAAGAACGACAAAAATATGACAAAATTGTATAGTCCACTCACGTTTCTTACGTAAAGATTAAACATTGTCAATCATCTTTTAAATTAAACCCAATAAACTACTTACTTTCAATTGTTATGTATTTTCTTAATAAAGTAAATAAGAAAAAGTTAATGTTGCAAAATGAGTATTTCTCAATCAATTTAATGACGTAATCTATTATTCTGTTACTCTGTTAATCTGTTAACTCGTTGTTCCGTTTTGTTCACGGATATTGACATTATTTTACTTTGTCAAGAGATGTTGCTTTCAAAATTTAAGAGCAGTTGTAATGTTGATAACGTTATTTAACATTAGTAAAAACATTACAAAAGAACTCAAATGTTTTGTTCAAATGATAACTTTTCAGAGTTCCTCTACAATCACAAATCTACTTTACTCGTTCCTCCATTATAAGAATTAGTCTATAAACTTGTATTATTTACATACAATTAGTATTTAGATGCAAGGACAGTTTCAAAATAGAAAAAAAATACTGTGATTTCTCATAATTTCCATTTCAAAATTTATATAGTATGTACAAAAAATATTTTTATCTTTACTAATATTCCGAAATTCTTTTTCTGCCTACCTGAAAAACAAACTCAGAAATTATGTCAATAAAATATAAAAACAATTGAAGAGCTGGATGGCAGGAATAGCATCTCGAAAAATATTTTCACTGTACACATATTCTTACATTTAAACAAATATCAAAGAACTATTTAATCACGCAACTTAAGCACTTTAGTCTTTTTCGCCTTTAAGAACCAAAGAACGTGAAGAAAAAGGCTAAAATCTTCACCTGAGCTGTGGAGAATGCGCTGGTGGAGATGCAGCCTTTGGGGATGAGATGGCAATTTTCATTCAGCTCGACGGTGAAGTTCGACAACTTGATAACGCTATCGACTCCGGGACAATTCCTCGCGTAATCCACCTTTATGCCGTACCCGTCCTGAAAAAATAAAATAATTTCTCTGTAAATATTTTATCGAAAATTCATAATTTTATTATTCAAATTCAATACCAATATCCGATTCGTTTGGAAATGACCCTTAAGCTACCCTACTTGAATAACAATGGAGACAAATATAAAAATTGTGGGTGAATAGGTCTGATATGGAAACTTAATTCAAGTATAAAAAGTGTGGGTGAATAGATATGATGCAGAACTTTATGTCGCAAAATAACAATCACCCTTTGCTTCATATGTTTTGTTTTGTTTGTCAGTTGCTTAGTCTGTCATTCTGTATAAAGCATAAAATATGCTTACCTGCTGTAAATAGCAACGACTTCTTAATATATAAACACTTCATAACATTTTTTTTGATCTTGTAATTTCATCATTTGAAAATTAGTTATTTTATATTTCTGATTCTTTATTTTTTTGGTGACGATTTAATTATTTACGTGATTATTTCTTACGTAAGCTGGATTACTCATATTTATTATCGAAACATATTTTTCGCTACATCTGGAACAATCAACGAATGCTCTCGCATCCCTTTTTCAAGTTTAGGTACGAACAGAGGCTTTGTATACATTATTTTTTTTCTTTTTTCTTACCAACATTCATGGACGCCTTCCTAACGTCAAAAATTATTCATTCAAACATTGTTAGAAAAGTATTTTTATATCGGCCAGATTTTCAAAAATATATCTTATAATAGATATTGTTACGGTTGATTGTTTGTTTACATCTATAAATAAATTAACTACTCTGCAAAATTAAAGAATTACCAAAAATTTTATATTTTTACTATATTCTTTGAATATTTTTTTTAATAAGTACCCTTATTTTTTCAATTTTAAAACACTGTACGGAATGAAATACATTTTTGTTAGAAAATCCATTGATTCTGTCTTAAAATTATAGCTTTTCTTGAATTTTTATATTTTATAATCATTCTAAGTTTATTTGTAACAGAGTTATTAGCGTTTAAGTCAAAAATGTATTTTTTATTTTGCATAAGTACTCATAACTCGTCAACAAATAATCGAATAACTAAGAAAATATCTTATCTGATAATGTATGATATCACTTTTTCATTTTTAATATTCTTAATCAAAATATATATTATAAATTATGTCGAAATTCGTGTTTATCGCATTTTTTTAGAATATGGCGTCACATTTAGAAAAATGATTTAATTAATAAAATCTTTACGGTTTTTTAAGTTAAAAACAATTTTTAAGTTAAAAATATTTTCACTAAGATCAATTTTTTTTCACGTATTCCACATTGTCAACCACATAAGTAATTTTGACATACAGATTTTTGAAACTTGGCAGTGAATATCTAGGTTATAAATAGTAATGGAATAATTTATAAAACAAAAGAAAATTGACGTGAATTTCTTGCATTTTAAGAGATATTAATGGATTTTATGAGAGAAATATATTTCACCCCGTACAATGTCTTAGAATAAAAATAAAAATTTAAGTTGAGTTAACTTTCAACGATAATTTCAAGAAATATAGTAACACGCTCTTGGCCGTTTTTTTTTTAATTTTATTGAAACCATATTTCACGGACTTAAAACTATTTAGAGACGACCTAATTTTTTTTTTAAATATTCGGTTGTCTTTTAGTTTTATTAAGTAGTCTGTGTCTTTTATAATTTCATAACTTAATTCAATTTCATGTCCACTAAGAAGTGTTAACTCATAGCAAATAATAGGGAAGTTCAAATTGTTGGATTTGTGTTCACAACAAATGGCTCTTATAAATAATTGCAAAAGAAACAGCGGGTATATAAATAGGAGTATGAACATAAAGTGAATGGAAATTCACTGTCGTGCAGACTTTGTAGAAATTTTACCTTGAGTAGATTTTTGGCTGTGCTAACTGATGGTGAAATTCTGATTTCACTATCGAATTGACTCCGCAGTCTTATTGCAATAACGTTATATTACTTGATATAAAATCTAGAACTCGACTGAGTTTTTTTGAGGAACTTGTATTATTTGTTTTCCCAGACACAGTATCCTAGAATCTTCTTTTTTTTAAATTATAGGAAAAATAAATACAAAGTATTTTAAATACTATAAGTTACTACTTACACAGGCAGATGCGAGTTTAATCAATTGCAATATTGTTAAAATAAGACACCATTTAATAAGACTGCGATACTGACTAGACGACATCGCAGTGACGAATCTGTAACGAAATACAAAAGTTATGATAAACATTGTGTTTTTTAAGAAAGAAAC